>QPKB01000004.1:11963440-12028217 GCA_003546025.1 Camphora micrantha | reverse complement strand
GAGTCAAGATACAAGGATAACTCTGTCACTATATTACTTGAACCGGAGCCTCTGCCCATTCTGCGATATTACAGATCCCACCCAGCTCCACAATGAATATTGGATTTGTTGAGGGGCCATAGTAATTCCTTTTGTACCCATTTGTTCACAATAAAATTGAAAAAGTGTTTTTAATTTTGCTCTTATATTTGAAAAAATATTTAAATCTTGGTGCCGCACACTAGTATTTATTTCTTCAATAAAAAAAAATGTACACTATTTAATTCTAATCTAATACAGCGGCTAAACAAAATGTCATTGGAGAATCTTTCCAATATTTATTAAATTTTTCTTTGTTTTTTATAACAACTTCATTAAGTAAAAAATGATCTCTAAATTTTCTAAATTGTAAAGTAATTTCCAAAAGATAATTTAAAGCTCCATTAGATGTGGGATAATACACTCCGGATAAAATTAATGTTGCAGTAGAAAAAAATTGTAATTAATCTCTTAAGTGGGCACACATCTCCCAATGTTCCTCAACCATAAAAAATTCTTGTGCATTAAAAGCACAATATTCATTTAAATTTTTTTTTCTTTCAATTGCTTTATTTAACAAATCATACATATAATTCCATCTATGCTCAACATCTTTGGATAATTTTATACCCGATACATTATGCCTAGCACATATTATGAAATATAACTGTCTTCTTTGTGCGGAGCAGAAAATATATTTAGCAATTTTTCTATTATAATTGAATATGCCTTAAACCAACTTCCGTAATTAAATTTAAGATGTGACATACACATATGTTTAAGAAAATATAAACATCTATATAAAAAAAAAAAAATGCAAGTAGCATATGCAATGCAATGGAATACACCCCCTTTTGTATTATAAGAATTGCGTACACTCTAAATGGTAGCATCTGCAATGGAATACAACTCCTTTTGTATTATAAGAATTGCGTACACTCTAAATGGTAGCCTTGAAAACAAGTACAAGTAATGTGAGAAAGTCAATGCTTATTTGATTATGCTTAATGGTCGTTTGTCAAACACCTGTTGGTGGGTTAAATACGGGCTCTTGTAGACAATGAAACTGCAAGGAATGCATTTTTCTATGGTAGGCCTTTCTTATCCAACGGTTCACCCGTTTCATCAATAGTGGGTTTAATATATATATGATCCTTGCCCTTTTAGTGATATCTGCAATTCTGGGCATTCTCCTCTTGAAAACCAGTGCTGTGGGCCCACCACCATACAAACATACAAACAACCAGTAAGATTGAATATCAGTGAGATTTCATACTCCCAACATCAATTTTACTGCGATTTTAACAATTATAACCATCTATACTTGAGGGCCCCAAAACTTGATCATTATATGAACGTACTTAAGAACATTAAACTTGGAGCCCTTAAATGGATGGTCATAACTCATAATCATTAGATTTCACCAATTTTGTATGAATCTCTAATCCATGTTTAAGACCTGACGATCCCATCTTAAAGCAATGCATATCATGCACAGGCAAAAATAGTTGGCAACTTGGAAAGTCAAATTATAGTTTATTTTGCAACTAGAAGAACCAGAATATAATCTTGAAAAAGAAGAAAGTTACAAAGGAATGTGTAACCTTACAGGTGAAGGGACCTTGTCATCCCTTTCGTGTGATTTGATCACTTCTACTACTCTTTCTTAAATTAATAGTATCAAGTTTAAGGGGATTTAAAGTCATCTCAATATTTTATACTCAAATAGATCTATGAAGAGACGTGTTTATCCACATTTCCAGCCGTCGCTTCAATTGTAATAAAGGGAAATTTTAAAAAAAAGTATAAAACTTTTGGTTCGTTAAAAAAAAAAAAAAAAAAAAAAAACATGCAGGTTTAAATATTTCAAAAAAGTACAAAAGTTTTCCACAATTCTTTCTATCTAAGTCCTCTCCCTAAATCTTTTTGATAAATCACAAAAGTACCCTTCTCTTATCACAGGATTTTTGTCATTTCATAACCTCATTTCTCCCCAAAATAGGTCATTTTGATTTTGATGATCATAACCATTTAATGAAGCTAAATTCTTATTCATCTGAAATTCCCCTTTTTTTTTAATCTTCCATGTGTAAAGGTAGTTGAAGTGGGCCCCAATAGGTCATTTGTGTTGAACTTGATCATTTCTCTTGAATGATTTATTATAAAGAAAAAATTGATAGATGACATAAGAGTATTTTTGTCATTTCTTAGAACTTTCTATGGAGAGGACTTAATTGAATTGTGGAAAACTTTTGTACTGTCTTAAAATACTCAAATCTTCTTGTACTTTCTTAAAAATGAGACAAGAGTTTATATCTTTTTGAAAACTTCCTATGTAATAATTTAACAGAAACAAAGTTTATGTATCTGTATGTGTTCTATATATATAATGGGTCAGAGTCTCTTGGTCTCCATTGCATCCTCAAAAATGGGTACTGGAGGCTACACAAACCACCACTGCTTGTTGCTGCTTCTCTCCTTGTGCTCTTGTTCGCTCGTGGCCATTGCTAATGTTGGTTGTGGTGCAAATGTAAGTGATCGTATGACTTGTGAGCTTTTGCCACCCTCTACATGTTGGGCCCACCACACCCATCATCTTGTTGGGCACAGGAAAATCCTGCCCATCCGGATGGTTGGTTGAGTTGGATGTAAAAGGAAACATAGCAAACTTCAACATTCATATGCAAAGACATATATACATAATATGAATAATTATCTTTATTTATTTTAATTTTTTTGCCAAGTTGGACTAGTGATTCTGTGTGATACTTTCAACTTGAGGACTCGGGAATTGATCCCGGCATGTAAATGATATAAAGGTGACACATAATTTGAATTGCTTAATTGTGACTTTTGTTTGTTGGGAAAGCTTCAAAAAAGTATAAAACTTTTTGCTCATTTTAAAAAAAGTACATAAAGATTTGATTGTTTCAAGTCTTCCACAATTCTTTCAATTAAGTACTTTAATTTTTTCTTAAAATGATAAAAAATATCGTTCTCTTATATCAAGTTTTTATCTTTTATTAATCTTTTTAATCCCCAAAACCAACTATTTTAATTTGCTGAAGTGGGCCTTACTAGGTCATTTGGGTTGGACTTCATTATTTTTTAAAAATGATTTACTAAAGGGAGAATTTGAAAAATGACATGAGGGTATTTTTGTCATTTTTCAAAATTATCCTCATGAGTACTTGCTTGAAAGACATACTAAAAACCTGACCTGGCCAGAAGTGGAATTTGGTTTTTTTTTTTTTCTTGGGTTGGGCTCAGCTTGAATCTTGAAACCCGCATGGGATTTGGGTTGGCTTTGAGGTACCTGATTTCAACCTGGGTTCCCAACTTATAGTTTAAATATCTGTATTCTTCTTGTAATGCATAGTATATAGATATTGCTAACGTTTGACCGGGGTACCCAGCAATGTTCTCTTACAAGTAGACTGCATATTGCTAATATGTAGTTAAATTTGTAGGGTCTGCCTAGCTAGATACATGTCTATCAATAGAAGCGGCTGATTGGAAAAGTCTCTTTGTATGACAAGGGGAAGCCAAAAATCAGCCCCATCTAGATTATTGTAGCCCTTAATTTAATAGCTTTAAAGTTTAATTGTGTCTTAACCATAGATTTTTAGTTTCAAACATTGGTGAGAGAAGGTTCAATGAGTGTAAAGCTGGGCTGCTGCATGATCATAGGATGATAGAGCATTAAAGGGGCTGCACTGATCAAACGTGTCCATAGAGCTTGGCTGAACACATCCAGTCTGATCAAAGAAGAATATTCTTTAATGGCTATGATGTATATAAATTCTCTAAAGTTTATACCCTTTGACTAGAAAACTGAACCCATAAAAATTGTGGTATCTGACCTGACCTAAGTTAAAGATCTCGACCCGAAATGCACTTCACGCAGGGAATTTAGAGTTTGGGTCAGGTTTGCATTGGGTATAGTTGGGTCATGGGTGTAATCTTGTGTTGGTTTCAGGTTTGGATTTACCAATACGCGTCTGGGTCAAGTTGGGTTCAAGTAATTCCTGAGCTGACCACCAAGCTAGTATGAAAATTTTTTCCCCAATCAAATGTTGGAAATGAACTTCTTCCCTCTAGATTACAGTATGATCTTTGGGGGGCATCCTTTTCTCTGGGATTATACTATGGATAACGACCACTTTTCAGAAATTAAAACAATGAGATGATACTATTTTTTAAATTTTCTTCTCCCACTCTACTTTCTGGTCACATTTCATACCAGTTGATTTCCTAGATGCATAATGATTTCATACTACTCAGTAAAACCAAAAAAAGATCAGATGTACAAACAACTTTCCATGTACCTCTTGAACATTATGGGGTCCATTTTTTTCGCAAATCCATGGCATAATCCAGAATATCATTAATCATTATGATCAGAGTGAATTCCACCATTCAATTCTTGGTCACCATGACATCATCTATGAATTCCATATCCAAGTAATTCTTGTTGGTCTCCCTCCTTTTCAGTTCCATGAATATGTAACCATTCAATACATTATAAAGAGGCCTCTTTTGATCCTCTCAGTATATGTATGTAAACTATTTCAAATGACATTACCTACTTTTTTATTCTATTGAGCTACTCATAAGCTTCTTCTTAATCATCTCACCACCTACTTTTTTATTCTATTGAGCTACTCATAAGCTTCTTCTTAATCATCTCAGCCTTGTTCTATCCAAAGGTGGGCGGTTTTCCAATTCCACACATGCATGCATACATTTCTTGGATGTTCTTCTCTCCATGACATGATGATGATGACCATAATCGCATTTTGGTTGTTTTTCGATTGCAGTGGTTGAATCATGGTAAGGACTTGACCAACAGGAGATTTGCCTATGAAGAAGAGAAAATTAGCCCTGTAACTGTATCACAACTGCAATTGAAGTGGAAATTTGTGGCAGGGAAAGACATAACAGCAACGCCAGCAATCTTTGATGGTATCCTGTACTTTCCTTCATGGAATGGTAACTTGTATGCAGTGGATGCAGAAAGTGGCTCCTAGTGTGGAAGAAGAACTTAGGAGAGCTCACTGGTCTCAATGCCACTGGGTTTGTAGCGAATGTGAATTCGACCGTATCGAGGTCTACCCCAACAGTTGTGGGTTCCATCCTCATTGTTGGAATCTATGGGCCTGCTGTCGTTATTGCTGTGGATCGAGCCACGGGAAACCTTGTATGGTCAACTAGGCTCGACTCTCATGCTGCTGCTGTCATAACAATGTCTGGAACTGTTTTTGGAAGGTTAGAGATTTCTTTCCCTCCTACCTTATTCCTAACAGTAGTAACTTTGATTATTAGAGAAACAAAGAAAAAGGTACAATGCTGGAGTATCTTCACTTTGAAGTAGTATCATTACCCCTATATTTATTGTGTGATGATGATAAAGTAGTACTAACTTATCAGGGGCTTCTATGTTGGAGTATCTTCACTTGAAGAAGGCTCGGCCGTAGGGCAATGCTGCACATTCCAGGGTAGCATGGCAAGGTTAGATGTTAAAACAGGAGCCATTCAATGGCAGACTTTCATGCTTCCAGATAACGGAGGCCAAATAGGAGGCTACTCAGGAGCTGCAGTATGGGGAAGCAGCCCCTCAATCGACGTGGGCCGCGGCCTCGTCTACATTGGCACCGGTAATCTCTACACCGCCCCACCGGATGTGATCGAATGCGAGGAGATCCAAAGCAACAAGACGGTCCGGGATTATCCGGACCCATGCGTCGAGCCCGAAAACCATGAGAATTCGATCATTGCCTTGGACATGGACACAGGGGAGATGAGATGGTACAAGCAGCTGGGAGGGTTTGATGCATGGATTCTGGCATGTAGTGTAACTGGGACACCCAATTGCCCATCAGTTCCAAACCCAGATGCTGACTTTGGGGAGGCTCCAATGTTGCTCACAATTGTTGCCAATGGGACCACACGCTATGTTGTGGCAGCGGTGCAGAAGAATGGATTTGCTTGGGCCCTAGACCGTGACCATGGCGACATTGTTTGGTCTGCTGTAAGTGAGCCTTGCCCCATTTGTTTTTACTGTTGGCAACGTGACTTGAACCCCACAACCTGAGTCCTCTAGGTCGCAATATTGAGATTTAGGAACCTTCCGCTGGGCCATGGGCCTTTTCGTTTGTGATGCATGAAAATCATTACAAAGGGAATTGAAATTTACTACACAAGTCCATGGCACAAATAGAGGGCTGGAACCTGGACCCAGACACAGATAGAGGGCATGGCCCTGCTGCCCCAGACCTGAGTTGGCAGACTCAACTATATCATTTGTGTCCATGCAGGGGACCCAGACCTGAAATAAGAATGGGTCTGATCTTGGACCCATATCCAATTTTTAAGGTCTGGTCCTTCAGGTAGTATAGTGTTTGGAGACCCATTTTTATCCCTCTTTTATTTCCCTAGGACAGTAAAATAGGAACCTCCCTGCATTCATGACAGCAAAGGGCTTGTTTGGGCCTGCATTTGTCTTGAGAGCTAACTACTAGGACCCGACCTAAATACTATTGAAACACTGATTGTAGGTAGCTCAATGAATTGATGTTTCTGCATTATCAATTCTTGTTACTGATAAATCATGATATAGCATTCAATGAATTGGTGTTTCTGCTTTATCAATTCTTGTTACTGATATATGGTGATATGTAAAACAGGTAGCAGGGCCTGGAGGCACATTCGGCGGGGGCACCTGGGGCGCATCGACGGATGGAATTAGGGTATACACGAACATCGTCAATAATGACAGGCTGAATTTCACACTCACACCATCTGGACAAGTGACCAATGCTGGTGCATGGGTGGCCATGGATGCCAACACAGGCAGGGTCTTGTGGTCTACTGCTAATCCTAAAAATGCACTCAACAATGGCCCAGTCACCACAGCCAATGGTGTTCTCTTTGCTGGGTCCACTGATGCGAGTGGCCCAATCTATGCCATGGATGCAAAGACTGGGACAATATTATGGTCCTATGACACTGGTGCCACTGTTTATGGTGGCCTGTCTGTTAGTGATGGTTGTATCTATGTCGGAAGCGGTTATGCGGTGAACATTGGGGCCTTTGTACCATCTTGGACTGCTGGAACTTCACTCTTTGCCTTCTGTGTATGATAGCTTCTTAATTGTATAATTTAGACATGTATGCAATATGAATAAAGTTGATATTTAATTACCCAAACAGGTTCATCTATCAATAGGGAATATTTTCTAAGTGTTGTTGATCTGCTGGGCCCAGCTATGGCCAATGTGAGCCCAGCTCATCGTATTCGGTGGGTGGGTGCCATGGCCCCACACCGCCCCTACAAATTTTCAAAAGAGCCCCTATAAATATTTGAAAACTATATGTATTTTTTATACGTGGACCTCCCAAGAATTTTCTTCTCCGCCCCTAAGTACAGCATATGTTTTAAAAGTTGGCTGGGACTCGGGCCAACTTTCAAGGGTGTGGGCCAGAATATTTGGACTGAAATTAAATGGTCTGGTCTTTGACAGGCTATGTCATGGCCCCACCGATGGCATGATAAAAGCATATTAATTAAAAACCAAGTTTTGGATCCAAATCTGAATCCATCCACATAGGATCTGGAACATTAGGATCTGAAGCCGGATCCTTGTATTTAAAGATCTTAGCTAAAAAGGCCAAGAAAGGTATTTTTGTATTTGATGATCTAGATAAAATATGATTACATTCAAATATTATATATACAGTCCATATAGCTTGAATTATATTATTTGACAGTCTACTTAACTTTTATCGCATGCAAATAAATAGTCCCACTTGTATGTTTGAAAAAAAAAAAAAAAAAAAGAAACCCACAACTGAAGCTCTTTTATCTAGTTACATTAATGCATTCTACATCTTATTTAGGATTAGGGTCCGGAACTAAATCCATTGGTTTGAGTTTATGCCGGATCCAGACACCACACATAAGTTTTGTGCCGCATTTGGATTTGGAATCAGAACTAGATCTATAATTTAGACCGATCCGGGTTTGGATCCACTCTGATTCTGTCTTGGATCATACCCGTTTGCATCTCTAGATCTAACTTTAGTTGACTTGGTTTCTACATGCTGTCTATGGAAATTGACCTGCTTGTTCCGCCAGGAAGTAAATACCCAAAGTTTTTAGATAATGTCTTTCTATTAAAGAGGCTAAAAAGTGAGAAGGCTATGTGTGACGATCTAAAAAGGGGGCATAAAATCATCTGCCCTTTAACAATTACCCATCTATCATTGTAAATTAAATCCGAGGACAGGGAAGGGGCGCTCCGGTCTATGCCTCTCCTAATCCTAGATTATTCACCTCATCAGTACTCATTGGTAAAACTCCCAAGAAATTAACTCTGTGTATACAAACAAACCTAAGTTCGTAATGTTGATATTTCAGATTCTAAGATATAGTGTACAAGGACAAGAATAGCATTTGCAAGGAAATTTCCCAACGAAGGGAAAACATTCAGTTCACTTAACTGATGAGTCCCACTTAGATGCATGTCAATTAGTGTGGTTAGAGGAATAGAAAGGTATCATCATTGATAAAAGTTAGGAAAACTAATCTTCATCAAATCATCCTAACAGTTGTCATTACCCAAAAAATAAAAAAAACAGAAGAAGAAGAAATAACAGTTGATTTGGTACCCTAAAAATTAAGAGTCTTTTTTAGCATTGTACTACACGTACTGTACACTATTTTGAGAGACTGAATCAAGTGGTGCGTATGTCAAGATGAGAAATGTGCCAAATTGGGTGTTCTGTGATCAATTCATTCAGGGTTGAGTGGTGAGCAACAGTGAATGAAGTTGCCATTCGTGAAAACTTCAATGGCTTAAATCACTCATCTGCTGAGATCCATGGTGGACGTGCCAATAAACAAATTGGTACATGTTATTTGTGAGATGTATTTATGAAGGTGGAGTGAAGCACCTGTCAGTGTCTCCAACATTTTGCATTAATCTTTATGTTTGCGGGGACATTTAATTTCCCTTAAAATATCTCCCTATTTTTCTTTTATCCAATCAAAATATTAACTTATTGCAATATAATCATGATAATGTCACAATTAAAACATGATAAAACCCCAGATGTTTTATTTCTTTGAAAAATAAAAGCATACATTATTAGTTAAATCTTTTTTTTTATTTTGATATTTTCTTGATAAAAATAAATGGGGTTTTTGCCTTAGGTAAATTTTGGCCATGGACAACTCCGGCTATTGTGACAAAAGTTGAGATACTCCCCCACATGTATTCGTATAGTTTTTGTGGACTAAAACATATTTGATTGTGTGATATTGCATAAAATTATAAAACGTAATATATCGCATGGATATGTTCCCTTTCTAAATTCTAATCCAACCAAAGGTGACCATTAGTGCAATATAGGGCATTTTAATCCATAAAAGCTCCAATAGTACTTATAGAAAAATATCCCAACCTCGGTCAAAAGGAGGGGTTTTCCGTGGCTAATGAAGGTTAGCTTATGAGCTAAGCCCCGAAAGTAAAAGGGGCCAAAATTTTATATATATATATATATATATATTGAAAAATATCCAGTATCAACGATATAACGTACTGTCGGCTATAATATTCTTTCGCTATAATATTCTTTCGCTGTCCTAGTATCTTCTTTTAATCCCATGAGATGATGGAGCAAATCTATACAAAATAAAAAAATGGTGCATGTTACACCCAAAATAACAAATTAATATGGATTCTGTAGTGGATTTTGATTTAAGATATATCATTGTGATTCTGCTGTTTACTTCTTCATTTGATCATAATCTACGGATATGTCTCATGACTCATGACGCCATATGAATGTGTACGTTGCTCTTATAAATTATGACAAGGTTGTTTGGATATTCCATGATTTTATACATGGATTGGTCCACCTCCAATAGGTTTTTTTTTTCCTTTAACTCAAGCCAAGTGAGAGGCCACACACGTACAAAATACAGACAAGATTAACCTAATGGTACTAATAAGTAATAAGGAATGAAAGGTGCCCTAACACGTGGGCCTGGAACTGAAAGCTTAGACTTGAATGAATTATCTTTGGATGAATATTTAACCTGTGAAGACTGACCATAAAAAGGCCAAAAACTTTCATATGCACAGGGAGCATCAGGCCTCAAGTCTAAAACTATGGGAAGCAACTCTGTTCTCTCTCTTGTTGCTAGAAGGTAAGCAAAAGTAGATATCGACTCCAATTTCCATGTCCTAACTCACAAAGACATTTTTTTTTTTTTTCCTTTTTTCGGGGAATTCCTTTTTGGAGAATTTCTAAATTCTCTCAGACGTGGAGTTTCTCAATCCACCTTTATAAATAAGCATACAAAACTCCCATAAAACAATATGCTAAGCTAGAAAAAGTTTATGTTATTGACCGCGAGGAAGGCTTCTTCTAGTGCCTGTTGCCTGTTGGGGCTGCAAGAAAAAGCTTTTCCCCAATGATATTTCTCCCTCTAGTAGCTCCCTCCGACTGAAAAAAAAATCTCGAGTCCCTCGTGATAACTGATTAATAGGTCCCTCGGGTGCCAATTTAATTAGCAAAAGAAGCAGGGAGAGAGGAGTAAAAGTAAGACCATGACAAGACCTTTTTACTTCTTTATTGTTTCAACCGGAAAAAGGAAAATGAGTTCACTGTTGTTTGGATGTTAAATAGGGGTGTAAAAAAAAAATAAAAAATCGGAAAATCGTATAATCGAACCGAACCGCGGTTAATAACCGTATTTCATGATTCGGTTACGGTTATGGTCAATGAAATCAAAAATCACACAGTTCAGTTCGGTTACGGTTTTCCGTAATAATTCATGGTTATTAATCGAACTGAACCGTATGACCCGGTTCGGTTAACCGTATGCGGTTAATCGTACTGTTTACAAATAAAAGAAAAAAATAAGGGGGCTGAATGAAATATTTCTTACCTTATTCAATTACTCCTTATATGTCATTTTTACCTTCAATCATTCACATTTATCCCCTTGCGTAAGGAAATCATTCCACGGTTATTAACTATAATCGAACCGTTTAATACAGTTAACGGCGGTTACGGTTTTCCACGGCTTTTGTGGGTACGATTACGGTTACGGTTTTAAAAGACAGAAAACCGCAGTTACGGTTCGATTAACGATTTTTCCAAATTGACTGGTTAACCGAACTGTTACACCCTTAATGTTAAAACTGAAATAAAAGGTAGTAAAATAATTTTTTTCCTTTCTATTTTGCTATCTAACCAAGGTAGGTACGCCACTTTTGCCCAAATTTGTGGGCTCCCCTTCCCACTTGCATGTCTCTTCTTCTAACATGCGTGGGCTACCTTAGCCTCAGCCAACCCCCTTGGTGAGGTGAAATAATAAAATAAAAAAAACTCTTCATTCGTATTTATATAGCTATCCTTAAGAGGCTTAGAGGTCATGTATGTCGCAAGCTATATATACATTATTATACCGTTCCCTATCAATTTAAGCTTTTAGAGTAAGTGATTGTCAACAAGGTATTAGGGTGGTAGATTGAGTGTTCAAATCCCCTGGACTGTTGCCATCATTCAAAATGTTCAAACACACCCTTACTCGATTGTGACATGGCTAGATGGTGGCCTTTTTTTTTTTTTTTGGAAATCTCAAAAAAGTATGAAGATCTTAGCTCATTTTCAAAAAATGTATATGAAGATCTGAAATTTTTAAGAGTATAAAGTATTCTATATTTATATCAATCAAGTCCTCTTCATAAAAAGTTGTAACATGAAAAAAATACCCTTATAAACTATGATATGCAGTGGGGCTCAAGTTTCAGCTTGATTTGGATAATGATAACCATATATTGAAGTTAGGTTTTTTAGTGATTTGGAATCCACATAAACCCTTCTAATGTTGAATGATTTATGAAGGGAAAGCTTAAAAAATGACAACTTAAATAAATGACAACTTTTCTACTATTTTGAAATATTTAAATTTCATGAACTTTTTTCTAAGATGAACCAAATGTTTCATAATTTCTAAAAAAAAAATTCTTTTTTTTATGGGCAACTTAAAGACCAGACATGGGGATCGATCCTGAAACGCATATGAAACTCACCACTCAACCATAAGTATGTTGGCATGGTTGTTGGTTGGTGACTCATTTGTGTAGAATCAAACTTATTACTGTTGAGAACGACTTCTTACTTGAGTGATAAGGAGTGAAAGTTCTCACCTGGTTGTCCAGGGTTCGAACCCTGAATGTGCCACTTCTTTCCGCGTGTACAGGCATTTTACCTTTGTGTGAGGGCTTCTTTCCCATTTAAATGAACTGTCTTCCTGTGTAAGTGCGACACTCAATTAAGTACCAGCCCCATTGTTGAGTTATCAAAAAAAAAAAAAAAAAAAAAAAAAATCATCCATGCCTTGGCTCTTGACTTGTAATTTATGAATTTCCTCGAGTCTCACGTCAGCTGGCCTAAGCTTCGAACAACATAAACGTGTCACAGATATCGTTCTTTACTGTTCTGAAACATCTTTTTCAAAATGTTATGAAACACATTGCTGGTACATGTGGTGTTAACTATGAAGGTACTTGTGGTTGTGCTTGGATTGGGCTGGGCCTAAGCTTGTTCAAACTTGGCCAATTTAGTTAACATGCAAGTTATTTGATTTTAGGCTTCAATCCAGCCAACCGTCCTGAAAGTCATTCCTATGTTTTATTCATCTACCATAAATTAACATGACATGTGATGATTCCAATCCACACCCCTTTTTCTTAGCGGTTGCCACCAATTTGATAGAATTGTTAAATTGGATTGCCTTCATTGTTTTCATTCTCCTAGCAGAGTCAGCTTTGTTCATAGCTTCTCCCTAAATAAATGTCCTTTGTCATTGTCATACCTTGTGACACTTGCAAGTACAGACTGGAAGGGAAAGTAGAACCAATTACTGGCGGCATAGGCGCATGCACTGCTAAGTTGTTTAGCCAGCATGGTGCCAAAGTTGCGATTGCGGGTTTGTTTGGAGCTTTATTAATGAAGTTGAGTGGAGTAAATGTTATTTTAAGAAAATAATAAAATATAAGTGAGTTATAGTTATATTTTGTTTTTAGTTGTTTGTAATGAAATTTTTTTGACTTTTTTTTTTTATTGAAAAGTGAAGGGTTTATTTTTTTTTTTAAGTAGAAAAATGTAGTTACTTTTTGACCTTTTTTTTTTGGAAAAATATAGTGGAAATTTTGAATTAAAGTATTTTGGTGAGATTTTTTTTTTTTTATAGAAATTGAGACTTTACCTTACTTGATTCTAAATAAGTAAGGAAAAGCCCAACTTTGTTGAATCCAACTAGCTCAAAACATGTTGCCGGACCTTGCCGCCTATAGAAATGCATAGGCAGCAATGGAAGGGAAAGTAGAACTAATTACTAGCGGCATAGGCGGCAAGGGCCGGCAACAATGTGAGGTAAAGCCCAACTTTGTTCAATCCAATTTTTTTACCTCACTTGATTCTAAGTAAGTAAGGTAAAGCACAACCACTCTACTGATACAGCAAGGGCTGGCAACAATGTGAGGCCCAACTCTGTTCAATCCAACTCCTCAATCTCACATATCCACCATAATGGCATCGGCCAAACTACATGTGCATTTACCATTGGATCGAATCACAATAAAGTCTCAAAATTTTATGTTCTCAAAATGAGAGCGGTCCATCTCCATGCAACAGATATAAATTTTTAGACAAACCTCACCTCAGTCAGTATGAGACCTGCCCATTCCGCCTTGAACCATGATTAGTAGCTGTCCTAATTAACCATTTATTTTTCTATAGCCGGCAATATTTGAAAAGAGTAACTTCTAAGTTTTAATCATCTACCATAATAAACATGACATGTGATAATTCCAATCCATACCCTTTTTTTTTTTCTCTAACGGTTGCCACCAATTTGATAGAATTGCTCAATTGGAATGCCTACATTGTTTCATTCTCCTAGCAAAGTCAGCTTTGTTCATAACTTCTCCTTCTCCCTAAATAAATGTCCTTGGGACACTTGCAAGTACAGACTGGAAGGGAAAGTAGCACTAATTACTGGAGGCGCAGGTGGCATTGGCTCACGCACAGCTAAACTCTTTAGCCAGAATGGTGCCAAAGTAGTCATTGCTGACCTTAATGAAGAAATTGGCCAAGCTGTTTGCAAAGAACTTGGCCCCCAGGGTGCCTCTTTCATCCATTGCGACGTAACCAGGGAAGACAATGTCCAAAATGCCGTCGATGCAACAGTTTCTATGCACGGGAAGCTCGACATCATGTTCAACAATGCAGGCATAGTTGATGCCTACAAGCCAAGCATTGTTGAGAGCGACAAGTGGGACTTTGAGAGGGTCCTTAGCACCAATGTGATCGGTGTGTTCCTGGGCACCAAACATGCGGCTCGAGTCATGATCCCCACTCGTCGTGGGAGCATTATAAATACTTCTAGCCTAGCCTCAATAATAAGTGGAATCACCCCTCATGCATACACTAGCTCAAAGCATGCGGTGGTTGGGCTCACAAAGAATGCTGCCGTTGAGCTCGGTCAGTTTGGTATTCGGGTGAACTGTGTTTCACCCTACTTGGTTCCAAGCACTATGAGTAGCTCTGTATTCAATATGGGGGAAGAAGAGATAGCAAAAAAAGCAACTGTTTGTTCCATATTAAAGGGTGCCACTCTTGAGGCTGAGGACATTGCTCAAGCTGCTCTTTACCTGGGGAGTGATGAGTCCAGGTATGTGAATGGGCACAACCTGGTGGTTGATGGAGGTTATGGTCTCACTAATCCAACTCTGTTAAACGCTCTCAAAACTTCCTAATGTTGTTGATATCGATTATGGTTATGTTCAATTTATGCCATCCATCGATGTTTCCTTCTCTGTACGAGTTGATCATATTGTTGTTTTTTTATTTATTTTTATTTATTATTTATCTTTTAATTGCCTTCTTTGTTTGGAATAATTTCATTAGAAGTTGTTCTAATAAATTCAGGGCATGGGAAAGACAGCCTTAAGTGATTAATAGCCCTAAGAAAGAGAAATCGAAAAATGATATATCAATGTAGGTGCGATATGTGGCCCATGCATGCATGTAGTTTTCATCTTTGACCGTTATAGTGTAAGAAAATGTGTACCATCAGCATGGCTGCCGATTCAAGTTTTCAGATAAGTCTGCATATTTCATTTTTCAAAAGGGGAAATTAGGTGTCAAGGGTGACAAATGTGGAGAAATGCAAAAATAAACAAAAACAATCATCTCACAGAAACAAGCAACAGAAGAAAGAAGAGATTGGAACTTATGAAGAATTTAATGTGAATATATAAAAATGACAATCAAATCACCTTTCTTTTCAATGAAAATTGAATAAGTTCAATCTACATCTCCAGCCTATGTCCTCCACCCTCACCTTATATATTTCACCCTTGCCTCTTTAATGATACTATGGTGGAGCTCATTTCATGATGAATTTCTATGTAATTTATGAATATACGCCAGCCTAATGAATGAGAGACTGCCACTTCTATCGAAAAGGACGAAAGGGTCATAATCCCTATCCCAAATTTGCAGATTACACTACTGCCCCAAGAAGAAAAATAATGCTAGTTTGGGCATAGGTCGAGTTTACTTCAATCTGAACTGATATTACTAGTAGGAAGGCATGTATTCTGGAATCTGAACTGAGTATAAATTTAAGGCCATTTCTGAAACCTGAATATAAATTACAGACCCAGGCTGGAAGAAGGGGCTTGGAGCCTTGGACTCTAACCAGAATCAAACCAAAATACATTTGGCATAAAACATTTAACATAGACCTGATATAAAGATATAATGTATGGTCATATGTCATTGCTGTCTTTGGACATGAAACCTGTGGACCTTAGCCACCGGATCTGATTTTTTTTTTTTTTTTTTTTTTGGGTCTAGACAAATCAAATTAAGAATGGTTCCAAAACATGGAGCACGCCCAATTTCTTCAATTCAAATCCTTTGGGTATAAAGGTATTTATAGACCAGATTTCTTCCTCATATTCAGATGTGGATGTGCCATATAAGCAGATGGCTCTTTTGACATGAAAGGGAGGCAGGGGGATGGACAGGTTGGGATGTGGAATAGGATTATCTATAAGTTTAACCTTAAATTCTCAATCTTCAAAGTTTAATGTCTCGACCATTGCCATACCAAACCAACGCACGCTCGAGGGTGAGCTGTGCGTGTGCTCGATCAGAAATCAGAATCTCTATGATTGCATCTAGGGGTGAAAGTGGTCCGATCCGCAGACGGCCCGTTATAGGCTCGTTTGATTAAACAGCCGAGCTAGGGCCTAGTAGGAGGCCCGTTTGCTTAAACGGGCCGAGCTCGAGCTTGATGTGCCCGGCTCGTAAGCCCTAGGGCCTACATATATTAATACATATTATATATATATATATATATATTAAACAATTATTAAATAATTATTATTCGATTTTTAATTTTATATTAAATATAATAGTTTTCATTTTACCTCATACCAATCATACGGGAAGCTTCCCAGTTGTAAAAAAAAAAACTAATATTCCGACGGCGCAACCTCACAGAGTCACATTCTCGCACAACGGCACAACCTTGCTTTGCCGACGACAACCATATTCGTAACGAGCAAGCTTTTAAGAGGTGGTTTTCAGTTCCCTATCCAACATATATGACTGCTTGCTTTAGGTTTATGTTTGCGATTTCGATTCCCCCTTTCTCTGTATGTACATGTTCCTGCTTGATTTCAAAATTGCATGGAGAGGATGTTGGTTCTAGTTCTATCATTGATTTGAATTCTGGATGGTCCAAGTTTGATGAGTTTCTAGACATGACTGAAAATGTTCCTCCTGTAAAATCTGATTTGGATGTTAACCTAGGAGAAGCTGTTTACAAATGTTCTCAAGAAGAAAAAGGGAAATGGAGTGCTTTAGGTTGGTGGAGGTTAAATTGCCAAAAGTTTTGTATTTTGTCAAAAATGGCTTCAAAGATTCTAGCTATTCCCATCAAAACAGTAGCTTCAGAGGCTACATTCAGTGTAGGTAGTAGAGTCATTGACACCTATCGTGCTAATTTAGCTCCGCAAACCGTTGAAGCTTTGATGTGTGGAGGTGATTGGGTAAAAAATCTACATGGCATAAAGAAGAAATCACGCAAGGTGAATATTAAATTTCATTGACTATATCTAATAAATTCTTATTTAGTTTCAAAATCCCGTAACCTAAATTTTATGGATGTTTCTTTTTATTCATATGTAGAAAGAAGAAAGGGACGAAGAGTTTGTTCTAAAATTGTCATAAAAGTTTGTTCTAAAATTGCTATGAGGATGCAGGTGTATTAATGGTCTGGAAGACATTTTTTTAAGTTTTGTAACTCTGGAACAACCTTTCCTTTGTTTTTGTTATTATTGCTCTATTGTTGTTGTTGTTATAGGTGATGCTAGTGATGCTGGAGACTTTATTTTATGATGCTAGCCGAATACTTTATTTTATTCTATGATGTTATTGGAGTTTGATTTGATTTGTATTATTGTTGGAGTTTGATAATGCTCATCTACATTAACATTGAACTATTATGGAGTGTTGGAACTGAGATCCCTTTGCTTTTATGGCGTCTTTCTTATTTTAGTTAATTTTATTGCTGCAATCCAAATTATGGGAATGATAATATGGGATGAATGCATGCATTTGACCATTTTTTGTTCTGGTTTACATATACAGATTTCTTTAAATTCCTAGAGGAAATTTTTTTTTCCTGAAAATATTTTCTTTTATCTATTACTATGTCATTATAAAACGAGCTGGGCTCACGAGCAGAGGCTAGGGCCTCAATCGAGCCGGGCTCGAAGGGCCGGCCTTAGGGCCTCATAACTTAATAAGAGCTGAGCCCGAGCCAGGGTTTTGGAGGCCCTATTGAGCTCGGGTCGACTGAAAAATACTAGGGCCGAGCCTAGGGCCTGTCAAAGCCCGGCTCGGCCCGGCCCGGCCCACTTTCATCGGTAATTTGCATCTCTCTGTTGCGCATAGGAAAGTGGGTCACTTTCATTCGATGGAGGTGACAGTGACACCGACTCATATTAATATGGACCTAGCAAAAGTAGGCCCCACACATGAATTATTTGTGGCTGACTATTCACCCTCTGACAGCTGATAATAATCAGGACCATCAAAAGGTAAGAAACTTTACCGAGCATGGAGGTTGGAGAGCAACAGGCCTCAAGTCTATAACCATGGGAAGCAGCTCTGCTCTGTCTCTTGTTACCAGAAGGTAAGCTCAGCTACTATTTACTCCAAATTCCATGACCCTTGTTTAAATTTTGTTTTTCTTCTTACGGTGAATGTAATCTTTGATGTCATTCAGTAGTTCCTTTTCATATTTATCAGTTATACAGTCAATCATATGTTTAGGAACTTTGGTACAATCCTTTCTATATCTTTTAGCCTTTTTTTTTTTTCAAATCCTTTCTATCTCTTGTCAGTCCAATATGAATTGAACAAATGGCGGATAAGGAGCATACTGGTTGAAAATCTCATTTGATCAAACTGTATCCCATTTTTATCATTGATATGGCTGATTTCAATTGACTGTAACATGAAATAATGCCCACAAAATCTTAAACTGGCTAGAGAAGGATCTGTTCTTGGCTGCAAGGAACGACTCTTGCTGCTGCTCCTTCTGGGGCTCAGTTTGTGCAACTACACTGTGGCAAGAACCAAGTGGAAAACGCGTTGGATTAGGCTTTCCATCAACTGCACAAACAGGTCCTAAGTTGATTTAGTCCTTAACTTGGTTTCTCTTTTTTCTTTTCTTTTTTTATGGGTGTACAGAGTCTTTTTTTTGGTTCTGTTTGGATTGTTTTCTTTTGGGGGGATTTCTTGTTAAATCCCTTTCTTTTAGTGACATTCTTTTGCAATTTAGCCCTCAAAAAAAAAAAAAAAAAAGCATTACTAAAGAGTGGTGGTGACTTTGCACATAATAATTAATACCCTTACTTTCTCACACAATTTTTTTCATTTTCTCCTCCTGCAACTGGTTAAAGTTCTAGGAGTAGGAGGTCCCAATGTCCCATGTGCGAGTCATGAAGGCAACCCAAAGTGTGAAAACACCCCTTGATCCATGGTGACTTGTTTAGAATTCAACTGATGTATGTCCCGGCCCTTGACTTTTCAGTCGTGGGTGACGATCCCCCACACCAGCGCACCCGTTGGATTGTCGGTGATATTTGTGATGAGAAGTACACGTGGCAAGAACCAGGGAGGTTGGGGGTGTGAATGGATTGGGCATTCCCAGATTCACAGAGATTTATCCGACTCCAGCCGGTCCGACTCCGACTAGGCCCGGTCGGTTTGGTAATTTTACTTATAAAATAAAGGGAAGGTAAATAAAATAAAATAAAAGAATATAATTATATTATGATGGTATTTTTGTTTTAGTTATTTGAGATATACTGTTTTATATTTTTTATATAGGGAATTGAAACTTTTTTTTTTTTTTTGTCTTTTTAGTGAATAAAGGTAGTTTTTTAATTTTTTTTTTTTTTTAATTTTTAATTTATTTTTTAAGATAGAGAGAGTTTAAATTAAAGTGCTTTTGATTTTATGTTTAACGTTATTTTATTGTCTTTACTTGACAAATAAAATTAACAACTGGGTCGCTTGGAGGGTTGGGACACCGGATACTAAAAAAGGATGTCTTCACCGGATAGAAAAAAATTGCTTTTGTTAAATAGAATGGGTCGGGTGTGTGTACGAGCCACAACTGAATTAGAAAATTAAACCCAAACCCATCCATAATGCAATAGCGTATCAACTACTTCAATCACCGAGATCGTCCCACTTGTACAGAAGAAATCTATGTACTTAAAGTCACAAAGAAAGATGGAAAACTTTTCATATCCTTAGAGCCTGTATAAATCATCCTAAACTATGTGCAGATGACCACCTTGCAAATGACCTAGTTTGCGCCCTCGTGAAAGTTCATGCATTTAGACAACCTTAGTGACCTTTTTTTTTTTTTTGGGTATGATAACCTTGGTTCATTACCAAAATGAACAAAATACTTATAGGTAATTAGATTCTCTGGTGAAATGGTCAAATATGTTTGACTTTTTTTTTTTGGGAGCCTTGCCTCGGATTGGAACAATAGAGCCTACATAAGTGGAAAGAGGAAGTCCATATAGCACACATGGAGAGAGAAGCCTATATACATGGAAAGAGTAGCATATTTAGGGATCAATCCTTGTGGAGCTGGATGACATGCGTGGTAGCAAACCAAATGAGCAACCCCTTGTTGTCCAATAAGATTTATGGTTAGAGCATAGATAACCAATCTATTGTTGGTCTTATTTCATTAAGAGCTTGTTTATTTGCATAGATTATATAGAAATTCAATATTTAAATGTGCACCATCGGGGGATTTACTTATTATTCATCCACCATAAACATGATATATGATCATTCCAACCCATACCATTTAATTTATTTTATTTTCTAATGGTTACCACCAATTACATAGAATTGTCCAATTGGGGCGCCTTCATTGTTTCACTCTCCTAGCAAACTTAGTTTTGGTTAATTATACCTTCTCCCTCTAACATATATCCTTTGTGATATCATACCTTCTGACAATTCTAACAGGCTAGAAGGGAAAGTAGCACTAATTACCGGAGGCACGGGTGGCATAGGCTCATGCACAGCTAAACTGTTTAGCCAGCATGGTGCCAAAGTTGTCATTGCTGACCTAAATGAAGAAATTGGCCAAGATGCTTGCAAAAAACTCGGTCCCAAAGTAGCCTCTTTCATCCATTGCGATGTAACCAAGGAAGACAACGTCCAAAATGCCGTCGATGCAGCAGTTTCTATGCACGGGAAGCTCGACATCATGTTCAACAATGCAGGCATAGTTGATCTCCCCAAGCCAAGCATCGTTGAGAGTGAGAAGTCAGACTTTGAGAGGGTGCTTAGCACCAATGTTGTCGGCGTGTTCCTGTGCACCAAGCATGCGGCTCGAGTCATGATCCCCGCTCGTCGTGGAAGCATTATCAATACTTCTAGTATAGCCTCAAGAATGGGTGGGCTCGCCTCACACGCATACACTAGCTCAAAGCATGCTGTGGTTGGGCTCACAAAGAATGCTGCCGTAGAGCTCGGTCAGTTCGGTGTTCGGGTGAACTGTGTTTCACCTTATGTGGTTCCGACCCCTATGATCAGTAGCTCGGTATTTAAGATGAGGGAGATGGCAAAAAGAGCAAGTAATTGTTCCATATTAAAGGGTGTCTTACTTGAGGCTGAGGACATTGCTCTGGCTGCTCTTTACCTGGGGAGTGATGAGTCTAGGTATGTGAATGGGCACAACCTTATAGTTGATGGAGGTTACACACTCACTAATCCAACTCTGATAAAAGCTCTGACTTCCTAATGTTTTGATCTTGATTATGGTTATTTTCACTTTATGTCATCCATCTGCGTTTCCTTCTCAGAATGAGTTGATATTGTTGGTTTTGATTCCTTATCTATTAAATGCCTTGTTTGTTTGGAGTAATGATAGTAGAAGTCGATCTAATAAAATCAGGGCATGAGGAAGACGGTCTTAAGTGATTAATTTAATAGCCCTAGTTTAATCTGAGTGCTTTGAAAAGATCCTAAAATATTGCGTGCAGAATAACATTTCTTTATAAGGTTTGGCCACCATGATTTTATAACAAGTTGTATTGCCTAATGCATACAGGTTTCAGCCTCGACCAGTACAATTTTCTACAGGTTTAGTCCAAAACTTAATATGTATTAGAAGTTAGAACTCCTTTCTCACTAATTTTTGTACAGGGTTTTCTTTCCCATGTTATTTTTATTTTTTAGTCCATGAACCTAGTCATTGGCAAACCTAATGGATCAATTCGGTTAGCTCGAAATACAAGACATAAATCCAATAACTACCTCTTCAAGTTTTCACATGAATCAACATGTATTATTTCTCAAACGGGGTAATAAGGTGTTAAGAGTGACTGATGTGGAGAAGGGTGAAAATAAACAAAATCAATGATCTTACGGTATCAGGCATCAGTCAAAAAAAGAAATTGTAGCTTCTATGGTTTACCTCCCACGGTGATAACTCTCCTACACTTAGCATTTGTGGGATCTTCTCTTATTTATGCGGAATTTTCTGTCTGTTACACAAGGAGAAATGGAGAATAATAACAAGGACTCTTGATACAGATCTTGATTGCTGTAATTGGGATGCCAGGGGATTACAGAGATAGTGTGAGTTGTAAATGGTGAGAGATTTAAGGTAAGACAGAATAAAAGGATTCATCTGCAAATCACAATAAAAGGAGCAAAATATGAATAAATTGACAGAAGGCAATAATCATGCAAAAGACAATCATTTTTCTTTGCTCTCTTTTTTCCAAATCTTAAGCAATATTATTTCAACTAATGATGAAAGATTGAAGATGGAAGATGGGGTTTGGTTCGACTGGAAGTCGCTAAGCATGGAGGGAGCTTGTCAGAATCGCCTCAGATATAAAATGTTGATATATGAAGAATGGACAACGGAGATGGTTTTGGGCAAGAAATCCTAGACTCGGTCTAGTGGCAAAAATGTTCTTGGGTTTTAGTGATTAGACTCTGTTGTCCTGTAATTTACTTACAAAGTGGTTGGATGCCGGGTCCTCTGGTCGAAACGAGTGTAGATCCAGAATGGAATCGGGCCCTATTGATTATTGGGGTCCGAGAACAAGTTCCGGATCCAGACCCGATTAATTATCGGGATGAAAATCGGGTTTTTCAGAATTAAAACCACCAAGTAATCGGAGAATTGAGGACCTATTTACAATCCTATGTGCCTGTTTCTTTTCTAGAATTCAAGGAATTTTTGTGTGGGGAATTTCTAAATTCTAGACATAGTGGAGTTCTTGGATGCTCCTTTGGACTTGAGCATCAAGGAAATTCTTCTAAAATACAAAGAGGGTGGGATTCCTGAATTTCTAAATGTCATTTGGGACCTCTCATATGGCCGGAATTTCTGGATGTTAGACAAGAAACATGAAATTCGAACATTGTCCCGAAAGCTTCAACATCTAAAATCCCTTACAGAAATTTTAGTAAAGAAACAGACCCTATATGGGTCCATTTGGTTAAAGTCATTTCTAACCGTTTGTTGGGGATTTATGATATAATATGACATCTTATCCTCTAAACATTCATAATGCTTTGTTTATTACAAGAATTCATAGTTTCAAACCACATGAAAAAGGTACTTATAGCTTTAGAAATTCTTTGAATTACAGCATTCCAAAGGCTAAAGGAGGTTGGGCATTTAAATATTTATTTTGAGCGACAGTATTTGATATTCTCAAGATTCCTCCGTACATAAATCCTCACAATTCTTTCTAACAAACAGGCTATGTCTCGACCAATATCAATAAGACACCAAGATAAACCGCATTCGGTGCGGTGTCGTATATCAGAATCTCTATCATTGCATCTATTTCTCTTGTGCATTATGCATAGCAGTATAGGAAATAGATAAATTGCATTAAAACGACGTGACGCTGACCCAGGTTCATATTAACCCTGCAAAAGTGGGCCCCACACATGAATTATTTGGTTGTGAAAACGAATCCCCTGTTTGCCGCATTGGAGAGTTTGTGGATGACAATTCAGCCTCAGAAGGCTCGTAATAATGATGCCCATTAAAAGGCCAGAAACTTTACTGAGCATGGAGAAAGGAAAGCAACCGACCTCAAGTCTAAAATCATGGGAATCAGTTCTGCTCTCTCTCTTGTTACCAGAAGGTAAGCTCTGCTAATATCTACTCCAAATTCCATGACCCTTGTTTAAATCTTCTTCATGTCTTTCAGTAGTTCCTTTTCATATATATATCAGTTATATAGTCAATCATATGTTTAGGAATTTTGGTACAATCCTTTCCATATCATTTAAACAAATTAAAAAAAAAAAAAATATCCTTTCCATCTCTTGTCAGTCCAATATGATTTGAAACAAACTACGTCCCATTTATATCACTGATATCGCTGATTTCAATTGACTGTAACATGAAATAATGCCCACAACCACAACATGTTGAGCTGGCTAGAGTAGGATCTGTTCTTGGCTGCAAGGAAGGACTTGCTGCCGCTTCTCCTAGGACTCAGTTTCTGCAACTACACTGCTGCAGGAAGGAAGTGGAAAACTCGGGTTTTTGTTGCCGAAAATATATATTTTTTTCGCTTCTGAGGATCTCCGTTTGCCACCTCCAAAGTTGGATTAGGCTTTCCATCAACTGCACAAACAGGTCCTAAGTTGATTTAGTCCTTCATGGTTTCTCTTTCTCCCTTCCCCTGTTTTTATTTTTTTTATTTATTTAATGGGTCTACAGAGTCAATTTTTGGTTCTGTTTGGGTTGGGGGGTTTCTTGTTAAATCTCTTTCTTATTGAGATTCTTTTGGGAGAGCAGAAACACTTTTCTCTAAATAATTTACATGCAGTAGAACATTATTAATAAAGTGTCGCATCCCTGTCTCGAATCACCCTGGGTTAGGATAATCTCCGAGGTGTTACACACGTACTCCCGCGTGATATACATGTCTTGAGCTAAATACAAGAAATGAAGAAGAGAAAACAACTTTCCATACACGTGAGTGAGAACTCATAGAACACTTCAATACTAATTAATCATAGCGGAAGCTGTATTTCTTTCATACATGGGTATCAATTCCCATTCAGTCCAATTAGCATTTCAAGTTTAAACAAAAGAATTATACAATTATAAACATTGTTTTACAAAAGGTGGTGTATAAAAGAAGCATATACAAATATTACCAAAAGTATAACAAAAGAATGACTACACTTCTAAATGTGGCCTACGCAAAAAGGGGCTAGCCATACGTTATAGAAGCTCTGAAAAGAGATATCCATGCACTCTGAGGGAAAAGGGGGTCTACACTGGCCCTGGCTCCGGCTATTCTTCTAACCCTGAAGGTATCTCTTGGTTTGCTTCTCTCCTTCCTTGGTCTTCTCAGGACCGGAGGTTACACCTGCGACTGTGACACTAAGAGTAATATCATCAATACAACGATTTAGCAAGTATAGGCAATAATAAGGAAATACATAATGTATCAAATAGAATTTAAGACGAATAAATTCATGGATGCCAAATAAGTATCAACTAAGCAAATTGTTCACAATTGAATAGTTTATGCTTGTGAATCAAGTATAATGAAAACATACTAATTGGTTACTACCTTAAGCTCATCCTCTCAATACAGAGCGAATTTAGTTTGGATGTCACCAGCGGCTCGGCCAAAACCTAACTGGCTACCTGGTTCTGAAGTTCCGGTACTCCAGATAACTTACTGCAGTATTCTTGAATAACTAAACAAAGTTCAACCCCGTCGGGTATCACAAGGTCAAAGCTAAGTAGTGTCGACTCGATCGAATCAAATAATAATCGAATAAAAATAGGATTTGAGTAAGTTTGTATTTCACTTATCTATAATCAAATCGAATAGTAATTTTATATATCACGAATACTTACTCAATCCCACATTTCCAATGAATACTAAATATGGTATACAATACTGACATTATGAATTGAATGTAAACAATCGGACCTCAATAAACACTAATGATGTAACTAATTTACTTAACCAGGATTTGATTGTCAATAAGAAATTATACTCCAATATGAAATGCAGTAACTTTAAAGGAATCAAGATATTTTACTAACCAATACTAAACTGTTATTTGTTTAGTCTTTCACCGTCCAATACAAAATAGGTTAGGAAAATCAACATATTACTTCCTTGTTAAGTGTCACTATTTATGAGAAGTACGTTGAATTGCCAAACTATCCTTCATGGTGTAGTATTAGACTAATAAATGTCCATTAGACCAATGAATACGGTTATCGGTTCCATTTTACGGTCATAGAGCCTCAAAAATTCATAAATTCCTATGAAAGTAAGGTGAGCACCATGATTATCTATTAGAGAGGATTATGGTGGGTTATCGTAGGTTAAGGATGATAATTCACCCTTAAAAATGAGTCAGAAAAGGCCCTGGTTCCAACTTCAGGTTCGCTCGAGTGGACCCCATCAAGATGTCTACTCGCTCGTGCGACCTATTCATTTGCTTGAGCTCGTGCGACCCATTCGTTTGCTTGAACGGTGGCTTCAGGGGTGCGGTCACTCGAGCGGACCCATCTAGAAAGTTGAACGTGTGAGCGGTCTTTTATTCGCTCAACCCAATGCTTCAGAAGGGGGTTCACTCGAGCAACTGCTCTAGTTCGCTCGAGCTGACTGTCCAAAATTCATGTTTTCAGGATTTCTCACTACTTATTCCTAACATTCATTTCCAATCCATTTTCACTACACACCTGCATAAATGGAGCCTCATTGCTCCCTTATACAACATATAATGTCTCCATTCAATTTATCAATTAAAACCCATGAAACAATCCAACCCATTCATATATTATGAGATAGAATCATTGAGAAGGGGTATTATTTGAATCAAAGAGAGTAAACCCAAATTATGCTTATACTTGCCTCAAATAAGAACTTTCCAACTTTTCTCACTCACTTGCTTCAAAGAACCCAAAAATCGCCAAATATCCAAACCCTAGTTACAAAAACACATGGAAAACACATGAATATGCATGTATGTCTAACTATGAGTCCTTTGACTCTTTTTCATCGTAAAACTAAACAAAAAGGGTTTTGGTGCCTACCTCCTAGTAAGAAATTCGAATTTGAAGAAGGAAGGAGGTGATGGAAGTGGTCCTTTGTCAACAAAGAAAATAGGATGATGTAGAAGATGAAGATGAGCTCCCCTCCTAGCTTCCAAAATACATGCACTCACCCTTGTAGTGATTAGAGAAGAAAGGGAAGAAGAAGAAGGAGATTAGAGAGAAAGGAAATGAAGGAAATGAAAGAAAGGGTTGAGTTTTATATAAGAGATAAGATTGTCCTTTTTGCAAGAAAGTCCAGTAAACTTGTGTATTTCCAATTTGAGTTAATTGATTGCCCACTCACTCAATAGTTGGTCAAATGAGGTAAAATCAAATACGAAAATTGACGTACTTGTCAAAATACACGCGATGATGTCAATATGACGTGCAAATGATGCAAAATGTGAAAATCAATAATTATGAAAAAGCCATTGACTCTACCCAACTGAGTCAATTCAATTCTAACTCACCTATCTAAGGTTCGAGACTCAACTAACTCAATCTATAAAGGTTAACCAACACTAATTACCACAATTAGCACCTAAGCATAATTAATTTAACTAAAACACATTTAATTAATGCTAATCAAAGTTAAATCGGGTCGGGCGTAACATAAAGAGTGGTGATATGACATTTCACAAAATAATTCTTTACCCTTATTTTCTTACAGAGTTTTTCACTTGTGATGTTCTCGTCACGCAACTAGTGAAGTGGAAGTCATAAAGACAACCCAAAACGTGGAAACACCCTCTTGTTTGTTCCATTGTGACATGATTGGATGGTGATTTGTTAGAATTCAACTGACCCATGTCCTGACTCTCGACTTTTGAGTCGTGACTCACTATCCCACACCATTTAACAAAGTGAGAAGAATAGCACACGCACGTGAAGACAGTAGCTCACATGCGTGGAAGAGTGCCATATCTAAGGATGAATTCTTAAATAACTGGGTAACATGCAGTTTTGCCAACTAATTGAGCAACCCCTCTCTGTCAAATAAGATTTAGCGTAGAGCATGGATAACCATCCAACTGACATATGTGGGCTTGTTTGTTTGCACAAATTACATAGGAATTCATAGCTAAATGCACTCCATCGGCGGATTTACTTCTAAGGTTTATTCATCCACCATAAACATGATATATGATCATTCCAATCCATACCATTTAATTTATTTTCTAATGGTTACAACCAATATGATTGAATTGTACAATTGGGGGTGCCTTAATTGTTTCACTCTCCTAGTTCACATAGTTTTGTTCTCACCTTCTCCCTAAACAAATAACCTTTGTGATATATGACACCTTCGGACGCTAATAACTACAGACTAGAAGGCAAAGTAGCACTAATAACTGGAGGCGCAGGTGGCATTGGCTCACGCACAGCTAAACTCTTTAGCCAGAATGGTGCCAAAGTAGTCATTGCTGACCTTAATGAAGAAATTGGCCAAGCTGTTTGCAAAGAACTTGGCCCCCAGGGTGCCACTTTCATCCATTGCGACGTAACCAAGGAAGACAATGTCCAAAACGCCGTAGATGCAACAGTTTCCAAGTACGGAAAGCTAGACATCATGTTCAACAATGCGGGCATCATTGAACTCCCCAAGCCAAGCATAGTTGAGACTGAGAAGTCGGACTTTGAGAGGGTCCTTAGCACCAATGTTATCGGTGTGTTCCTGGGCACCAAACATGCGGCTCGAGTCATGATCCCCGCTCGTCGTGGAAGCATTATCAATACTTCTAGTAATGCCTCAATAATGGGTGGAATCACCCCTCATGCATACACTAGCTCAAAGCACGCCGTGGTTGGGCTCACAATCAATGCAGCCATCGAGCTCGGTCAGTTTGGTGTTCGGGTGAACTGTGTTGCACCTCATTTGGTTCCGACCCCTATGACTACCTCCTTATTTAAGATGGGGGAAGAAGAGTTGGCAGAAAGAGCAGCTAGTTGTTCCATATTAAAGGGTATCTCACTAAAGGCTGAGGACATTGCTGAAGCTGCTCTGTTCCTAGGGAGTGATGAATCCAGGTATGTGAATGGGCACAACCTTCGAGTTGATGGAGGTTACACAGTCACTAATCCAACTCTGATAGATGCTCTAACCTCCTAATGTTGATCTCGGTTATGGTTATTTTCAATTTATGTCATCCATTTGTGTTTCCTTCTCTGTATGAGTTGATATTGTTGGTTTTAATTGCTCATCGACTAAATGCCTTCTTTGTTTGGAGTAATGATATTAGAAGTTGTTCTAACAAAATGAGGGCATGGGGTAGACGGTTTCAAGTGATGAATTTAATTGTCCTAGTTTAATTTGAGTGCTTTGAAAAAATCCTACAATATTGTGTGAAAAATAAGTTATGCTTACTATGTTGTAAGGTTTGGCCACCATGGTTTTATACCAAGTTTTATTGCCTTCTGCATACAGTTTCAGTCTGGACTGGACCTATACAATTTTCTAGGGTTTTTAGTCCAAAACTTAAGATGTATTCGTAGTTAGAACTCCTTTCTTGCTAATTTTATATTTTATTTTCATCTAGTAAAGTAATTAAAAACTAATTTTTTTCATTTCTTTAATTTTTTTAAAAACCTTTTCCTTGAGGAAAGAGAATTTGAATAATGATATATTATTGCAGGAGTGATTTATGGCCATACTAATGTGTTTCCACGATGGGTTCTCCCTTGATTTCATTGAGTATAAATAGCATACAGTGTTACATTGAGGAAAGTACAAGATAGGAAACTCATATAAGTGAGATCCTATTTACAAGGATCGGATCTGATTGAGATCCTATTTACAAGGAGAGGATCAGAGTGAATCATGGAGGATGAGTTGTAGCCTTATCATGTGTGAGAGGATGAGTTGTAGACTTATCATGATTGATAGCTTTACACACCCCCTCAAATTCAACGGCAGATCGAACGTTGAGTTTGTCTCGCAAAGAGAGAAAGCGTTGGGACGATAGCGCTTTAGTGAGAACATCAGCTAATTGATCTTTTGTAGAAATGAAACGTACCACAAGATCTCGCTTGGCGACTTTGTCTCGGACAAAATGGAAATCGATCTCCACATGTTTGGTACGAGCATGAAAAACCGGATTTGCTGTTAAATAAGTTGCGCCAATGTTATCACACCATAAGTTGGGTGGTTGAGGTAAGACGAGACCAAGTTCCTTGAGGAGAGATTGGAGCCAAGTGAGTTCAGCAGCAGCATTGGCTAGTGATCTATATTCAGCCTCGGTGCTGGAGCGAGCAACAGTAGGTTGTTTGCGTGAACTCCAGGAGACGAGATTCGGCCTAAAATAAATAGCATAGCCGCCTGTAGACTTTCTATCATCCGGACACCCCGCCCAATCAGCATCAGAAAAGGCAGACAGAGATTGATGAAGGGATCGGCCAAAATATAGACCATGATTGAGAGTGCTTTTCAGATAACGAAGAATGTGTTTCACTGCAATCCAATGAGGAAGTGTTGGCTTGTGCATAAATTGGCAGACTTTGTTGACCGCAAAAGCAATGTCCGGACGAGTAATTGTAAGATACTGAAGAGCACCAACAATACTTCGATATAAGGCCGCATCTTCAAAAAGTTCACCTGTGGAACTGGATAATTTGATGGTGGACACCATGGGGGTGAAGATCGGCTTGCATTCCTCCATTTTAGTTCGGGTTAACAAGTCCAAAATGTAGCGCCTTTGGGAAAGCAGTAGGCCATTTGTATTTGGAATGACTTCAATGCCAAGAAAGTAATGTAAATCTCCAAGATCTTTAATGGCAAAGGTTTTAGCAATTTTTGCAAAGAAGGTTGTAAGGGCTTTTGGACTGTTACTAGTGACAATGATGTCGTCCACATAGATGAGGGTGTAGATGATGATCCCATGGTGATTGAAAATAAAGAGAGAAGTGTCAGTTTTGGATCCAATGAAGGCATGCTCAAGTAGGAAGGAACTAAGACGGGCAAACCAAGCTCTCGGCCGATGGGGAATATTGAAAAGTATTTCCGCTGCCTCTACTAATGCCTTAAGGTTTTGGTAGCAATGGCTAGCTAAAGAAATTCAAGATGGTATCAGAGCCAACCGGTCGTGAGTTCGAATCCCAAGATGAACGACTCGGCGCAAAAAAAAAATGCGTGTCGCCAAAAGTGCGCCGGCCGGGTTCCACTTGAGGGGGAGTATTGAGGAGTGGGCTCCACCCGATGGGGAATATTGAAAAGTATTTCCGCTGCCTCTACTAATGCCTTAAATTTGAGTGGGACCAAACTGGCGACATTATGAGTAAGAGAGGTGGCCATTGGTGAAGTTGTCATGTGGTGATGATGAGAGGGGATGAAGAGAGGAAGAATAAGAATGTGGAGAAGAAAGAGGGTACTGCTGGGCCAAAAGCGTTGCAGGATAGGATCACTGCTCTGATACCATAATGTGTTTCCACGATGGGTTCTCCCTTGATTTCATTGAGTATAAATAGCATACAGTGTTACATTGAGGAAAGTACAAGATAGGAAACTCATATAAGTGAGATCCTATTTACAAGGATCGGATCTGATTGAGATCCTATTTACAAGGAGAGGATCAGAGTGAATCATGGAGGATGAGTTGTAGCCTTATCATGTGTGAGAGGATGAGTTGTAGACTTATCATGATTGATAGCTTTACACATACTTGGAGTTTTCTGTCTTGGCCCTTTTATAGTGTAAGAAAATGTGTTTCAAAAGCATGACTACCTCTTCAAGTTTTCATGTATATTAGTCTTCACACTTCATTTCTCAAAAGAGGAAATTAGGTGTTGGAGTGACAGATGTAGAAAAGTGAGAAAATAATTAAACAAAATCAATGATCTTACGGAAACAAGCATCAGACCAAAGAAGAAATTGAAACTCACATGGTTTACCTCCAAGAGGTAGAGATTGAATCTTATGTGGTTTACTTCAAGAAGTGAGACCCATTTCTTTCATAGTAGAATACCAAGGATTGTATTTCTGTTAGTGGTTAAAAAATAAAAACCGATCGTATATATACAAAAATGACATTCTAATAATCTCTTCTTTGATTAAAATTTAAAATAGAAATGAGACAGGTTTACAATGGGTCAGCCTTGAGCTTGCATCCACGATGACAATTCTCCCACGCTTGGCATAAGGGGGATCGTCTCTTATTTATAAGGATTTTTCTGTTGCAGAGGGAGAATCACAAGGATTCTTGATTTAGATCTTGATTGTTGTAATTGGAATACCTACCCCCAGTTGCTTGTGAGATAAGAATGTCTTCTAGATTGCAGCCCTTTAGTACAGATATATGAAATGTAGTTTGATGCACAGTTGAAAGATACTTGACTTGAAATGCTTTCCTAGCAATGAACTCTCGAACTAAAAGAAAATCAATCGCAATGATCTGTAATTCTGCATTCGTGAATGCAAAAATGAGACTTTCTGTAAAATTGAATCAAGATAAGACGAGAAATAAATACCTACCGATCACCCTAGAAATTCAAGACATAGGAAAGCAAGGATCCAATCTGTATGTCCACCTCATACCCTTCACTCTCGCCTCTTATCCTTCACCCTCACCCCTTTAGTAGTCCTTAAAGGTGGAATTCGTTTCATGATAAATTTCTATACATTTTTTTAGAACAATAAGTCCATTTGGCCTGACTTATTTGGCCTGAATGGGAGCCTGATCTCAGCTGCAGTCTTTCTTTTTCTTTCATTCTCTCCTTCCTCCTCCTTTTCTTCTTCCCACTTCCTTGCACTCCAACCTCACCTCTGCATCACCACTTCCACTGCGCTTCCACCACTGCCACCACCCTACACTACTCTCCTCCTCCCCTGCGCACCACACTTACCAACATACCCCTCTCCTGTTGCGCCCCACGTGCAAAAAAATGGAAAACGGTCCTATGAAAAGAGGTATTATTTTTGAGTGGTTAAATGGGAAGACCAACATTTTATAAAATCATTTTATATCCAATAGTTATTGAATATATATCATGGACTATCAATTGGTTGTTCAAGCCCATTTCAGCTGTCTAAAAGCAATCCTGAGCACAAAAGGCAACGAAAAATTCATTTTGCTTTCACACAGGTAAACCAATTAGAGGAGTCCCCAATTCATATGATATGGATTTTTTTTTCTTCCCGTCTTTATCTAACCTTTAACTAATCAGGAAGAGTGCCAAAGATAAAATAAAATGAGAACTCTTGCTGAGGTTCCCTCTGAACTGATACAGAGATTCATAGTAAATACTAAAACGGCATTAGGGCAACAATAAGTCTATTTGGCAGGCGTGTCCACTTCCTGGTGGCCATCATGTGGCAGATGATACAGCAAGGGCTGGCAACAATGTGAGGCCCAACTCTGTTCAATCCAACTCCTCAATCTCACCTATCCACCATAATGGCATCGGCCAAACTACATGTGCATTTACCATTGGATTTAATCACAATAAAGTCTCAAAATTTTATGTACTCAAAATGAGAGCGGTCCATCTCCATGCAACAGATAAAAATTTTTAGACAAACCTCACCTCACTCAGTATGAGACCTGCCCATTCCGCCTTGAACCATGATTAGTAGCTGTCCTAATTAGCCATTTATTTTTCTATAGCCGGCAATATTTGAAAAGAGTAACTTCTAAGTTTTAATCATCTACCATAATAAACATGACATGTGATAATTCCAATCCATACCCTTTTTTTTTTTTTTAACGGTTGCCACCAATTTGATAGAATTGTTCAATTGGAATGCCTTCATTGTTGTAAATGGTGAGAGATTTAAAAGGATTCATCTGCAAATCACAATAAAAGGAGCAAAATATGAATAAATTGACAGAAGGCAATAATCATGCAAAAGACAATCATTTTTCTTTGCTCTCTTTTTTCCAAATCTTAAGCAATATTATTTCAACTAATGATGAAAGATAGAAGATGGAAGATGGGCTTTGGTTCGACTGGAAGTCGATAAGCTTGGAGGGAGCTTGTCAGAATCGCCTCAGATATAAAATGTTGATAAATGAAGAATGGACACCGGAGATGGTTTTGGGCAAGAAATCCTAGACTTGGTCTGGTGGCATAAATGTCCTTGGGTTTTAGTGATAAGACTTTGTTGTCCTATAATTTAATTGCAAAGTGGATGGATGCCGGGTCCTCTGGTCGGAACGAGTGTAGATCCAGAATGGAATACGGGCCGATTGATTATCGGGACCGAGAACAAGTTCTGGATCTGGACCCGATTAATTATCGGAATGAAAATCGGCTTTTTCATAATCAGAACCAATAAGTAATCGGAGAATTGAGGACTTATTTATAACCCTATATGCCTGTTTCTTTTCTAGAATTCAAGGAATTTCTGTGTGGGGAATTTCTAAATTCCAGATATAGTAGAGTTTCTGGATACTCCTTTGGACTTGAGCATCCAGGAAATTCCACCAAAATATAAAAGGGTGGGATTCCTGAATTTCTAAATGTCATTTGAGACTTTTCATGTGGCTGGAATTTTTGAATATTAGACAAGAAATATGAAATTCGAACCATGTCCCAAAAGCTCTAACATCTAAAATCCATGTCAGAAATTTTAGTGAAGAAACAGGCCATATATGTGTCCGTTTATTTAAAGTCATTTGTAACAGTTTGTTGGGGATTTATGATATGATGTGACATCCTATCCTCTAAACATTCATAATGCTTTATTTATTACAAGAATTTAGAGTTTCAAACCACATGAAAAAGGTACTTATAGCATTGTAAATTCTCTAAATTACAACAAATCAAAGGCTAAAGGGGGTTGGGCATTTAAATATCTACTTTGAGCGACAGTATTTGAAATTCTCAAGATTCTTCCATACATAAATTCTCACAATTCTTCTTAATAAACGGGCTATGTCTCAACCAATATCAATATGATACCGAGATAAACCGCATTCGGTGAGGTGTGGTAGATCAGAATCTCTATTATTGCATCTATTTCTCTTGTGCATTATGCAAAGTAGTATAGGAAGTAGATAAATTGCTTTGAATCGACGTGACACTGACCCATGTTCAAATGACCCTGCAAAAGTGGGCCCCACACATGAATTATTTGGTGGTGAAAACGGATCCCGGTTTGGACCAAACAGGGCCACATTGGAGAGTTTGTGGATGACAATTCAGCCTCAGAAGGCTCGTAATAATGATGCCCATTAAAAGGCCAGAAACTTTACTGAGCATGGAGAAAGGAAAGCAACCGACCTCAAGTCTAAAATCATGGGAAGCAGCTCTGCTCTCTCTCTTGTTACCAGAAGGTAAGCTCTGCTAATATCTACTCCAAATTCCATGACCCTTGTTTAAATCTTCTTCATGTCTTTCAGTAGTTCCTTTTCATATATATATATATATATATATATATCAGTTATATAGTGAATCATATGTTTAGGAATTTTGGTACAATCCTTTCCATATCATTTAACCAAATTAAAAAAAAAAATAAAAAAATCCTTTCTATCTCTTGTCAGTCCAATATGAATTGAAACAAACTACGTCCCATTTATATCACTGATATCGCTGATTTCAATTGACTGTAACATGAAATAATGCCCACAACCACAACATGTTGAGCTGGGTAGAGTAGGATCTGTTCTTGGCTGCAAGGAAGGACTTGCTGCCGCTTCTCCTAGGACTCAGTTTCTGCAACTACACTGCTGCAGGAAGGAAGTGGAAAACTCGGGTTTTTGTTGCCGAAAATATATATTTTTTCGCTTCTGAGGATCTCCGTTTGCACCTCCAAAGTTGGATTAGGCTTTCCATCAACTGCACGAACAGGTCCTAAGTTGATTTAGTTCTTCATGGTTTCTCTTTCTCCCTTCCCCTGTTTTTATTTATTTATTTATTTATTTATTTATTTATTTAATGGGTCTACAGAGTCGCTTTTTGGTTCTGTTTGGGTTGGGGGGTTTCTTGTTAAATCTCTTTCTTATTGAGATTCTTTTGGGAGAGCAGAAACACTTTTCTCTAAATAATTTACATGCAGTAGAACATTATTAATAAAGTGTCACGTCCCCGTCCCGAATCACCCTGGTTTAGGGTAATCTCTGAGGTGTGACACACGTACTCCTGCGTGCTGTACTTGTCTTGAGCTAAATACAACAAATGAAGGAGAGAAAACAACTTTCCATACACGTGAGTGAGAACTCATAGAACACTTCAATAGCAATTAATCATAGCGGAATCTGTATTTCATTCATATGAGGGTATCAATTGCCATTCAGTCCAATTAGCATTTCAAGTTTAAACAAAAGAATTATACAATTATAAACATTGTTTTACAAAAGGTGGTGTATAAGAGAACCATATACAAACATTACCAAAAGTATAACAAAAGAATGACTACACATCTAAGTGTGGCACACGCAAAAAGGGGCTAGCCACACGCTATAGAAGCTCTCAAAAGGGGCTAGCCTTGACCACTCTTCTAACCCTGAAGGTGCCTCTTGGGTAGCCTTCTCTCTTTCCTTGGTCTTCTCAGGATCGGAGGCTGCACTTGCGACTGTGATGCCAAAAGTAGTATCATCAATACGAAAATCAATAACTATGACGTAAAATGAGGTAATAGTTGGTCAAATTAGGTAAAATCAAATACGAAAATTGACGTACTCGTCAAAATACACGCGATGATGTCAATATGACGTGCAAAATGCGAAAATCAATAATTATGAAAAAGTCATTGACTCTACCCAATTGAGTCAATTCGATTCTAACTCACTTATTTAAGGTTCGAGACTCAACTAACTCAATCTATAAAGGTTAACCAACACTAATTACCACAATTAGCACTTAAGCATAATTAATTTAACTAAAATACATTTAATTAATACTAATCAAAGTTAAATCGGGTCGGGGCGTAACATAAAGAGTGGTGATATGACTTTTCACCAAATAATTCTTTACCCTTATTTTCTCACAGAATTTTTCACTTGTGATGTTCTCGTCACGCAACTAGTGAAGTGGAAGTCATAAAGACAACCCAAAACGTGGAAACACCCCCTTGTTTGTTCCATTGTGACATGATTGGATGGTGATTTGTTAGAATTCAACTGACCCATGTCCTGACTCTCGACTTTTGAGTCGTGACTCTCTATCCCACACCATTTAACAAAGTGAGAAGAATAGCACACGCACATGAAGACAGTAGCTCACATGCATGGAAGAGTGCCATATCTAAGGATGAATTCCTAAACAACTGGGTAACATGCAGTTTTGCAAACTAATTGAGCAACCCCTCTCTGTCAAATAAGATTTAGCGTAGAGCACGGATAACCATCCAACTGACATATGTGGGCTTGTTTGTTTGCACAAATTACATAGGAATTCATAGTTAAATGCACTCCATCGGCGGATTTACTTCTAAGGTTTATTCATCCGCCGTAAACATGATATATGATCATTCCAATCCATACCATTTAATTTATTTTCTAATGGTTACAACCAATTTGATTGAATTGTACAATTGGGGGTGCCTTCATTGTTTCACTCTCCTAGCTCACATAGTTTTGTTCTCACCTTCTCCTTAAACAAATATCCTTTGTGATATATGACACCTTCGGACGCTAATAACTACAGACTAGAAGGCAAAGTAGCACTAATAACTGGAGGCGCAGGTGGCATTGGCTCACGCACAGCTAAACTCTTTAGCCAGAATGGTGCCAAAGTAGTCATTGCTGACCTTAATGAAGAAATTGGCCGAGCTGTTTGCAAAGAACTTGGCCCCCAGGGTGCCACTTTCATCCATTGCGACGTAACCAAGGAAGACAATGTCCAAAACGCCGTAGATGCAACAGTTTCCAAGTACGGAAAGCTAGACATCATGTTCAACAATGCGGGCATCATGGAACTCCCCAAGCCAAGCATAGTTGAGACTGAGAAGTCGGACTTTGAGAGGGTCCTTAGCACCAATGTTATCGGTGTGTTCCTGGGCACCAAACATGCGGCTCGAGTCATGATCCCCGCTCGTCGTGGAAGCATTATCAATACTTCTAGCGTTGCCTCAATAATGGGTGGAATCACCCCTCATGCATACACCAGCTCAAAGCACGCCGTGGTTGGGCTCACAACCAATGCAGCCATCGAGCTCGGTCAGTTTGGCGTTCGGGTGAACTGTGTTGCACCTCATGTGGTTCCGACCCCTATGTCTACCTCCTTATTTAAGATGGGGGAAGAAGAGTTGGCAGAAAGAGTACATAGTTGTTCCATATTAAAGGGTATCTCTCTCAAGGCTGAGGACATTGCTGAAGCTGCTCTGTTCCTAGGGAGTGATGAGTCCAGGTATGTGAATGGGCACAACCTGGTGGTTGATGGAGGTTACACAGTCACTAATCCAACTCTGATAGATGCTCTAACCTCCTAATGTTGATCTCGGTTATGGTTATTTTCAATTTATGTCATCCACTTGTGTTTCCTACTCTGTATGAGTTGATATTGTTGGTTTTAATTGCTCATCTACTAAATGCCTTCTTTGTTTGGAGTAATGATATTAGAAGTTGTTCTAACAAAATGAGGGCATGGGGTTGACGGTTTCAAGTGACGAATTTAATTGTCCTAGTTTAATTTGAGTGCTTTGAAAAAATCCTACAATATTGTGTGAAAAATAAGATTATGCTTACTATGTTGTAAGGTTTGGCCACCATGGTTTTATACCAAGTTTTATTGCCTTCTGCATACAGGTTTCAGTCTGGACTGGACCTATACAATTTTCTAGGGTTTTTAGTCCAAAACTTAAGATGTATTCGTAGTTAGAACTCCTTTCTTGCTAATTTTATATTTTATTTTCATCTAGTAAAGTAATTAAAAACTAATTTTTTCATTTCTTTAATTTTTTAAAAAAACTTTTCCTTGAGGAAAGAGAATTTGACTAATGATATACTATTGCAGGAGTGATTTATGGCCATACATGGAGTTTTCTGTCTTGGCCCTTTTATAGTGTAAGAAAATGTGTTTCAAAAGCATGACTACCTCTTCAAGTTTTCATGTAGAAAAAGTCTACATGGACAAACTTTTTGGCCAGAATTTTGGACAAATCCCTAGATATCCCTTAAATATCATAGTACTACTCTTTCATGTATATTAGTCTTCACACTTCATTTCTCAATGGAGGAAATTAGGTGTTGGAGTGACAGATGTAGAGAAGTGTGAAAATAATTGAACAAAATCAATGATCTTACGGAAACAAGCATCAGAGCAAAGAAGAAATTGAAACTCACATGGTTTACTTCCAAGCGGTAGAGATTGAATCTTATGTGGTTTACTTCAAGAAGTGAGACCCATTTCTTTCATAGTAGAATACCAAGGATTGTATTTCTGTTAGTGGTTAAAAAATAAAAACCGATCGTATATATATAAAATTGACATTCAAATAATCTCTTCTCATATTAAAATTTAAAACAGAAATGCAACAGGTTTACAATGGTTCAGCCCTGAGCTTGCATCCACGATGAGAATTCTCCCACGCTTGGCATCAGTGGGATCGTCTCTTATTTATAAGGATTTTTCTGTTGCAGAGGGAGATTCACAATTCACAAGGATTCTTGATTTAGATCTTGATTGTTGTGATTGGAATACCAACCCCCAGTTGCTTGTGAGATAAGAATGTCATCTAGATTACAGCCCTTTAGTACAGATATATGAATGTAGTTTGATGCACAGTTGAAAGATACTTGACTTGAAATGCTTTCCTAGCAATGAATTCTCGAACAAAAAGAAAATCAATTGCTATGATCTGTGATTCTGCATTCGTGAATGCAAAAGTGAGACTTCCAGTAAAATTGTATCATGATAAGACGATGAGAAATAAATACCTATCGATCACCTTAGAAATTCAAGACATAGGAAAGCGAGGATCCATCTACATGTCCACCTCATACCCTTCACTCTCAACTCATATCCTTCACCCTCACCCCTTTAGTGGTCCTTATGGTGGAATTCATTTCATGATAAATTTCTATACGTTTTTTATAACAATAAGTCCATTTGGCCTGACTTATTTGGCCTGAATGGGAGCCTGATCCCAGCTGGAGTCTTTCTTTTTCTTTCTTTCTCTCCCTCCTCCTCCTCCTTTTCTTCTTCCCACTTCCCTGCACTCCAACCTCACTTCCATTGCGCTTGCAACACCGCAAACCACCACCACCACCACCACCACCACACCACCCCCACACCCCACCCCTTCTCTCCTTCCATTGCGCTTGCAACACCCACCCCCCCCCCCCCCCCAAAAAAAAAAAAAAAAAAAAAAAAAAACCCAAGTGAAGAAAAGCGGAGCTACATTAATGCTCAGGTGGTAATGTGTGATTAATAAGTTTTTGCTTTGGATGTGGGTCCCATAATCAAGAACCAAACCGTTAGTCACCTTTAAAAACTGTAAAACGACCACCTCACCAAATCTCACCCATTGATTCCTCTTATATCTTGATATATGTGCTAAAACGTCGTAACCGTTTACACTATGTTGAAAATTGAAATAAAAAAAGTCCGTTTTTCACAATTTTTTCAGTTTATATGGGGTCCACAATAAAGATCGAAACTGTTAGTCACCTTTAAAAACTACAAAAAGGTCACATCGCCAAATTTCAACCGTTGATTCCTCTTACATCTCGAGATATGTGCCAAAACGTCCTAACCATTTACACTATATTGAAAATGGAAATAAAAACAGTATGTTTTTCCCAATTTTTCAGTTTATGTGTGGTCCACAATCAAGATCATAACCATTCATTAGTTCTGAAAGGTCGAACACAGAAACATGACCAACTTTAAGCCGTTGATTCCTCTTATATCTAGAGTTATGTGCCAAAATGTCATGACCGTTTACACTATATTGAAAACAAACCAATTTCCCAGTTTATGTTGCTTTCAAAATCGAGATCAGAACCATTCATTAGTTCGGGAAGGTCAAACATGGTAAGGGGACTAAATTTCAACTGTTGATCCTTATTATATTTTGAGATATTTGTAAAAACATCCATACACTTGAATATTATTATTTTATTTATGTGGGCCCCCTTTGCACAATTGGAACATTTCAAAGTCTTTAGATGACCACAGACAACTTTGAGCTGAATGTTAAGGTCTTGATTTTTCATGGATTACGAAAAGTTAAAAAGAAAAAACGTTTATAAGGATCATACATTCCAAAAATTATGGAAATCCTCCATCCATCCAAACCTAAAACTCTGATAAGGAATCCTACTTGAAGAGGTATGATTGGTTGGAGATGGAGAGAATCCTCATATTAGAGGATTCTTTTATATTTACCAAACATACCCTAATAATTACCCTTTTATCATCGCAGCAAATTAAGTTCTAGGAGAAGAACGTGGTATTCGATCTATGTCTCTCGTGATCATTGATTCTTCACCTCATTAGTAAAACTTCAAAGAATTTAACTCAAGTGTAGCTCAGTGTAGTAAAAAAAACTTAAAAAAAAAAAAAAAAAAAAAAAACCTCAGTGTATGCAAAGAGGCCTAAGTTTGTAATTTGATAGTTTAGGTCCTCTTCTAGTTTTCACTTTTATGTTTTTATAGGAAGTTTGCTGTGGAGTGCCACCAAACCATCATATTGTCCATTTATTAGGCATACCTTTTCTTTTTTATCGGTAACGAAACTCATTTGAAAATAAAAAAAGATCAAAACAAAGAAACCAAAAGAACGAGGAAAGGTACAAAAGCCTTATACCAAACCTCATTCAAGAAGAAAAAAAATACAAAGATGTGTAATACTTTTCCACAAAAATGTAGACAGTTTTCCGTGGAAAACTCATGTATCAAGCGTTTTGTGCGGAACAATTCTACGGAAACAATTTCCTGTCTTGTCAACATTTTCCTTGCTAATGTTGGAATTGGATTTCCTGTGGGGGGTATGGAAAATGGATTTCCTCGAAAAGCTTCTCTTTCTTTTCCTCACTCTTTCCCATTTCAATACAAAACCCTGCAACTCTTTCACTTTTTATTTCTTTAAATAAATTATTATTTGATGTTGAATAAATAATATAAATGTTATATTATTTTTCTTCAAAAAACTTATTTCACCAAATAAGAAAATTTGAATTTCTATAAGGAATTTATAGCCGCACTAAACAACATTAGCATCAATTCAACGAGAAAAAAGAAATTCGCACCAAACATGAATTTCTAAATGCTTCGGAATCAATACCTTATACCCTATATCTTAAATTTGAAAATTAGATTCACTTCAAAAGTGTGAACGGATTAGACCTTTGGATTTACTGTACATCTATGCAAATGGATTGGACTTGTGAGCCATAGGTGATAAGGTTTAGATGATTGAATGGGGCTGTTTTTTTGTACATAAGAGGCCCCGAATCGATCTTTAAATCTCCCAAACCCCATCCCTAAGTGGGCCAGCAGGTGAACCCTATAGCACTGGAATGCTCCATGCATGCCACGCCCATAGGATCGATCAATACTCACATTCACAGGTGGGGAATTTTTTAAATTTTCATGAAAGAGTGGGTGTTTCTGTAGTTTTAGGTGACCAGACTCCCAAAAGCCCTTAGAGACTGAATCCAAAATGCAAAAAGAGCCAAATTGGATTTGTTGTCAATTTTAACCACAGTGAATGAGGTAGCTATTCAATGAAGACTTCAATGGTATAAATATCACTCAACTGATCGTGGGACCCATGGCGGATGTGGAATAAAAGAAAATTGGCCAATATTGTCTGCGTGGGAAGGTAGAGTGTAACATCTGTCTCCAGTATTTTGCATTAATCTTGATGTTACCATGACATTTCCCTCAATGATATTTCCTTTAATTATCTTACCAAAAGATCAACTTCTTTTTTTCTGCTGAGATACCAAAAAATCAACTTGATTAGTTCAATTTATCCCAATATAATCATGATAGTCATGTCTCAATAGAAACACAATAAAAATCCAGTATGCTTGATTTTTTTTTTTTTTTTTTGAGAAACAAAAGCATAGATTCTTAGTTTATTCAATCCTAGTTTTATTTGTAATATTTTTCTTGATACAAGTAAAAAAAAAAAAAAAGGTCAAAGTTGTCCTTGTTAATTTATTCAATTTTACTTTTATTTGAAATATTTTATTGATAAAAGATTATAAAATAAAACGCCCAAATTCTTCCATTCATCCCACGAGATCATGGTAGGAACTCTACAAAAGAATCTGAAATTGGTTTACACCCAAGATAACGAAAATTGATTATATGGTTGCTTTTGATCTACGAAATATCATCTAATTAGGTTTTGGTGATTACTTGTTCATTTGATCATAATCTACGGGTATTTTCGTCATGATGCCAGATTGGTAGTATTGAGTCTTCTCCCATGTGAATCATGTGTGTGTGTGTGTTTTTTTGGCATGGACGAAAGTGTACATGACTGAAACAAATGAAATGGTAGATTTGAATATGACACTATGCCAAGAATTGGTCCTGCTCTGACGGTATCTATATATATATATATATATATATATTTTTTTTTTTTTTTTTACGCCTAGCAAGATGGAGATGGGGCCCATGAGAGCTTACACGCCCTGATAGAGCCCACGCATGTAGGAAGAGAGATCGTAGACACCGGGAGAGAGGCCAGAGCCGTTCCCTCTTGGTTGGGCATAGGAATTGTGCCCAAATTTTAGTCAAATTGAGGTGACACCGGCACATTCTTTCTCTTTAAAGTTGGAAAACAATTAGAAAAAAAATCCCTCATTCTAGACCCTCCTTTAGCTACGTCAGAGCACCTCTTCCCCTCTCATGCACCTCTTCCTCCACCTTCCAAAAGGAACGCCCCTTCAGTTAAACGACCTTCCCTAAAAATGCATCAATCAATGCCCCCCACTCTCATTCTATTTTATCCTTTCCTCTTCTTCCCTACCACCCATGCCGGAATCTCTTACATGCTACCCGCTCTCTTCATGTTTGCTAATAAGGAAATGGTATGTTGTCAAATCGATCAAACTAGATTTTGATTTGGGAAATGTCTACCATTACCAAATCTTGATTGGGTGATCATAGGATTCAATATAAATCCATCTAATCAGTAAGTTTTATTGTTGGGGATATGCTCTCTAATGATAAAAAATAAAAATATAGAACTCTTTTTAATTCTTACGCAATGCAGTTTGATGCATAGATACCCTTTTTGGTATTGAATTTTCCAAACGACCTACTGTTATTTCATTCTAAGTTGTTCATTATTTTCATCTGCTAACCTTGTCCAGGAAATACCCCCTCTTCTTTCCTTTGTATTTTTTTTTTTTTTTAAATTTCCCAAACACAATAAAATGATTTGACTCAGGGCCACTCAATTACAACAATAGTAAGGCTACTGTGGTTGAGGAATGATCAAATTCCATTAGTAGGATGGCAGGAGCACTCCCAGTCTATATCCTCAATTCTTTCATTGGAAAACATGCTTTGCATCGATCTTTATTGCTAATAACAAATTAGGAGATGATGGTAAGTTATGGAATGATAACAAAGTCGCTTACTTAAAAGAAAGATTTATCTCAACCAACTTGGAGACAAGGCAAAGGAGTTCCCACAATTTTGAAGATGGCTTCTAATGATTGTCCAAAAAAAAAATAAACTTTTGATTTTATCTTGCTAGGGATGACTCTATGCCACTGATTGGCGATATAGCGAATTCCTATGGTGAAGAAGGAGAAGCTCTTTGCATTATTTTAGCATCGGTCAGATTTTCACTTTCTCAACATGTTTTGATTCGTTTCATGTAATAATCTGTTAAGAAGTAGGTAATTCCTAAACAACATGATCAAGGGGGCAGGATGAAGTTTGGGAGCTACATACATTAGTTGGGATGTTGTTTACTGCTTCTCAGACTTCTTTCCCACGGTCCCAGCTGATATCTCTTAGATTTAAAAGTGATGAGTATTTAATACCAAAATCTAATTAATGATATAATTAGCACCAAAATCTATTTAATGAATATCTAACACCAAAATATTTTAAATAAATGCTTATTTAGCATGAGATTGAACCGTGCATTGCACGGGATTTAATGCTAGTATATGTTAATCACGCAAAAGTAGGCCCCACCACAACATTAATCTAACATATAACAGTTTAGAGCCATTCCTAATAATGAGTTACATGCTATATCACGCTGGACTAGACGCCTAAACTAAATTTATTATTTTGCCTATACATGCAGACTGAATTAATTATTTGTACATTAGTTGGTAGTAATTAAGGGCTATAAAAAGGCCAAAAACTTCAATTTGTATGGAGCGAATCCATCACGCCTAAGTCTAAACCATGGGAAGCAGCTTTGTTCTCTCTCTTATTAGCAGAAGGTAACCAAAGCTGATATTTACTCCAAATTTCCTGTCCTTTCTATAAATCTTCTTCTTCTTAGGAGGTATGTAATCTATTATATATCATGCAGTAGCTAGTATTTTCTCATATTAACTGGCTATACAGTATATTATATGTTTAGGAATTTTTGTACAATCCTTTCAATCTCTTATTAGTCCACTATGGATTGAAAAATTGACGGATAAGGAGCATATATGTCACGCCCCCCGATATACAACCTAGGGATAACGTAAAAAGAAATAAGAATAAAAATACATTTTTCATGTGTTTAATACAACACAAGCTCTCAAATATGGACTCACAAAATCCCAAAACATAGTGAGTCATAATAAAATCTTTGCGGAAGCGTTAAATCAATTAGTATCAATATCCAAAACCCAACTAACACCGTAACCAACTAAATAGTTAAAGTTAAAGTTGCCGAAATAACCTAAACAAAACAACTAAATAAAATTAGGTTCATTATGAAGAATTTGCTACTAAAATGGTCTCTATGATGAAAGTTACTCCGGCGCAGACTCGGACGGATTCTCTTTAAATATAAAGATAAAATAAAAAGGAAACTAGTGAAGGTTTGTGAAGGTCATGTACGGCAATATTGAAGACCACCAAAAGTTTGAAAACACCCCCTTTACTCCATTTCAACCGGCCTAGGTCCTAGCTTTTGACCTGCGATTCGGTTTGTCCACATGAGGAGATTAGTTGAATCATATCTCCGAGGTGACTCTTGACTCTTCTGCGTTTTCTCATTTCGACAAAGGACCGAGCCTAAAGTAGGAGAGACCCTGCCGTGTCATCTCATTTTAATAAGTTTTTTACATCTCAAACCATTTAATAGGCATATCTAATTTTAAACAATTAAGATTTACTTTTAAATAATTATGCATGAGGGTTGGAGTCAATAATTTAAAAAAATGATTACTGAAATGTAATTTGAAGCTTATATTTGATCTTTTACATTTGATATTTGGACTAACAAATTATGCAATATGCAGTATTTTTTCTTTTATTCTCTTTATTCCTTAACTTTTCCTGCATGTTTAAACTTATTAATTTGAATTGATTATCATGAATGCATATAAATAAAAATATTTTTTATTTTTTACAAGTAATGAATTCATTTTTAAATATTTTAAAAAATATTAAAAAAAAAAGACTTTCCCGAGTCTCCGCGTTGACACGATTTGAGTCAATTTTTTTACAATGTATAAGTGAGTCCAAATCATTAGTTTTCCAACCTTGAGTTGAATAATCAAACGGACATCTCCATGCCATGCTAGTGTCATGGATACTCATAAATATCACTCTTTTCTGTTATGATTAACTGACATAAAAAAATGACATATCAATCTTTTTTTTTAAATTAAAAAAGATGTTGATTATACCACTGCCCTAAGACCATGTTTGCCAATCAACCGGTGAAGTTTAAATTATTCTCACAATGTCGTTCATGCGTTATTCTAAGGGCTGTGAGATGTCATACTATGTAATATCTCGTATTCATAGGATATCATATAATTTCTCCTTCATCCATAACTATTTATTCCCCTTAGCTCTACGTACAGTCAATAGCCAAAAAAAATGAGGTTTTTTTTTTTTTTTTTTTTTTTTTTTTTTTTTTTTATGTTAGGATATTATGAACAGTTTTGAGACTCAAACTCACTCTCAGTCGTATATACACTCATGTCCTTTACCAGCAGAGATACAACTTGGGGGTGTCTGGTCCCATTTCAGTAAGGCTTACTTGTTTGCATAGATGTACAAATGGGTTGTACTAAGTGAATCAACTCGGTCAGACAAGATCTGTAGCTGATTTTATTGAGTGGTCATTTGACTTGCTGTTTGTCTATGATCATGGGATCACTATTATATCAAAAAGAGCTCCACCTAATTAATGATTATTAAAGAGGTAAGGGTTGAAGGATATGAGGTGGAGGTGGATAGGACCTTATCTTTTCTAAATATTGAATTACTAGGGTAATAACTAGGTATTCATTCATATTTTTCATTGATTTAATTTTCATCAAAAGGAAGGTTACTTGATGATACATTTTTGGATATTCACCTTTGATTATTCATTATTTTTTACCGCTTATGAAAAAAATCACAGAAACTCAACTACAGCACAAACAGGCCCTAATTGGTGCAATAAGATTAGAGCAATGTTGTTAAATAAAAAGATACAAGGAAAATGATATCAGTAAGGGCTGACAACAACGTGAGGCCCAACTTTGGTCAGTCCAAACCTCAAGTCTAACCTATACACTGAATTGGCATTGCCAAACTACTTGATCCTGACCAGAATTGTTAGTCAAACCTCACTAAGAATAAGACCTGCTCATTCCACCTTGCACCATGATTGGTAGCTGTTCTGATTAGCCATCTATTTTTCTGTAGCCGATGATATGTGAATTGAGTTATTTATATGTTCTATTGATCCATCATAAACATGGCATGTGATCATTCCAAACCGTGACTTTTCTTTTCTAATGGTTTCCACTAACTAATTGATTCAGTTGTTCAATTAGGGTGCCTTCAATGTTTTACTCTTATTGCAAAGTTAGTTCTGTTCATACCTTCTCCCTAAGCAAATGTTCTTTCTCATTTCATACCTTGGGACACTTCTAAGTACAGACTCGAAGGGAAAGTAGCACTAATTACTGGAGGCGCGAGCGGCATAGGCTCATGCACAGCAAAACTGTTTAGCCAGCATGGTGCCAAAGTTGTAATTGCTGACATTAATGAAGAAATGGGCCAAGCTGTTTGCAAAGAACTTGGCCCCCAAGTAGCCAGTTTCATCCATTGCGACGTAACCAAGGAAGACAATGTCCAAAATGCCGTCGATGCAACAGTTTCTACGCACGGGAAGCTCGACATCATGTTCAACAATGCGGGCATAGTTGATGCCTACAAGCGAAGCATTGTTGAGAGCGACAAGTCGGACTTTGAGAGGGTCCATAGCACCAACGTGATTGGCGTGTTCCTGGGCACCAAACATGCGGCTCGAGCCATGATCCCCGCTCGTTGTGGAAGCATTATCAATACTTCTAGCGTAGCCTCAAGAATGGGTGGGATTGCCCCTCATGCATACACTAGCTCAAAGCACGCAGTGGTTGGGCTCACAAGGAATGCTGCCATAGAGCTCGGTCAGTTCGGTATTCGGGTGAATTGTGTTGCACCTTATGCGGTTCCAACCCCTTTGGCTTGCTCCACATTTAAGATGGGGAAAGAAGAGATTGCAAAAATGGCAAGTGTTGGTTCCATATTAAAGGGTGTCTTACTTGAGGCCCAGGACATTGCCCAAGCAGTTCTGTACCTGGGGAGTGATGAGTCCAGGTATGTGAATGGGCACAACCTTATGGTTGATGGAGGTTACACCCAAACAAATCCAACTCTAATAGATGCTCTAACATCCTAATGTTGTCGATCTCGATTATGGTTATGTTCATTTAATTTCATCCATCTATGTTTCCTTAATTTGTATGAGTTGATATTGTAGGTTTTGATTATTTATCTATTAATTGGCCTCTTTGTTTGAAATAATGATATTACAAGTAAGTTGTTGTAATAATATCAGCGCATGGGCAAGACGATCGAGTAATTAAGTTAACATGGAGTTTTTGTCTTTTATCCGTATAGTGTAAGAAAATTTGTTTCAATAGTATGTGTCACGACCCGGGCCCGAGGACCCGGCTAACCCGAGCCGTGATCACCATACTTACTCCCGTAAACCCCGAATTAACCGAAGTTAAAACGAGATCCACAAGGGATATCATACTCAAGTACCTGTCAAATATAAAACTTTTGTGGAAATAATATATATTTGACAATTACAATTTTAACATTTACATGTATACAAAAGAAAGTCCTTATACATATATCGTTTTCAATATACATTTGTCAGCGTTGCATATACAAAACACTATGCAGACGATAGATAATTACAGTCCAATGTTAATTACATTTTCAAAATGAATTTATAAACAGTTTATCAAAATATCTCTTCAAAATGTTTCAACTCCCAATTCGCACTCGGATACCACATCAGATGGTATCCCGCCGGTTCCATTCTATCAAACCTCCTGGAGGAACCTGAGCGGTCTCCTCCGCTGGCGCCGGGGGCGCTGCAACACCGGCAGGGGCAACCGGGCCTGTAATGTCATCAATAACACTAATGAACACGACGGTTCAATAATGTATAAACAATTCTTGCAATAGTATATCAATACATTCATATTGCAATAATGACAATTTCTAATGCTAGAGAAATCTAGACAATTCTACAATAACCATAATAAACAATGACAGTCAGTATACATATTTCAATTGGCAACTACCATAGCATTCATTGCATTATATTTCAATTCATTTCCATCTTCCCTCAAAGGAAGGATTATCATTTACCATCTCCCCTCAAAGGGAGGCTTCAATCAATACCCGAAGATATGATCGGAATTATTAGTGGGACTTACCAGTGCCCGGGCCAGGGACACTAGCATCATCACGGAGCTCCGGAACACCCCAATATCCATCTGCTGCAGCAGGATTAGTCATTCATTATTCATTGAACTCACTTGGAGTTCTAATACAATCGCTAGGTAGTGCCAGACTCAATGATCGATACATTCAGTGAGAAATCCTTTTTATGGATCCAATTAAACTCAATGATTTCTTTCATGACAAAGGAAATGAATAACAATGATATCAATCTCATTAGATTGATCACAATGACACAATGAGAGTAATATTAACCACACTTGGTTCTACTCAATCCTGTTCCAATCCTATCTCAATCCTAAACAACCATTCGGGTGTAACCGTTGGTTTCCAAATGCACGTGTTATTCTTGATGGACATCACATTTATATTTTTAATAAGTGCATTTCAAGTCCCCTTAATTAACACCCATGGAGCTTAGGCAATATCCAATTATGATTCGCTCAATGAACCCCTTTGAAACCTTACTAATTCTCAATATTCTAGTTTAACTATGATTAGTCTTAAAACTAATCGGGAGCGCATTTTTACTTAAGAGCTACACTCCAAATTCTCGTAAAAATCCAAAACCCAAAACTCACCGTTCTCTCGAACGGACCCCAGGCAGAACACTGTTCGCTCGAGCGAACTCACACAGCACCACGTTCGCTCGAGCGAACTAAATGTTCGCTCGAGCGAACTGCGCAAATTTCATTTCGTCCCAACCAGAGCCTTGTTCGCTCGAGCGAACCCCCAGTTCGCTCGAGCGAACTGTGCAGAAATTCAGTCCGAATTCTGTGCAGTTCACTCTACTTCTCCTCTCCTTTCTTAATCACATCTCTACAACTGCATGGTAAATGGAAACCTCCTGTTCCCCCCCTCATGCATCATCCATTCACATTCATTACTACTAATCATTCATTAGCCACCTTAATCACTTCATTAAGCACTAATAATAAACCCAAAATCCATGTAAAAATGCATATAATCCATGGCAATTCTCTATAAACAATTACAATGATCAATATTAACTACAAGCAAGGTTTATACTTGCCTCTAGTGAAAGCTATTAACTCAAAGCCCTCTTTGCATTGGCTTGGATTGAGACTAAAATCCCCAAACTTCAAACCCTAATCAACAATAACATCCAAATGAACTCCCATGAGTCATTGGTGCTAAAAACCACTACTTAATCACTAAGAGAACCTGGAAATCACAAGAGGATGCCATTACTTACTTGTAGTTCAAAGGGGAAAGGTCCTCAAGCTTTCTCTCAAGCTCTATACTTCAATAATGGTGGAAACACTTGAGGAAGAAGATGAAGTTGAAGTTCTTCACTCCAAAATCCACTTCAATCACTCCTAGCTCTCACTCTCAACAAGAGGAATGGAAGAGGAAGGAGAAGATGGAGAGCTCTATGGCTTTCTCTTGCAATGGAATGAGAATGAACCCATTCCTCTCTCATTTCATTCTAATATAGCCCTCTTAACACTTAAGCCCTCTCACATTTAGCACATTTTCATTTTGAGTCAAATGACTCCTCACTTGGCCCATTCGATGTCAAATGGAATCACGTCTATTATGAAAGTTGACGTACTCTTCGAGATACACACGTTGGTACCAAGAATTTCCGTATTTGACGAAATACGTATAAATCCGTATTTACGAAAAAGTCCTTAATTTACCTTGTTTGAGTCTAAACTCATTTTAATCCATTCAATTCCCTTCAAATCCGTTTCATTAGGCTTAATGTGTCACTTGAGACTGATTTACCTCTCTTTGGTCATTAACCTTAGTTAATCCAATTATCCATGCTTAATTAGCATTAATCACAATTAACTAGCCTTAATCGTGATTAGTTCGGGTAGGGGTGTAACAGCATGGCTGACTGTTCAAGTTTTCATACTTCATTACTCAAAAGGGGAATGTGGGTGTTGGAGTGACAGGTGTAGAGAAGGGAAAAAATAAACAAAATCAGTGATCTTACAGAAACGAGCGTCAAATGAAACAAGAAATTGAAACTTCTATGATTTACCTCCAAGAAAAGTCTAAATGGTAAGGCTTTTTTGTTTCTTGAAAATGAATACAGAGTATTGTATATCTGTGAGTGGTTAAAAAAAAAAACAAATGTAAATAAATCAATGCCAATCAAATAACCTCTCCACTAATTAATTAAAATCGAATTAATATAAATATGAGAAATGAATATCTAGATATCACCCTATAAACTGAATACATAGGAAAGTCAAGGTGTCATCTACATCATCTGTATCTCATGTCCTTCACCACACTACAAGAAAAGTGACAATTAGCAGCGGTTTATAGCGGCAGTTTATTTATCCGTCACTACTTCTAAGTATAAATATACATACAGCGGCGGAAATTGTATTTTGCTGCTATAAACGTATTCATACATATGTATAGCAGCGAAAAATGTATTATGCCACCATAAACACTTATGTATACCAGCAGATCGTATATTCCGTCACTACATCTACATCTAAGTATGTGAAATACATAATACATATTAATGTATAGCAGCTGAAAGTTTGGTCCGTCACTACATTTAAGTATGTAATTACATAATACTAATACATATAGCAGTAGAAAATATATTCTGCCACTAAATACATAATACATATAGCAGCAGGAAATGTATTATGCCACTAATAAAGTAGAGTAAATACATAATATATATAACGGCAAAAAATGTATTATACCACTATACATAATACATATAGCAGCAGAAAATATATTATATCACTATAAATGTCAAATAAATATACATGATACATAATACATATAATGTATAGCGGCAGAAAGTATATTCCGCTGCAATACGTTCCTCCTCTTTTTTTTCCTCTTTCCGTCTTCCCCTCAAAACCAAAACCCAAAACCCAAAACCTCTTTTCGTCTTCCTTAAAACCCTAAACCCACATTCAGTCCCAAAACCCACGTTTCATCGTTGTCCAGTCCCAAAATCCTAATCTTTGAGATCTCTCTTCCCCAAAACCTTGATCTATACATTGGTTGATTTATAATAAAGATACCTAATAAATAAGCACTAAACTGACTCGATGCCCCAAGTTGCTTAGTTGGGTTTTCAGCAGTAGGCATTTATGAAAAAGGCTATGAATCATTATTGGCAGATTATAATAATTAAACCGGCGCTATTGATAATTTTTTTGTAGCAGCCATTATTCCTTTGCAAATACATTCAGCGACGGGATCTTCTACGATAAAAGTGGCGGCAGACATTTTTCCGCCGCAAAAGGTATTAGTGGCAGTTTTCATACATATAGCGGCGGTTTTATCCACCGCTAAATGTAATTTTTCCTGTAGTGCCACCTCACCCCTTTAATAGTCTTTTGGTGGAGTTCATTTCTTGATGATTTCATGTATATTTATCCATACACAGCAGTCCTAAAAGAAGGAGAGATTATGATGCCTATCCATAACTTGCTGAGCACATAGCCTAAGAACTAAAATAACAAGAATTAGGCCGCATTCATCACCGTAAAACTTATGCTAATAAGCATCTGAAAGTGTGTTTACAAGAATGACTATTAGTTCCAATTAACCAATGCAGCGGATGTAACCAAATAAACAATACAGAACTAGCTAATTAATCTACCAATCACACACCAGAAGAAGGCAAACACAATATTTAACTTGGAAATCCTATCTAGAGAGAAAAGCCACAGTAAAAAAAAATCAAGAACTAATGATGAACAGTTATAAGATATACTCACAACTCATTTACCTCAATCAGTACCTCGACCTAACGACTATAGTTTTTTTTGCACAACTTTCGCTGCTACGACTTCCCCGCCATGCACTGTTCCTCTTACTTGATCTCCTCGCACCTTGTCAACTAAGATGAACAGTCTTTTACAAGAGAGTAGAAGCAACAAAAAACCTTCTAGAGCTTTCTCTTTATCACAACCTCTCAATAGCTTTAGAGAATCAAAGAATCACTCATAGGGCATTCTCACCTTAGATCAGTGAGAGAATTAATTGATGTAACTATTAGGGTTGAGAGAAACACCATATATATAGCCTCAAATTTGTGTCTTAGATTAATAACACAAATATGACTCAAACTGGGAAACATAATCTCAAAAGGAAATAATTCCATTTCAGAATTGGAGAATTCCCACAATCTGATCGACCAAATAGAGGCTCTGATCGATCGGACCTAAAAAAAACTGAGACGTGTCAGCCCTTCAGTCGATCGGACGGAATCTCCGATCGATCGGTCCTCGTGGGTTCGCCCGGTCTTTCCATTTTTCTTCTCTTTCTTTGCTTTATCTCTTTCAGCAAGACAATTTGATAGACCCAGAGTTTTGTCCAACAGCTTTCTCACCTCACCAAAGGCCCTCCCTCAGCGGCACACTCATCGTGACTCCTGATGCGCAACTCACACAAAGCGTGTTCCATGACTCGAACACCCAACTTACCAGGCTTTGATACCACTTATATAGGATCTTGTGCCCTCATTGAGCTACCACTTATCTCAAAATCAATTGGTGATGAGAAACGACACAATAATGGTTTTATCATGAGGGCGAGGTTTAGACCACAATTATGACCGCTCAAGAGCGATGGTGGATGTTGATCTCAGCATGATACTTCATGTTTTGGGTGGCATGAGTGTTTGATGCATCTGATTTTTCATCATAGAAAACGTTATTTTATTTCGCTTGATCATTTGCGCTTCCAAAGATCTCCGTTTTCTATTTCTTCGGTTGGATTCAACTTCTTAAGTAAAATCTTTCTCTTACCCTATGTTTGGGAAGGGGGGAGGGGAGGAAAAATTTATTTTACCTCCTCTTGTTTGGATAGTAAAAAGTAGGGGAAAGAAAAGTGAAGAAGTAGGATATTGTTTATTTGTGAGGTAGATAGAAAATTACCAAAAATGACATTTCAAAAAGTCAAAAAGTAAGAAGATTACTATTTCAAAAGGGGCATTTTAGTCATTTCAGCAAAAATCCCCTCTTTGCTCCTCATTTTCCCCTCACTTTTGAGGGAAAAATTTTTTGGCGGGCCCCACACAAATTCCCCACCCCCCCCCCCCCCCCCCCCCCCCTCTATTTTCCCTCCTTCCCAAATATAGTGTTAGGTGACAGCTGCACAAACTAGTATGGTTGAAAAACAATGAAAAAAATTTACTAGAGGTGCTGACTTTTTCCCAAATAATTCTCTACCTCTGCTGCACGCAGTAGGATTTTCACTCCTCATCCAACGAGTTAGTGGCTGTCTTACTATTATGTGTAGTCTTGAAGACCACCAAGAATGTGAATTGTGACATGGTGGTACGGTGACTCATTTATAATTCAACAGATCAATGTCTTGGCTCTTGACTCTTGAGCCACTTTCCCCAAAAACCGACTGAAATAACGCAAGACAGCTGAAATGCAAGTCCAGATGTGGTTGAAGTTTTAGGACGTGAATCCCCTCTCAGAGGATCCAGATTCCTGAAATGCTGATCATTGTAAGTAACAGCAATTGTTTAGGGATTATGAAAGTGTACCATAGCAAAGCAGCCCTTCATTTATCTAAAATCCTTCTCATGATGATTATGATTTGTAGAGTTCTCTTTACTTTTGGAGGATTGAAGAGCAAAACGTGAGCAATATGACCGAGCTCAACTGAGTCTAACTGAGCTTTAAAACAATGCTCTGCTCGCCTGAGTGACTAGAAGGGGAATGAGTCGAACATCAACAACTTAGTCAACTTCGGCTAAATTTTTGGTAAACTCGGTTGTGGTTCCGTTCAGGTACATTTTGTGCAATGGGACAGACGAACAACAACAATAATAATAAAGTAGATAGTATTTTTCATACCATGTTTTTTGCACAACTTTCTAGAGAGGCGTTGTACAAATTTCGTGATAATGTAGCACTCATATGGGTTCTCAACTTTTGACAGTTTTGGCCCATTCATCAAGCTGTTGATATCAATGGGAATATGGGAGTATACTGCATTTAAAATGATCCATCAACATTCATTAAAAAAATAAAACATACATCGAGTGGCTTGAATTTTACTTCCCAGCTAGTTCGTGATTCGTCCATAATGCAACCAGCATATCAACGACTTCAATCACCGAGATCGTCCCACTTGAACAAAATAAATCTGCTTACTCACAAAAAAAAAAGATAGTAAATTTTTTATATTCTTAGCCAGCGGTGGATTCGGGATTTTCACTTGGGTGGGGCTAAAATTTTGCCACTCTTAAACATTGAAAAAAAAAAACAAAAACAAAAAGTTTTGCTGGATTTTACAAGACTTTTTTGCATCACCAAGTAGAATCCAAGCCCTCTGGCAATGGAGTAGACCTCGGGCGAGATAAGGAAGCCCTCCAGTCAGAGAAGAAGACCTCGGATGAGGTAGCGCGGTCCTCACGTGAGGGAATGTGCCTGTCCAAGTTTGAGCCCAAGACAGGCCAATAAGAACTCACATCTCTTGCCATTAGGGTCTTAAAAGGCAGTTCTTGAGATCGTATACTTTTAAAACACGGTTATCGATTCATGTCAGTTGGGTCAAAAGGTAATAAGCTTCTAGCTCCGGAAGAGAGAGAAACCGGAGTTCTGATCACTCGGCCAATCCTTTGGAGTTGATATGCATCGGATTCACAAAGTTGATATGTTCACACAATGAGAAGAAGGGTGGCCCAAATATAACTAAAATTAGATGATATCTTTAACCCCCTCGCCCCCAACCCAAAAAAAAGAAGAAAAGAAGATGACCTTAACACTTAATTAATTTGAAAGGTTAAGACATTCAACAGTTCTTAATTGCATTATTTATGTGATTGAATCCAGCAATGATTATTTCTTGAGTTATTGCAAAACTGGGAGTGTAAATTCGCGGAAATGAACGTCTAGGATCTGTCAAAGGTGAACCCTACTATACAAAATAGGGAGGCCGGTTTAGAAAAGTGAGTGGGGATTGATTTGAAAATTCTCCATATCTATATACTATTAGAAATAAGTAGGTGCAAGCCTTGCAATAGAGTAAATCCTCCCTATTACAAGATATAACCCAAGAGTTGAAACACTGGAAAACAATGCCGTGAATAGATGAGAAGGGAGAGAGGTTGATAGGCATCATTGTTTTATATTTAGCTAGAATTGTATTTATATTTGTTGGTCTACTTAGCTTTAATCACATGCAATGTAATAGTTCCAGTTGTATATTTAAAAAGAGAAAAAAAAATGAAGCCCTTTTATCTGGTTATGCTAATGCACTCTTCATCTGTTATTTTAAGTTTTCTTTTCTTTTTTTTTTTTTTTTTTTTTTGTAAAAATATGTTATTTTAAGTTGATGCTAGATCAATTCCGAGGGGTAGCTTAGTTGGCCTAAGACCATGGTTTATTTCCAAAAGTTGAGGTTTCGAAACTGTACTACCACACTGGGGCCACAAGGGATTTATCGGGCGCCCGTTGGGCTCGTAGGGATCAGTCTAGCCTAAAGGGCTGGGACACCCTCCACTATAAAAAAAATAAAATAATAAAATAATAATAAATTGATGCAAGATTTGGACACAATACATAAGGTTCATTTTATTTATGATCGGGTTATTTAGAACCGGATTCAGAACCATATCTACAAAGATGGATCCGGGGCGGAACCATTAATGGATCCATACCCATTCGCATGCCTAGATCTTTCTGTAAGTTAACTTGGTTTCTACACACTGTCTATGATTCTAAAATCATTTTTGGCCTGCTTGTTCAGCCTGGACATGAATACCCATGATTTCTAAACAATGCCTTCCATTAAAGTGGCAAATAGGTGAATGGTTTAGATGTGAAATCTAATAATAAAAATGTTATTTTATTTATCTTCTAAAAATTATTTCACTAAACAAGAAAATTTAATTTTCTATGAGGAATTTATAGCCGCACCAAACAACATTAGCACTAATTCAATGAAAGAAAAAAAATTCCCACCAAACATGAATTTCTAAATTCTTCAGAAATCCTTTTCCAAGGTTTTCATTTCTTAAGAATTTGTTGATGTGACAATTTTCTCTTTTCTGCACGAAAAGAGTGTGTACACAAACGTACCTCAAAAGAATCAAATACCAACAAAGGGACCATTCATATCCACTCCTTGTTTGGCTTATACCCTATATACCATCCATATTGGGCATACCTTATACCCTGATATTAAAAGTGAAAACTAGATTCACCTCAAAAGTGTGAATGGATTAGACCTTTGGATTGGCTGGGCATCTATGTAAATGGATTGGAATTGTGGGCCATTGGTGATAAGGTTCAGATGATTGAATGGGGCTGTGTTTTTTTTTTTTTTTTTTTTTTTTTTGACATAAGAGGGCCTGAATAGATCTTTAAATCTCCCAAACCCCATCCCTAAGTGGGCCAGCAGGTGAACCCTATAGCACTGGAATGCTCCATGCAAGCCGCGCCCATAGGATCAATACTCACATCACAGGTGGGGAATTTTTTAAAATTTCATGAAAGAGTGGGTGTTTCTGTAGTTTTAGGTGATCATAATCCCAAAAGCCCTCTGAGACTGAATCCAAAATGCAAAAAGTGTCAAATTGGATTTGTTGTCAATTTTAACCACAGTGAATGAGGTAGCTATTCAATGAAGACTTCAATGGCATAAATCACTCAACCGATCGTGGGACCCATAGTGGATGTGAAATAAAAGGAAATTGGTACATATTATATGTGAGAGATGTATGAAGGTAGAGTGTAACATCTGCCTCCAGTATTTTGCATTAATCTTGATGTTACAGTGACATTTCCCTCAGTATTTCGTGATATTTTCTTTTAAGTATCCTATCAAAAAATTAACTTGATTAGTTCATTTTTTTCTCAATATAATCATGATAGTCATGTCTCAATATAAACACAATAAAAATCCAGTATGATTGTTCTTTTTTTCCTTTTTCCTTTTTTTTTTTTTTTTTTTTTTTGGAGAAAGAAAAGCATAGATTCTTAGTTTATTCAATCCTAGTTTTATTTGCAATGTTTTTCTTGATACAAGTAAAAAAAAAAAAGTTCAAAGTTGTCCTCGTTAATTTATTCAATTTTTACTTTTATTTGCAATATTTTATTGATAAAAGATTATAAAATAAAACGCCCAAATTCTTCCATTCATCCACGAGATCATGGGTAGGAAATCTACACAAAGAATCTGAAATAGTTTACACCCAAGATAACGAAAATTGATTCTATGGTTCATTTGATCTACGAAATATCATTTAATTAGGTTTTGGAGTTTTACTTGTTCATTTGATCATAGTCTGCGGGTGTTTCCGTCATGAGTCATGACGCCAGATTGGTAGTAGTCACTCTTCTCCCATGTGAATGTGTGTGTTTTTAGGATGTACGAACGTGTACATGACAAAAATAAATGAAATGGTAGATTTGAATATGACTCTATACCATGAATTGGCCCTGCTCTAATAGTTTTTTTTATTTTTTATTTCCTTCTGCCGGCCAAGAGGGATGGGGCCCATGAGAGCCCACACATGTGGGAAGAGAGAATGTAGACGCAAGGAGAGTGGCCACACGTGGAAAGAGAGCTATATACAGGACAATAAGACGCTCACACACGCGCGTAAGAAGAGGGCAGCGTAAAAGTATGGAATGGAATGATATTTAACATCATAGGTCAAACAAGAACGGCTCCTTATTCGAGTGGTAAGGAGCGTCAGTTCTTATCTAGATACTCGGGGTTTGAACTCCGGGTACGATACCTCTTCCCACTTGTGTGGGTATTCTTCCTGCGTGTGCTGGGGTGAAAAAAAAAAAAGAAGAAAAACCATCATGGGTCAAACTAGAATGATTTCTTACCCGAGTGATAAGGAGCGTCAGTTCTTTCCTAGCCACCTGAGGTCGAAACCCCAAGTACGTCACCTCTTCCCCATTGTGTGGGCTTTCTTCCGCTTGTGCTGGGGTACTAAAAAATAACACATCATGGGTTATACAATGTTGAAATTTAGCTTTACATGCAATTAACGCTTCCAAACTAAAATAAGGATTTTCCTGATGGTTAGTTTGTCCCGGTCCATGTGAAGTTGAGACTAAGAGCACAATTTGTTCATTCATGATAGATTTGACGGTGGATTTAGAGCCATGGAGAAGATCAAGGGTCTCTGTCAATTAGTATCTAAGCAAGAAGGTTTTTTTTTTTTTTTTTCCAGCAATTTGTAGATCTAATTATTTGTATAAAATACATAGGAATTGAATGTAAAGAAATTTGTGGTAAATGAGCTCTACCAAAAAATTATTAAAAAAAAGAGGGGTGAAGGATATGAGGTAGCGACGTGGATGGACGCTGACTTTCTTTGGATTTTGATTATTACAGTGAAGGCCCATCATTTAGTTTTCATCTTCCCTAACTCAATTTCTATTAAAACATAGATTATTTTACTGTGATTTATGGATATTTACTAGTGATTCTACATTTCTAGATTGTTACCAAAATACAAAATCTTTGAATCCCTCCTTTTTACATGCCACATAGCATTACTTGGCCTCAAATTTCATTTGAATCAGTAATGCAACAACAAACAAACAAACGCTAGCTACTCTAATGTCCCTGGCTATATATAGCTAGATGGTTGTAGACAAGGGCATTTGTGTAACGGGAGTTTGAATCCTCCATGCAGCGGAAAAGCAAAGAAAAAGAAGAAGAATTACGCTAGTTCCACCCAGCTAGGATCATGACAATCAAGGTTGGGATGTGACACAAGATTATCTATAAACTATAAGATTGACCTTTAATTTCTGGTCCTCAAAGTTTAATGTAGCTAAGTCTCGATCGATACCATATTAAGACCAATGCTAATTCTAGAGCTATAGGAATTTGTGAAGAAATGAATTACATTGGTAGAGAGAAATAATGTGGAGGAAATAGTGTTTCTGAATGAATATTTTATATTTATGATATAATTCTTTTTCTTTTTAATTCGAGCAATCTGAAAACAACCTTGGTTCGCATGTGGTTAAATTGTGCTAGATAAAAGTCTATGTTCGTATTTCTTTTAGTTTTTGTTACAAAAATCAAGGGACTGGGACCCAAAAGAGTAGGCCACACCCACATTGAAAATAACCTACACAAATAGAAAAAGAGCCGGCACATGCGGAAAAAGAGAGCCATTCCCAATAATGAGTTACAAAAGGTGCTATATCACGTGGCAGTAGATGCCTAACCTGAGTTTATTATTTTTATATATGCGGACTGAATTAATTATTTGTACATTAGTTGGTAGTAATTAATGGCTATAAAAAGGCCAAAAACTTCAATTTGTATAGAGCGAATCCATCAGGCCCAAGTCTAAACCATGGGATCCAGCTTTGTTCTCTCTCTTGTTAGCAGAAGGTAAGCAAAGCTGATATTTTCTCCAAATTTTCATGTCCTTTCTATAAATCATCTTCTTCTTAGGAGGTATGCAATCTATTATATATCATGCAGTAGTATTTTCTCATATTAACTGGCTATACAGTGTATCATATGTTTAGGAATTTTTGTACAATCCTTTCTATCTCTTATTAGTCCACTATGGATCGAAAAACTGACGGATAAGGAGCATATTGGCAGACATTTTCATTTCACTAAACTGTATCCATTTTGTTTCACTGATATTGCTCAATTTCAATTGACCGTAATATATCATATAACGCTTATAAGATCACAGCTCTCGCTAGAAAAAAAGGATATGTTCTTGGCTGCAAGGTAAGAATTGATGCCGCTTCTTCCAAAGTCCGTTTGGAATCTGAGAAAAACTTCTCACTAGTGGCTCTTTTTTTTTTTTGCTTTGCTAAATGCGGGCACACCCACACATACCCATCTGGAGTCCTTCACCATCAGTGATCCTAGTTCACCTATTTGCTTAGCAGAAGACGTAATAAGGATGGAGTAAAATTTAGATGATGACAGTACAAAAGAAAGAATATTTGAATTAAAGTTTAGAATGATAGTGAAAAGGTTTTTTTTTTTTTTTTTCTCTCAAACATCTAGGGCAGATGAGAAATCCCGTAGACTCAGTACCCTATACAAATCTATTATACCATTTTCTTTTGGTTAGAACTTACTAGGGCATTATTTTTTCTTGACTAAAACAATTGGAACAACAGATTAATTTTGATGCATCTGAACATGCACGCCTTGTCTTTCTCTCTATTGGAAAGAAACTTCGTTTAAATTGAACTTCTTGGAGCATTTAAGATAATAACATGTTGATGTATGGTAAATGAAAGAATTGCATTGCATTGCCCATCCCTAGCGTGGACAAAGGAGGGTGGTTAGTATTAGGTTGAACGCCAATGATATTGTAGAAAATAAATATAAATATTAATAAAATAGATATCTTTTTCCTTTCGACCCTTGCCCTTGAAGGTAGGTTAGGGACTAAGAATTGTAGGTTTGCTAAGGACGCCAAGGGCTTTCACTTAACTTAGGCCCCGCCAACATATGTGGGGTAGGATAAGGGGCTTACCCCAGCTTATGTCCCAAGCCCAACCTTTTGATAGGGTTACTTATAGCAATCCAACGGGTGAAGATTCACTTAAAAAATAAAAATAAAAACAAAAAAGAAACGAGTGAAGGTTTGTGAAGGTCATGTACGGCAGTCTTAAAGACCAACTATAGTCTAAAGACCACCAAAAAGTGTGAAAAACACCCTTTGAGACCATTTCAACCGACCTATGTCCTGGCGTTGGACTTGTGATTCGATTTGTCCACGTGAGGCCGGGAACAGTGGAATTATGGTTTGAAAATTCTCCGAGTTGATTCTCCACTTTTCTGAGTTATCTCATGTCGATAAAGGACCGAGTCAAGAGTAGGAGAGACTCTGCCGTGTCTCCTCATTTTAATAAAGTTGTTTACATCCCAAACCGCTTTTTTCTTTTTTAAACTTAAAGGTAAATTGTATTAACCAGAAAAGCAGAGCTTACAGAAAAGAAGCTCCCAGAGCAGGGGAGAAAACCATACCTCAATACAAAAAGAAGCTAGCTAAGGAAAAACATAACATTCTCTAAACAGCAGAGAGGAAAATAAATAAAACTAGGACTCCAAACCGTCCCCAAACAGAAATCCAAAAGAGAATTTCACACTGTTACTGAGACGAAACAGGGCAAGAAGGCAGACCTGCACTTGAGCTTGAGTAGTATTTTATTTATTTTTCTATTTAGGATATTATGAACAGTTTTTGAGACTCAAACTCACTCTCTCAGTCAACACTCATTCTTTACCAGCAAAGATTACAACCTGGGGGGACTGGTCTCATTTCAATAAGGCTTTATTTGTTTGCATAGATGTACAAATGGGTTGCACTGAGTGAAGCAACTCGGTTAGACAAGGTCTGTAGCTGAATTTTTATTGCAGTGGTACCGTTGACTTGTTATTTGTCTTTGATCATGGACAATAGTATTATCAAAATGAGCTCCATCTAATTAATGATTATTAAAAGGTAAGGGGTTGAATGAATATGAAAAGTGGAAGATGTAGATGGGACCTTGTCTTTCTAAATATTGAATTATTAGAGGTGATAACTCGGTACTCAATTCATATTTATCATTGATTTAATTTCATCGAAGGAAAGCTTACTTTATGATACCATTTTTGGATATTACACACCTTTGATTATTCATTAGTTTTGACCACTTACAAAAAATTCATAGAAAACCTCAACACAAGCAACAAACAGGCCCTAATTGGTGCAATAATATAGAACAAAGTTGTTAAATAAAACATACAGGAAAATGATATGTGAGGCCCAACTTTGGTCAGTCCAAACCTCAAGTCTCACTATACACTGAATTGGCATTGCCAAACTACTTGATCCTGATCAGAATTTTTAGGTCAACCTCAGCTAAGAATAATGACCCGCTCATTCCACCTTGCACCATGATTGGTAGCTGTTTCTGATTAGCCATCCTATTTTTCTGTAGCCGGTGATATGTGAAATTGGTTATTTATATGTATATTGATCCATTCACTAAACATGGCATGTGATCATTTCAAACCGTGGACTTTTCTTCTAATGGTTTCCACTAACTAATTGATAGAGTTGTTCAATTAAGGTGGCCCTTCAATGTTTTACTCTTATTGCAAAGTTCAAGTTCTGTTCATACCTCTCCCTAAACAATGTTCTTTCTCATTCATTACTTGGACACTTCTAAGTACAGACTCGAAGGGAAAGTAGCACTAATTACTGGAGGCGCGAGCGGCATAGGCTCATGCACAGCAAAACTGTTAGAGCCACAATGGTGCCAAAGTTGTTAATTGCTGACCTGTAATGAAGAAATGGGCCAAGCTGTTTGCCAAAGAAACTTGGCCCCCAAGTAGCCAGTTTTCATCATTGCGACGTAACCAAGAGACCCATGTCCAAAATGCCGTCGATGCAACAGCTTTCTAAAGCACGGGAAGCTCGACATCATGTTCAACATGCGGGGCATAACTGATGCCTTCAAGCCAAGCATTGTTGAGAGCGACAAGTCGGACTTTGAGAGGGTCCTCAGCACCAATGTGATTGGCGTGTTCCTGGGCACCAAACATGCGGCTCGAGTCATGATGCCAACTCGTTTCGTGGAAGCATTATCAATACTTCTAGCGTAGCCTCAAGAATGGGTGGGCTTGCCCCTCATGCATACACTAGCTCAAAGCACGCAGTGGGTTGGGCTCACAAGGAATGCTGCCATAGAGCTCGGTCAGTTCGGTATTCGGTGTGAATTGTGTTGCACCTTATTTGGTTCCAAACCCCTTTGGCTTGCTCCACATTTAAGATGGGGGAAAGAGAGATTTGCAAAAGAGCAAGTGTTGGTTCCATATTAAAGGGTGTCTTACTTGAGGCCCAGGACATTGCACAAGCAGTTTTGTAACCTGGGGAGTGATGAGTCCAGGTATGTGAATGGGCACAACCTTATGGTTTGATGGAGGTTACAACCCTAACAATCCAACTCTAATAGATGCTCTAACATCCTAATGTTGTCGATCTCGATTATGGTTATGTTCAATTAATTTCGTCCGTCTATGTTTCCTTAATTTGTATGAGTTGATATTGTAGGTTTTTGATTATTTATCTATTAATTGGCTCTCTTTTGGTTTTGAAATAATGGATATTAACAAAGTAAGTTGTTGTAATAATATCAGCGCATGGGCAAGACGATCGAGTAATTAAAGTTAACATGGAGTTTTCGTCTTTGATCCGTGTAGTGTC
>QPKB01000004.1:10522955-10701410 GCA_003546025.1 Camphora micrantha | reverse complement strand
TTGCACTGGAAGCACAGGGAACTGGTGAAACTGATTTCCAAGCAGAAGACACTCTCATTTGTTGAAGACACAGCAAGGTTATTGGAATATGAGAGCGGTGGAATATTGGTAGCTACTGAAAGAGTTCCCAAAGGTTATGCACTAATCTTTTACCGCGGGAAAAATTATCAGCGTCCCATTAGCCTGAGGCCGAGAAACCTTCTAACGAAGGCAAAAGCATTAAAGTGCTCTGTTGCAATGCAACGACATGAGGTATATCGTCTTCCTTACTGTTTATTTTTTCTTCTTCCTCCTTTTCTATTCCTTACTGAAATGATATTAGGATGCATGGAATATGGTAGGATTTGCAGACTTAATTGCCCTATTTCGTTGTTTATGTTGTCTTTAGTTGTAAATCTAACAATTTACATTATATATTGCTGGTCGTACAGGCACTCAGTCAACACATCTCCGAGTTAGAGAGTACTATAGAGAAGTTGAAGTTAGCAGGGGCGGATCCAGGACTTCTAATTTGGAGGGGCTGTACTTAAGTTACACTAAAAAAATAGCAACAATGTCTCACCAAAAACTATAAAAAATAGCAATAATGTCCCACAAAAAACTATCTATGTACTATCTTCAAAGAGTGATCATTTTTATTATACTACTCAAAATCAACAAAAAAAATGTCTTCACAATAGATCTTGACAAGTATAACAAAAGACAAACAAAAGTTAAAATATAATACTAGTGAAATCTTGACTTGCGTGGCTTCTTATCAAATTCATCTATTACCAACTCTAAGTCGACTTCATTAGCAAACTCTCTTTCGATGTAAATAACCATGCAATCTGCGAGAAACTCATCATCCATCTTGTTACGGAGTCGTGTTTTGACAAGTTTCATAGCTGAGAAGGCTCGTTCGGCAGTCGCCGTGGAAACAGGAAGAGTCAAGACAAGACGAATCAATCTATCAATCAAATGATAAATAGTTGACTTTTCTGTTTCAATTAAAGCTTGACATAACTCAGAAATGGTAGACAATTTCTGAAAACGGGGATGACGATGCACATCAAGCTTATAATGTTGCAATTGACTTCTCAAAATATGTATCTCTTGCTCCGTGAAGTCTTCACAATAAAACTTCTCAGCGAGCTTGCAAATATCATCAATATGAAAGTACTTAAAAGCATCTTTCGGGTCCAAAGCTGAACTAAGAGAAAGAAGCTCAATTACCTCCTCAGAGAATCTACTATTCAACTCCAGCAACTGGAAATCTATTACAGCATTGAAAATATCAACGCGATAATGATGCTCAACTGTAATACAATCATTCTGTTGGCAAGAATGGCGTGTACCAATCATATGACGGGAACTCATATCAGGAATATCAATGTCATGTTTTCTGCAAAAAGAAATCACATCCTCAAGGAAGCTACCCCAACATGTTTCTCTCAACTCTTGAAGAAGTTCATTCGTACTTGAGACTAAACCCATGGCATTTAGAATGTCTTGTGACTTTACTTGCAAAGCTTTACATAGTATATTTGTGATTCCCATAGTCTTATGCAATAAATGAAACATAAAGACAAATTCAAAATTTCTCATAGCAACATAAGAACCTTTAGCTTCTCCACGCATAGTGTTACTAGACCCATTCTTCATGATACTTTCAAGAATTGTGCAAGTCGCATCATACATCTCTATCAAGTTACAAACAGATTCATAGTGAGAGCTCCATCGAGTATCTCCAGCTCGCTGCAATGTGCGAACTTGATTAGCACCCCGTCCACTCTCAAGCACACCACTTGCCAACAAATTATCGATTTCTATTTTTCGAGCTTTCTCCAACTCTTTCTTCCGCTTAGGCGTAACATGGAGATTAACAATGGATGCCAACTTCGAAAAGAATAACCAAACGTCTGGCACATCTTTAGAAGCCGCAACTAATGCAAGTTGTAGTCGATGCGCAAAACAATGCACATAATATGCATAAGGACACTCCTTAAGAAATAGTGCTTGTAATCCATTCCATTGACCACGCATATTACTAGCACCATCATAACCCTGGCCTCTCATATTTCCAATAAGCAAATTCTTGTGAGCAAGAACATTGGAAATCTCTTCTTTCAAGGTTAACGCAGAAGTGTCTTCAACACCAACAATAGCAAAAAACCTTTCTCTAACAAAACCACCACGATCAACAAATCGTAGAATAATGGCCATTTGTTCTCTATGTGAATTATCTTGTGCTTCATCCACAAGTATACAAAACTTTGCATCACCAACATCTTCGCGTATTTTCTTTCTCACATTTTCGGCTAATATATGCAAAAGTGTTTTCTGAATACCATGTGAGGTATACTTGGCATTCCCTGGACAATCACCTACTATTTTGGCAACTTTCTTGTTCAACATTTTCGAAAACTCGATCATTGCAATGAAGTTTCCACAATTCTTTGATTTCTTCGATTCATTATGTCCTCTAAAAGGAAACCCTTGTAGTGCAAGCATCCGAATACATTGAATAACATTTCGGAGAAGCAACCGATTATTTGCAATTGCTTCTTTAGAAAGTGTATTGAAAACACTATCTATATGTCGAGAAGGATTCATTAGATTCTCACAATACATCGTCGCCGACCTATGTGGAGAACAAAGACCACCTTCATGTTTCAAAAAAGGACACTTCTTTCCATTGTTAACCTTCTTCCAATTCTGAAACCCATCAATGGTAAATACCGGATGCTTCGGAGGATTTGTTTCAAAGAGAAAGCAATAAAAACAATATGCTCTATCCTTGTGGAGTGAATATTCTAGCCAAGGGAATAGTTTGTACCAATTAGCGTTGAACCGTCGGCCTTGCTTTCCAAATATGGTCACCGGATAATCTTTTTCTTTCTCATGAGTAAGTCGACAAGGTCCCATTCTAAGATAAGATACCCGAACTTCATCATGTTTGTTAAGCGGGTATTCATATATAGCAATGCGTTTACCCGGATCACATTCAAATGAAGAAGTGACATCAACTTCCATAGGTGCAACTTCTTGAGCTTTGGAAGAATGTTCAACTACGACTCTTTGGACTTGAGAAGAATGTTTAACTCCTTCAATTTCAGCAACTTGAACTTTGGTAGGACGTCGCTCATCCTCATCAAGTTTTGAAATATCAGGAATAGATGTGGAAGTTTTGCCACTCTCAGATTTATCATCTTTTCTCTTATAGAACGATAGAAGAGTTATTGGTTTTTTTGGGCGCTTGATGATGCGACATTATAACCTAAGATTAAGATAGTAAATAATCATTAATATACAATACAAAACACCGGTTATTTTAATAAATCTTAGATCTAGAAACACCTTATAAACCCATTTTTTAAAATAAACTTCATATGTAGATTCAAAGAAAATCTGATTTAGCTATATGAAGATTTAACTGCAACATCATTGTTGTATATTTGATTGTGTCTTCTATAAATGATAGCCATGTTTAGAATGGGGTCGGTGTCCCCTACTATATTAAGTAGTAACTATGTGTACTCTCATTCCATTTTATAATGCAATTCTCTCCATCGGGCACCTAGTGGGGCCCACCTAGTTGTATCTTCTCATTCATACATCATGTTCTATGCCCTAGAAATGCTGAATGAAAAATCATGGATGTAAAAATTTGAGCATCCATTGAGAGGGCTCTTGTTAGATGCCAACTTATTGAGCATACAAATGGACTACTAAATAAAGAGTTTAATTCAAACAAAGGAAGAGTCGACTGTCGAGGAGTATTAGGAAATAATAAACCCAACAGATTCATGTCACTTGGACAGATTCCCTCTTTAACTCCTCTCTTAAAAGAGAGTTCATAGTCTGATTCATTTCATAGGATGTTAAGCACATCCCATACAATTTCTAGGCAACAAAAGCTGATTCATCAATAGACAATAGGGCCGAGATCTAGATGTGGGGTCGATCATCCTTTTTTTTTATCAGATTAAAAATAACCAAAACCTTGATGATTCTGACATTGCTGGGTGAATCAATCTCTCATATGGTTAACCAATACCTGAATCCTAATAAAGAGTTAGACCCATGCCTAACATGATATTTTTATCATTGAAAAATAAAAATAGAAAACGAAACTAATTAATGGAACTTTGAGACCCAGTTAAACGGTAGGAAAAGCGAAGTCTAAATAGCCAAGACTCCATCCAACCCAAAATGGGTCATTTAGAAAGAGGGGTTAACAGTGTTGGTGGGGAGCTTTGCATTGAGATAGTTTCTTGGACAGACTCTGTTTTTTATCCCTAGTTTTTCATCTGACTCTTTGCAAAAACACCCCAAATTCGTACCTGAGATTTGGAGGCAGAGAGAGAGTCGCCGGAGAGCGTCGTTCTTGCCGGAGAGAGTCGCCAACAATCGAGCAACGAATTTGCAAACAGCTGAAACCAGCGACTTGGAAACGAAGGCAGCCTCAATGTTACTGTGTTACAATGGGTGATATGGGTATTGGGTGGGACACTGGGACTGAGAGAGAAGAGACAAAGACAGTGAATAAAAAATGGGTTTTGACTTTTCACTTTTGAGTTTTCAGTTTTGATATTTGAGTTGACAGAGTTGTGACTTATGAGACATTGGGACCGGAACCCAAAAATTTCAAAAACTAGTTTTTATTTTTTGGGCTGAAACCTTGGGTGGGCTGCAGCCACCCCTGGCCCCCCACTTGATCCGCCCCTGGTCAAGTTAGAACTTGTAGGTGACAACACATTCGAAAATCAACAATGTCTACAATTTTGAAATTGAGTTTGATTTTTTGGATTGGCATCCTTGGTGTGTTTTTTGCTTGCCTTTTCGAATGCCTATGTCATTTGTGCATGTTCATATTCCTGTTGGATGGGATGAGTTAGGAATTTCTACGTGTGCATGCGTGGGTGCGTGCACGCATGTGCAGGCCGACGCACATGCATGTGTGCATGTTTGTGTGCGCGTGTGCATGGTATGGCGTTCCTAGCAAGAATGGTGGGTATATTTATGTTTTAATTTTTATTTTTATTTTGAAATAATGGGTATCTTGACCTCCAATTATGATGCTTAGAGAGAGAGAGAGAGAGAGAGAGGGGACGAAAGTATGAAAAATGGCAAAGAAATAAGGCAAAAGCAAGACTTTTAGCCCTTTTTATTTGACTCGGCCGAGTCGTACCAGAACCGAACCGGGCACTGACTGAGTCCAACTCGCGATTTTTAACACGCCGCATCTCGGAGGTGGCAGTGAAGATCATAAAATCTTGGCAGATCAAGTACTACAAGGCATGGTAAAGCATATTCAAAGACCCAAAAAGCTGTAAATATGGGACCCATGACTCGGCGATTCTGATTCATTCAAATAATCCAGCCTCATGTCATGTTGGATGGCAGATCCACGGAATAAATTTTTTTGTTTTTCAGCATCCTACAAGACCGACCATCATTAAATGTTGGCCATCGGTTGTAATAACCAATTTTCCTTGGATAGCAAGGCCCCACTTGGTAAAACAGAAGTTTTCTATAAAGCTAAATTTAATTGTTAAAGTAAAATCTATGGAAAGGCAAGGGCTAATAAATATTCCCACAAGTTGGCTGAACTAATTTGTCTATGTCCACACTATAAATCCATTCCCTCATCTAAAGTTCAATTCACACAGAATAGCTGTCTGCATATTAACTAAGACTCTAATCAAAGCTGGGCTCTTCATCATCAGGTTGGTCATGTGTAAATTACATAAAATAAAAGAAAATATAAAATTTCACATTTACAACTGATCAATCTCAAGGTGTGGCCAACTCTAATTATAGTTAGATATGGACTCTTTTTAATACACATGGATGCAATGCTTTTGAGCACTGATCGATATATAACTACGCTCAGAAAATTTTATGAGTAAGAGTTTGCAAATCGAACTCCCAAATTGTTCAAAATGAACTGCTGGCAGATCAATAGCTTTATTAGCGAGCTGGGTAACTGTGATAGGAACTTCCTTGCCCGACTACTCATGGAGTAGGTTTGCACCAGTTATGGTCAAGCAACAGTCTTCTATGTGGCTAGGTGCTTCATTCAAACTGCCATTATAAGCCTCCCTTGAGACTGCATGTGTGACCTTATTAATATGGACAAGTCTAAAGATGCATTAAAGGAGTTTTTTTTATCTAATGTTTGGGTCTATTCTCATTGTTATCATTTGTGTAAAGTAATTATTAACTATGCCCTGTCTTAATACTTATACATGTTTAGGTCCCAAGCAAGATAAAGTTAACTCAAAAAGTTGACTCTAGTTGGATGAGAAAAGGCTCCCATAATGATGAAGACCGTGATTTTAAGTAGTCATTCAATGTCACTAATTATCAGAAATCAATTTTCTCCCTTGCAACCTTGTTTTTCATGTTAATTGGCTGTGCTTGCTGAGAGAATGGGGAGCTTTAGTCCCGCAGAAGTTCACTCATCAATTGATTTGAACCTAAGTAAAAAGTAGCCCAAGACTCACCCCAAAAAGTTGAAGGACAATAGAAGGGTTGTATGGAGTTTCTGTAGAAAGCATTAATTTGATCATCCGAGAATTGCAACATTTTAAAATATACATGAAGCTAGTTATTGTGAGAAACAACTAGTTCCACTCGTAATTTTCCAAATACAAACACGAATAACTTTCAAAATTGCCAAAACACTCATGGTTGAGTGGTAATGGCACTTAATTTTCGCATACATGCCCTCGATATTCATGTATTAAGTATCACTCCTCGCCAGTAACCCAACATAGCCCAACATAGCGAGGGAAAAAAAAAAAAAAAAAAAAGAACTAACTTTCTAAATTCAACCACACAGTTAACTACTTTACACATCATCACTAATCTAACCACCATAACTACAAAGGTAATAATTTCTTTTTTATAATTAAAAAAATAAAGTAAAGAAGATTACTTTAATTTCAATACTCGCTAACCCACAATGAGCTTTTATGAGCTAGAAAATTGGAAAAAGAAAACATACTTTTTTTTTCTTCTTTCTTTTAATCTGCAAAAACAGTGATCTGCTAAGAATTCTGTGGTTCCAGACAGATTTCTGGACATCAAGAGAGAAGGCTACTCAAAATCAACTTACTACTTGAGTGCAGATTGGGAATCAAGCCATGAGATAATATCATCCAAAACTTCAAGAATCCTATCATCAGGCTCCCCTTCTAAAATAGAATGATAACCTTCTTCATATAGCTTCAGGGTTTTGTCTTTACTGTTCGCCTTCTCATAAAGAAACTTGCTCACTAAGGGATCTGTTACTTTGTCTGCTGCTCCATGAAGAACCAGGAGGGGAGCACAAACCTGCAACTTGAACAATATAGTTCATACTAAACATATGCTCCTCATCTGATCGCCTGAATCGATGAATACTCAGTAAAAGAGAGGCCCATAAATACAGTATGCCAAATGGCCAGCATCAAAAGCCATGAATTTAATTCATAACTCTGCAATTCAACAATTTTAGATGGCTGAAAATGTTCAGAGAAATAGTTCTGAAATAGTCCATAGTGTGTTTAGAAACACCTGAAGACTCATGTTTTAGATCCTTAACACTCCTTTTTGTGGCCCCATAATTATTTGCTCCAAAGTGACTGATATCTCTAACACTAATTGGTACTTGTAGTTCGTATAGTGCATTTTATCAATTTGAGAATTGGCAGAAAAACTTGGTACCATCCTTCAGCCTGGTCCTCTTTCTTTATAATGTTGGGCTTGGCTATTTACAGCAAGTATCCCCTTAATTGGGTAATTACAGATCAATACAAATCATACGAGTCAGCTACAAGTGTATCAATATCCTATCAATCTTATCCCATGAGTCTGCATAGTTTGATGGACCCTTGGGCCCTGGCCATTGCACACGAGAGTCAATCTTAACAGATTTGACTTTATATTATATGTTTTATAGTATGTAATTTTATTTTTTCTAAAAAAAAAGAAGCTAAGTACTCAATTATATCAAGTATACTGAGGAAGCTGACCTTCTCCACCTGTGATTCAATGTCACGTGTTGTCTTCAGAAGTTCCACTGCAGTCTTCAGTCGCATTTGGTCAGAGTACGCGATCACGTTGTAGTAAGCCTGAAATGAAAAAATATGTATAATTGCAACTATATATCTTACATAGAGAAAGAGAGGACTTTGGATGTTTCCTTTTCATTTGAGGAACAAATGTTCATTGTACATGCATTGGTTTTTTCAGTTCACCCAATAGCATAGAAAAAATTTCATCTAAGAACATGATGACTACATTGATATAATAACTGACAGTGAAAGGAAACCTACAGTTCATCAGTTTTTAAGTTAAATTGAGGAATATGTTCCATTTTCTGGTTTTGAAAATGGAAAAAATGTGAAGTGAATGTTGATTCAATGAGAAATGGTTACTAATATATTTCTCTGGGTTGGGGGTTGCAGTAAAATGGAAACCACATTTAGGCTTCCATTTCTACCTTTTCCACCCAAAATCGAAGAATGCTTTGCTAGTTTTCAGTCTGCTTCTCAATATATCACCACATATCATAAATAGCTGCATTGCCTCTAAAATAAAAAATTCTAATTCTAGGGGTTTTTGTTTTGAAATTTTTAAATAACAAAAAGTCAAGTTATAAATTATTAGTGAAAGAACAGATTATTAGATTGACGTATAACATTGAAAAACATATTCCAGAAGAGTGACAGGCAAAATAATCCCTTTTCAATACCAACATTAAAAAGTAGAAGGAAACTAACCATTTTTCTTTTCATGGAATCTCTGAAAGCCAACACTGCCAAATCTTTCTGTGGGAACAACTTTGCCTGAGGAAGAACCTTAGACATGAGAGTCAACAGCTTTAAAACCGGAGCCGGGGGTAGTACATCCTCTGCAATCTTGTTGGTTCAACAATGTCAGCAATTCTTGGTTACTTCAATCCTAATTGTTAGCATGAATATGGATTAAACATGACCAAAATGTGGTTGAACCTAAACACAAACGATGGGAAAAAAAGGCCTAAAGAAAGAAGAAACCAGGGAGCATTGCAACGTATCGAATGACCACTGGCATTTTTGGGCCCTGAACTATGAAATTTAGGTGTCTCAGTTGCCACAGACTATTCTTTGCCCCTTTTCTACCACATTCTTGCATTTAGTTATTTGAATGATCCTGTTGAGCTATTGGTAAAATAAATTAAATTAATATAGCATGGTAGGCTGCTTCGATTTTGAAAGCATTTATGTTGATTTGCCACAATTCCACAGTATTATAGATTTATATCTACAAAATGTATGATTCTTATAGCAGTGCACTTAAGAACACTATCAAATACTATCCACCAAAAAACTTCCAGACATAATCAGAATAGAACTACCAGTAGGACGATTGATTAGCTATGATACCTTGATACTTTAGAATAGATAATGTAACCAAGTTGCATAACATCCAATTTGTCATTTTTATTTGTACAGTCTGTGTCCTTGCTGTATCCATGTTGTATGTGGGCATCATAGTTAATTAGCAACCAAGAGATATTCTTTCCCAAGTGGCGGACGCTTATATGTTTAAATTCTGAAGGTTAAGATTAATACATGAGGGAAATGTATTTACAGAGAAGATGATAACATACCTGGAGTTTATACTAGAAAGCATTTTCTCAAATGTTAGCTTCCTATTGAATACTTCTGGTGTCTTTTGGTTTTCCTAAGTTTAATTATATGTTTTTAAGGTATCTTGAGCATGATCTATATTTAGCCTACTTCTCTTTACTTTCATGAGCGCCCTTTGAATTTCCTTAGACCCCATCGATTGTAAGGTGTTTTTAATATTTTAAAATATTTATTGTATCTCAAAGATGTGTTTTTAAAAAAGATGCCATTTTGAAATGGTGTTCACTGCATTTGGATGGATGCTTCTCTCATGAAAATGTGTCTCATCCATTCAAATTATAATGACCAATGAAAGAGTGTTTTGAAGAGACACTAGACACCTTAGTCAGAGAATTTTTAGGGTAGTCATGGCCATGAAAAGGTCAACATGGAAAAACACCTTAGTACCCATGAATTACTATAAGCACTGGTTTTTAGGACCTCTAGATTGACGGGGGTAAGGCTTTAATAGCAATGATGATGGGAACTGGCTTTAGCAACATTTGCAACACAATAAAATCCTTCCTTTCTACAATTTGAAATCAAAGTCTGGGCATAGTTAATTATGTTTTGTTCGGTGGATGCACCCAGGTTGTGCTAATCCAAGTGCACAGGTCTCTAGGAGGAAGAGGTTTTGACAGAAACCTTCATGTAGCCAGATGATCAATCAGTTGGGGGCAAATATCACCTTAAAAAAATCAAAAGTCTAATGTATCTCGAGCCCTCTACTTGATTCTTTCTGTCTTATGCATTTTCATCCTCCATTTTCACCATCAAGCCCTGGTAACATCAGGTATCGGAGCTGGAAGGACCAATCAAGGGATGGGCATGCCTATATTTCCCCTTTAGATATTCCTACCCGTCTCACAAAATGGATGCTTGCAGTTATAGTTCAACGTTAAACATGGACACATATGGACAGTCTCAGTAAGAGAGGTTTTGGGAATATTTTAACTATGAATGAACACAGGCTCTCCACTTGGGTAATTTAGATTACCAAAAGGAGAAGGGTTTCTCCACCTTAAGTCTTGTCAGGCAATGCAAACGTGCAATCAAACTTTGTGTCTTTCCCTTTTATAGATCATCCTAAAGAAGCATTTAAACAAGGGAATGCCACTCATTTAAGTTCACACAACAGTCGATGATGCTTAGATTAATGGGCAGCTAAGTCACATGAGTGCATCAGAATCTGATACTAGTAGTAGGAGGTGTCAGATTTGGCAAACTCAAGGCATAAGATTTCTGGACTCGACGTGTAAATTAATTTAAATGAGTATTTAACTTTAAACAATAACATGCACAAATAACAATGCAAAGATCATGAACAAATTTTATTCTAGACAATAAAGATAAAAGCATTTCAAGATCTCGGTTATATTCAAAATGATAGAAACATAATATTATTTTATCAATTACAAAACATGTTTAAATTAGTAATAGAAGAATATATGAAGAATCCAACTATTTTTATGCCTTGTCTGACACCAGCTGCTCATGTCAAAGAATCTGTGCATCATAGTATGACAGATGTAACGTCTACTGATTAGGATATCTCTCAAATAAAACCATTTTTTTTTTTTTTTTGGGTAAATAAAACCATGCTAATTTAAGAACTTGTTGCGATGCTATATCGAATTCTCTAAATGCAGTTTATGGATGCCTATACGTGAAGAAACAAGATTGATCGATAAACTTGAGCATGAAAATATTCTTAAAAAATTAATCACTAAGGATTGCGATACATGATTAAAGAGATGAAGTGATCTGATCAGATCAAGGAGCAAACAATTGAATACCAGCATGAGCATGAATAGGCTTACTTTGCACATTGGAGCTACAAGAACAACTCCATCCCAATCTTGTGGTTGTTTTAAATGAACCTTGAGAGCAACAGCTCCTCCCATGGACTGTCCAAATATGAAGTGCGGTAAATCTCTTGCTTCTGGCCTTCCTACAGATCACCAGATGAAATTTCATCATTTTTTTTTTGTTTGTGACTTGTAAAATAGGTTTCGGCGGACTGAAACGTAACATATCAGTTAGGTAGGACCGAAAAGCATATATTGACCACCTCTAACAAGCCCCTCCATTGTCCACATGGGCATATTCTACCCCATTGCGTGGAACCAAGAAATTTCTCTTGAGTGGGGTAGGCAAAATAAAATCCAATGAACAAAATAGTAAGACCACAGAATTGAAGCCACGGGTGTGATTAGCTAAGTAAAAGTTAATTGCGGAATTGAATGGAAAATTAATGAATGGGTTTTTGTGGTTTCATTGGTCAGTTTTTTCTTCTAACCCCAGTAGATAAATTTCATTTTCTTTTCTGGGTTTGAAGGGATGTTTATCATATCATATACAGAGCTATGAAGATATTGTTTCAAATTGTGGGTTGGAACTTGTAAGAAAGTAATAGTTTAGAAAATAGACTACCATTCCAGTTTTGCCATAGTACTTTTTTCTTTTTTGCTTTACATGGGACTCTAACACACGTAGACCTCCACCTGAGCAACAGTTTGGGGACATTGTAGTACTTGGTTATGTATGCCATCTCAGAATCCACATTTGGATTGTGACAAAATTTTACACTGGTACTTTGATATGTATGTATAAGATAAAATTCTGGGAATACTCTGTTACAAGCACTTTACAGTCCAATAAAAAATAATGAAGGGACTGAGTTGAAATCAGTGATTCCTACTACAGCAAGTCATCATCAACCAAAGAATATGATAACAACATTGAGCAGCAGCAGCAAGAAGAACAACAATGAAATAAAAGAACAAAGAGTGACACACCTTTGATGTTTGTGTAGTGCTCAACAACATCGTCAACCATTTCATCAAAGCTTGGTATGTAGCCATGCAAACCATCAGAAAGGCCGAAGCCAGGATAATCCATAGCATACACTCCATACCCAGAAGCTGTGATTTTCTTGGCTATTCCTGAAACTCTAAATTCACACGTATTACCATCTTACTCCCATCGCAATTCAATCAGTAATGGTTTGTTCGCAATATGAATTTTTACAGTGTGCAACATTCTTTCAGTAAGAACCTTAAGTTGTAAAGGTGAGTGATAATTGATTTGAGGCCCATGAAAATAATGTTGGCTCAAACGAGAAATAGTCCAAGAAATGCTATTGTTGCTTATGGATAATCATTTCTCATATGATAACATATAACCAGAACATAAGAAACCTGTTGAGATTTCAAAAATAACAGTATCCTATTCCTGGGAGAACTTAGGACTGGTTTCTATATGTAGATATGTACTATATATTGGACTCATAGCTACTTTCATCTGAAACTAAGATTAGTTTAAAACTGCAATGGCATCTCATTTTGTTTTACATGTAATCACTAAAAAAGCATCACATCTCTGACCTTCAAAGAAGAAAGTGCATGTATCACCATATCCATGGCAGAAGAAAAGAGCACCCTTGATAGGAACTTCAGGACTTGGAAACCATTTCTTGCTGAAAATCTCCAACCCCCTGGAGTTTACCACGTAGCTCTGCAGGCAGAAAACATCCAATACATAATTGTAGCTCTAGTCACCTCTATTAGTGCAACTTAGGCAGGCTGGGCTGGGTATTGTGTCGCCCAAACCCAGCCCGAATTCCATGTGGGAAAGATGCAGCCTGTGCCCGAATGAAAACTCAATGGCCAAGACCAAGCCCAAGCCCAAGCCCAGTCCCAGATCCAAAGTTTGAGTGCGAGCCTAATCTGGGAGAGGCCTGAGCCTAAGCCTGAACTTGAGCTTTGAAATCTGGGCCTGAGCCCAACCCCAACTGCTTTGCATGGGATAGGACGCATGAGCTTGGCCTACCCTAAACTGCAACCCTAGCCACTGATATATTCTGGACAAGGGCGGTTTGGCATTAATGGGTCCACCATCCACCACCATCCAACAGAAGGGTTGGATAAATTAGCAATTGTATGAGATTGGAACCGTCAAGCCATGGGTCCACTGCTGATGGGCCAAGACTAGGGCTCATGTCATTGGATCATAATGCTGGTCAATTGGTATGGTACCATTTATCAGATTGGGCTCATTGCCCATCCACGATGAAGCCTACCTCTTGAACAGTACAAATCACCATAAACATGGTCGAGACAAGGGTGAGCACTGAACGTAGTAGCTTGAACCCAACCCAAGAATTGCCATCTTGGGCTGGATTTGAGCTCTGTTCTTAGGCTAGTGGGCTATACCTGGGCCCCATTTTATGGCCCTATAATTGAATCGCCAATACCTAAGCCTTATATGTCGTTAAAGGCCCAGCCCGGTCCCTACATTCTCCAGCACAAAGGATGTCTATACATTTGTACATAGGGCTGGGCCTCAGCCTGATTATCCCATGGCTGGTCCGAGCCTAAATACTATGACCATAAACTACATGGGCTAGGCCCATGAAATGGCGCACAACTAAAAGCAGGTGGGTCCATCAGTATCCACAAGAATATTACCAAAAAGGAGCTTGGGTGGGCAATTTGTTTACCTCTTCCATCCGGACGCCAGAAGGAGCCATCTGCATTCAACATCATTTTTGCTGAGATCACGAACTCAATCCAATTTGAGGAAAAAGAAAAAAAACCAATCAGGAAATAAAAAGACAACGCCTATTAAAGAGGAGAGAAGGTGGAGACATTTTCTAGGGATGTGTGCCAGGTAACCTAAAATTCAAGCGGGTTGGGCCAAAAGGGTGACATGCTCCACCCCGAAGGTGGACCAGGATTTTTGTTTGGGTGGTATAGGCAATGATCAAGTGAATAAGTTAAAAGGGGGCGCTATGTTACTTTTTTATGAAAAAACGGCCCTTCTAGTTCGGCCCATTGAAATGCATGATGATCATGCAAGTCCAGTGGATGGAAAAATCCATATAAGGCATACCTATATGCAAAATCTTGAGTCCATAAGATGATCATAACATTTCAATCCATGGCTCTAAAATTTAATAGTTTAAAGGCATCATTTCATTATGATTTTAATCCAATGGTAAGAAAAAAGTTAGATGAGTGTTAAATTTGGACTTATGACTATTCATTGGTGAGGGAGATGGTGTGTGAAAAGACTACATTGACTCAAAATGGCCCCCACAATAAAAATAAATAAATAAGTAAGTGGGGCTGAAAAAGGAGTGTTTTTAAAGTGGGGTGTTTTTTAGAACTTCCCTAAATTAAATAATAAAATTGAGTCTTTTAAAATTTTATATAAGGGGTTACATGAATCTCATGGACACAAACACTTGGGTCCACTAGGGATGTAAATGGGTTTCCGACGTTAAAAACCGGGTCTGAGTCCTTATTTAGGTCCCAATAAGTAAATGGATCTGGGTCAGGTTTTACTTTTGTTCGGACCTGTGGACTCGAGACCCGACATATTACTTCAATTTTTGAAAATATTTTAAAAATAATATTTTTTCAATATCATTCTCTAGCTAGACCCGGATCCAGATCCAGATACAGTCCCGTCCCATATATGGTTTCGGTTCCAATTCGATAGCCAAGAAATTGGTTTCGAAATGGTTCCGGATCTGAATCCGGTTCCACCTTCTCCTCAATGGTCACCATAGATCTGGATCGGAACTGATCCGTTTACAACTCTAGGATCCAGCCACTCTGAATAGGGGTGTCCATTTGATTGTGGTTTTCGTCGAGATCAGGGTGGGTGGCATTTTTATAGATTTTAACCCGATTTGGATTTTGATAGCCTCTCCCTCAAATAACCTAATCCCATTTTATATTCATTAAAAAAAAATTACAAATAACTTGTCGTGTTTGTGCAAATTTCCGACCAACAGGTTTATAGCCGTCCATCGAACGTGACAACTGTGAGCCACCGACTGGTGGGCCATGTTTGACCACAGACATCATGAGACCCACATGTTTTTTAGCCATGTTTATGGAATGTCGTGAACCCCATGATTCTCTCAAAAGCCACCTTTATTTTCGTATGTGCAAACTGTTTGTAATTTTATTTGTGCGTCCCTTTTAGTGTTTATATTAGAAGAGAAAATAATTTAAATTATTTTTTAATCTTTCGAAAATGAAATATTATTTTTTCTTTCATAACCTATTTGAAACAATCTACAATCTACTAGCCCATGGGTGGATCGATGCCAGCAATGTGAGATAAGACACCCTTACAACCGGAGATAAGACTACCTCCGGTGAAATTGCTTGACATAAGGACATAAGCCGTACGTTTGTTTGCATTTGTATGGATTTAGCATGTGCCCCATCAAATACTAGGGAGTGATAGCAGGCTCCTAAAAATTTTTGGCTTTAAAGCGTACAACTCTCTATTAGATTCCAGTTATTATTATTTAAATCATTCAAAATAAATGTCTTTCAGATATATAAGGTATCCTCAAATCTTCCATAAGTCAATCTAAATCTTTTCCAATGTTTATTGACTGTTTGATTAACACAATCTCATGCATGTGTCATCATTATGATATTCATCGATCCGTTAATTCAACGGCAGAATAAACTCAGATTAATGTAAAATTTGAAGAAAACCCCCAATATCCTAGACAGTGTGTTTATTTGGAACAGTGTGGGGGTTTCAATTGTGGTCTCCACTTTGGAGTTCCACTCCCTTGAAACTCAGGATTGCCGTTAATTAAAGCCTCAGAGGATCCAGACTCTGCACCCCAACAGTATTTGGCAATGTAAAAACTGTGATTCCAAAACCTTTCCCCTGAAAGTAACAAAATTTTCACTAATTTGCTTTAAAAAGAAGAAGTAGGGGTGTCTTTGGATGCACTTTTGGAGTTGCCTTTTGCCTTTTCATTTTCTGTCATCCAAATCCAAAACGGATGACATGTTCATGTTCATGTTCATGTTCATGTGAGTGCGCATAAACCCCAACATTTTTGCATCCCCACTCATTTATTGTAACTTTATTTCAAAAATAGACCAGATCCCATTGGCTCAACTCAAGTGACTAAACTCATCTAATGAATGCTTCTCTTCTGCCAATAGGAAGTCCCCACTTTACTTTACTTTACTTTACTTTACTACTCAGACCACCAAAACTAAAATGATGAAATGAAATTACCAGTGATTGGTGGAGATAGTGGTAGTGGTACCTTGAAGAGCAAATGATCGAGCTGCTGTTGCGTATGGGTGAAAGCGGATCGGACTCTTCTACGTGCCGCAGAGGAATCCTTGTTCTGTGCTGCGATCGCGTTCAGCTCATCGCTCACGCCTTCCAGTTCCTTCTTCGCCTTTTTTGATGCGGCCACCACCAAATTCCCCTTCCTTGCCCTCATTCTACTCGATTTCCAAATGGGTATCTTATTAATTCTAGATCCTCCCATCTGAGCTTCCCATTTTCCCACTAGGTTTGACAGATTTACAGGATTCTGGTGTCTCAAAGAGATTTCCATGAGAAAAAAAAAACAGAAAACGAAGAAGAAGAAGAAGAAGAAGAGATGCCCAAGATAGCCAGAGAGAGGAGTGTTTTTCTTTTCTAGCAATCACTCACAAATGTCTAATGTGTATCGATTGGATCCCTTTTTGAAAATTGTAGGCTTGAAACCACGAGGGGGATATCGTGTGCGTCTACCACTGCATACAGAAATTCACTATTAAGACCCGGGCCTCTAGTATGTAATGGGCTTGGGACCGGGAAGGGGCGAACCTCTGCCAATGATCCAAACTGTTAAAATCGAATGCAATCCCATCCAGTGGCATATCTTATAATTTTACTTTGATAGTATTTATTTTCCGTTGTAAGTTGGCTTAGGATTACGGTTTGTACTCGAAGGTTGAGGGCTCGAAATTACGCTATCACCACACTGGGGCCATAAGGAATTTACCCTGCCCCCTATGCACCCGAAAGGATTAGTTCGGCTCATAGGGTTGGGACACCCTCTGTTATAAAATATTAAAAAAAGAGCACATGATTGATAACATTGTTGGTGTAATTTTATGCATTAATAATTTTGGAAAATATTCAAATGAGAACTAGTTCTCACCTATTATATGAGAACTTTTTTTATGGGACCCAACTAGCAACACATCAAAACCTAACAACCAATAGGGAATCCCCTGATAGTCACTAATCCCAAGGATCGACACACATCCAAATGGACTAAACCGTTAGATCGAGAGTTGATTATTATTTTTGAATATGAAGCCATTAAACTTATGGGACATAAATGAAGGGATTAAGGGCATGAGTTTGAGGCCAAACTTAATACCTAGAGTGGTCTCACATAGATATTTTCATCCCTCCCGTCCCATTCCCAAATGGGGCTCACAATTGTGCCCTATAAAAAAATTTCTCATGTAATATGTGAGAACTAGTTCTCACCTGAATTTTACCCATTAATTTTATATATTAATTACATTCTCAATTATGTGCTTCATCTTACAATGGGACTAATTCCTATTTAAATAAATTTTGAGAGTATATATCACTAAAGGATGGTATTCATATTGAATGGTTTATATTATCAATATATGCGTGCCACCGTGGTCCCCATATCCCACTCAATGGAAGTGTGTGGAAGACGCTTAAATCGTGGGCTTTTGGGGATGGGAAACAGACCTCTTTGTAAATATGATTTTAAAAATAGGGACCCATATGCTATGCTTTTATAAAACTTAGAAAAAAAAAAAAAAAATGTGATCTTTTTATGTGCAAATGAAGAATTTAAAAAATCTTGATGATCTCTCTCTTGAATTGTAGAGAATAAGATCGGTTTTATTGGATTCTTAATTCTAACAACATCTTTGTGATCATTTGGCCATTTCTCATGTGATAAGAGATGCCACAGAGTTCTCTTTCTCGCGGAAACGGATCCCGAGCCCTGTTTGGACGAGTTAGAGGATGCCACACGTGGGGGCGGAGGAAAGAAAAAATGCAAGTTCTCTTTCCTCTACCCCCCACGTGGCAGCCCCTTATTCGTCCAAACAAAGCTCCCCTGTTTGGACGAAACAGGGGATCTGGATCCCTTTCTTGCCGTATAGCAATTGTTGCCATGTCCGCCATGTGGCCCACGGGTGATGGTCCATGATAGCATTGTTGTAAAAACACAATATTTTAGTGGTCCTAGAGACCATTGAATTGGACCCTCTTTATGAATGTATAGAATAATTTGGAGCAACTATTGATTTAGAATGAGCTTGATCTAATGACTGATGTCATTATTAAACTAAACTGAAATCTATTTCATATGTATTTTGTAGTAGCCCTTGGGGTACTAATACTATCTCTGTCTAACCTTCATTTTTATTCATATGAGTGGCAACAAAAGTGTCCACAAGAAGGGTGAGGCCAAAATAAAAATATGGTCAACTGATTGGACTACCAAATAAATCCAACCCATATTGTACGACCTATTGCAGTCACCGAAATGCATCATGGATGGTCAAATGAGAGCAATATCCAGCATTATTTTTTGCTAATGATACATTGTTAGCTATGAACTAGTTGACCACAGTATTTAAAGCATTGGCACATGTTTGAATTAAAAGTTATTAAAATTTAGTTATAGTAGTATTCATGAAGGTTAAAGTTTTAAAAACATAATTTTCTTTTTCATGAATTGGTTGTCAATAAATAAAAATTCTTTGCAACTGTTTTAAAGGACATTTGTAATAGAATTAAAAATAGTTGTTAAATGTTATTAATGCATGTTTAAAACTTAAAGTCTAAGGGTATGTTTGTAATACCAGCCACAGAAAAAGGTTTCAATAAGCTGTACAAACCTCTAAATCCATAACATCAAACATTCAACAGAGACATGTTATAAATAACATGTTTATTTGTATTATGAGATATTAATTTTGGATGGATTCCTATTTAAGATGAGTTATGATTAGAATTAAGATTCCTCTATTATGAGGTTATTTTGTTTATAAATAGGCTTCTCCCCTTTATATTTATACACATAATTAATGAAATAATAAAAATGGCTCAATCTTCTTTCTTTAAACTTTTTTCTCTTAGTCTCTTTTTTTTAACAATACGTTATTAGAATGATTCTCTTCGATTTGGTTAGGTTGAAAAAGAACAAAAAAAAAAAAAAAAAAGCTTTCCCTCTTAATAATTTGTGAGCATTGATTAAAAAAAAAAAAAAAAAATCCACGGAAACCCAACTTCAGTTTTTCAAAAGACAGTACGGAGTCACTGTTTTTATCCTCTTGATTTGCGTGCGTGAACAAAAAAAAAAAAAGAAAATTTAGAGCAAAGTGTTCGGTTTTATGTGTTTTCAACTCTCGATTTGTGTGTGTAATAAAGGACCCTTTCGGTTCTGGTTTTCTGCCACGTGTTTTGTTGGTTTTATTTCATACTATTTTGCTTCGGTTTGCGCGTGAAGAAAATAGACGAAACCTGAATCGGTTTGCATATGTTAATCTCAAGTTTTTTATTTATTTTATTATTTTTCTTCCTCTCTGCCTTGGGTCCTGTGTCAAAGCCGCCAGCAACTCTCGTTCGTTCCGTAACTTCTGTATCCAGCATTCGATCGATGGTTCAACATTTTCGTGTCACCAAGTGACCACACTACCCAATATACGCAATATATCAGTATTTTATTGATTAAATTTTTTTTCGGAGTGCATTTACGGTAAATGATATTCAAATCATAGTTTAAATTTATTTTATTAGAATGCATAAAATTAGTTTATGATATTTATTTATTACAATTATAGTGTTTGGTTATTGTTCATCGTCTTGTACGATTTTTTCTCTTTTAATTTAAATTTATTAATGCTATGAATGGATCAAAAAATAGAATCAAAAGTTCTAAATGTAAACCTGAAATTCACCTATCCATGGACCAGCAGTCCTAAAAGTTTGGAATAGTGATCGATATAAACCCGTACATTCATATCCATAAATAAAAAAATCTCGAGTTTTTTTATTCAAATCCAAATAAATTATATGGCCATAAAATTAAACATGAAAATTTGACAGAACTCGAAGTTCTGATTATTTGTTAGAACCAGAAATTCTACTTCAAACCTAAATATTGACAGAACCAGAAGTTCTGATAATTTGACAGAACCTGAAGATTTACTTCAAACCTGAAGATTTGACAGAATCTGCAATTCTAATTTCATGTATTATGAATCTGAAGTTTTAAATCAAGCCTGAAGTCTTGACAAAACCAGCGGTTTTGATTCACAAAGTTGTTAACCTGATGTTCTAACTTTTCACTGGGCAAAATTTTTTTTTTTTTTTTTTTTTTTAAGGATGAAGATAACTAACATCTGGAAAATGAGGCATTTAATAATCTTTTGGGGGCACCCCCTGGCATGGTCTAGAAGACCCATGATTCTTTGAACATCACAAACTTATTTTATTTATTTTTTAGTTCATTTAAGATGCATGTTCCTTAACTTTTCTGTTTTGATAGAAAACTTCATTAATGTCCTAATTTACGGTGAATGTTTTTTTTTATTATTTCAATTTTAATCATGTGATTACATAGTTATAGATGTTTTATTATTTTTGTTTAAGGTATGAATCATGGAACTGAGAACAATCTCTATTTGGTTAATAGTGCCACAACACACACCATTCTAAAAAATCAGATTTTTTTTTTTTCAGAATTGAAGTTCATTCCACGAAAGGTATCCACCATAGCTGGACATGTGCAGATAGTTGAAGGCTCTGGAAGAGCCCATATGTATTACCTAATGGTACCAAGTTATTCATTAAAGATACTTTGTTTTCAAAAAGTTCCCGAAGAAACTTGATTAACTTCAAAGACATCAGAATGAATGGGTACCACAATGAGACTGTAAGTGAAGGTAACAAGAAATACTTATTCATCGTTATTAGTATTGAAAGCCAGAAGCAAATACTATAAAAACTAAGTGCACTTTCCTCAGAGTTATATTACACGACAATCTCCAATGTTGAATCACATTCTGTTATGAGCAAATCAACAAAGTCGAGGTCGAAGCTTAGTGATCCTAAGACTTTACAACTTTGGCATGATAGGTTAGGTCACCCTGGGGCCACTATGTTGAAAAAAAAATCCTTGATAACTCTTTTGGGCATTCTTTAGAGAAGCATCAATTGATCATACCTAGTGGGTACTTACGTACCCCATGTTCATAAGGGAAATTGATCACCCGACTGTTTCTTACTAAAGTTGCATACGAATCCCCATCATTTCTACAAAGGATATAAAGTGATATTTGTGGACTCATCAATCCCCCTAGTGGACCTTTTAAGTATTTTATGGTTTTGATCGATGCCTCCACCCGTTGGTCGGATATTTGCCTACTTTCAACTAGGAACGTAGCATTTGCCCGCCTATTAACTCAAATAATTAAACGAATGGTTGACTTCCCTGATTATCCCATTAAGTCTATGAGACTTGATAATGCAGGCGAGTTTACATCACAGGTTTTTGATGATTTTTGTTCCTCTTTAGGAATTGTAGTCGAACATCCTGTCCCCTATGTCCACACCTAGAATGGCTTACCTGAATCCATGATCAAACGCATCCAACTTATTTTTAGGACTCTGCTGATGCAATCCAAATTACCAATTAGTGCTTGGGGACATGCTGTATTGCATGCAGCAATGTTAATTCGACTTCGGCTCACGGCCTATCATCAATATATCTCCTGCACAATTTATATAAGGACATCAACCTAGTATTTCTCACTTGCGCAAGTTTGGTTGTACAGTTCAAGTCCCAATACCACCTCCTAAGCGTACTAAGATGGGACCACAACGTAGATTGAGAATATATGTAGGCTATGACTCTCATTTGATTATTCGATATCTAGAACTAAGGACAGGAGATGTCTTCTCTGTTCGTTTTCCCGATTGTCAATTAGATTAGACAATCTTTCCGCCGTTAGGGGGAGATAAGATAGTTCCCGAAGAACGTATTGTTCATGTAGAACAACCCGTTCCTAAAGAACGTTGATAATTAACATGGAATACTTCCACTCTATCTCATCTGGAGCCATGAACTTCGCAATGTGAGAATGAAGTACGGAGAATTGTGCACTTGCAAGAAATTGCAAACAGATTACCTGATGCATTTAACGATGCAACAAAGGTGACGAAGTCACATGTGCCAGCTATGAATGCATCTGTCAGGATTAATGTCCCTGTAGGGCGGAGTCAAAATATGGCAGCAAAAGAATCTGTGATATGCCAGAAGCGTGGCAGACCTATAGGTTCAAAGGACTCAGCTCCGCGGAAAAGGAGAAATGAGCAATCATCATCATATCTTCTCGAAGAGGCATGTAACGCTCCTGAAGAGGTGAAAAATCTTGGATTTCCACCTTAACACAGGCAGAGGTCCCAATAATCTAATTTTTATTGAATATCAATCCACATGTGATTAAACTAGTAATTAACCTAATTCAAATTAAAAGCAATCAACCACAAAGAGAAAGAGGCGCAGGATTTTTACGTGGAAAACCCTGCTCGGGAAAAAACCACGGGCCTTATCGTCTAGGCCAACAGACAACCAAGCACTATTTGAATAAAAGTTACAAGATATACTCACAACCCTTCCCAATTGTTGACTCAACCTAAGGACTGCGCGATCTTGCCGACTACACGCCGTTCACCTTCACCGTGTTTGCAACAACCATCTTGAAAGCCTCTTCAAGATGTCTCTATATAAGAAGAATGGAACGAAGCATGAATCCAAAACTTTAAAACCTTCAGCACATCAGATGAAAGCCTTGGAGGGGAATAAATCTCTCAAGTTCTCTCAAAGAAATTTCTTAATAGGAGAGGTACCTTTGAATAGAGAGATAAAGGGTATTTATAGCCTTTAATTCGTGCCTCAATACTTGGGAAACAAGTATGATTGAAAGTAGTAAGTTGGAGGCAATTAGAAGACTATTCTGGGAAAATTTCCAATTTGGCGCCCAGGTTCGCTTGAGCGAACTGCTCTCTATTTGAATTCATTTAGCATAGGGACTCCTTGGATCGAGCGAACTATAAGGTGGGTCGAGCGATCGATGTTTTGTGAGGTGTTCGCTCGAGCGGACATTGGGTTCGCTCGAGCGAACTGTATTCTGTCTTCAGGATTGCGATCCAGAGGCTTGAAGACTCGAGTGGATTGATTGAAGGGTTGAGCGAAGATTCCTCTGTGAACGGTCCGCTCGAGCGAATTGGGGTTCGCTCGAGCGACCTCTTGTCAATTCCGAAATTTAAGAGCTTCTTTTTTAAACAAATTTCTTCAAAGATGGGCAGTCATTTTCTCAGAAAAATACAAGATTAAAGAGTCCCGGTTTTGTCCAATACCCAATGAATTAGCCAACCTAAAATAAAGTCCTTACAAGAGGTTCCTCCGGAAGAGGCACATAATGCTCTTGAAGAGATTATGGCAAAATCTATTTTCTTTAGAATAATGGAAGTCCCTAGTGAAACTTTAGAAGCCCATGAAGAGGCACCGGTACCAGATAATGAAGAGATCTCTATACTTGAAAGGATTGGCCACAATTAGAAAGTACCATCAAAACAGAGTCAGAGTCTCTCAACAAATGTGGTGTGTTTGAACTTATAGTACAAACCCCAAAAGATGTTAACCATGTAGGTTACAAGTGGGTGTTTGTAAGAAAATTGAATAAGCTGAATGAAATTACTAGATATAAGGCACAATTAGTGGCACAAGGTTTCCTGTAGAAACCTGAGATTGATTATGGGGAAACATACTCTCCCGTTATGGATATAACAACATTTAGATATTTGATAAGTTTAGCAGTTTCTCAAAATCTAAAAATGAGACTCGTGGATGTTGTAACTGCTTACTTATATGAGGATTTAGACACAGAAATTCATATGAAAATTCAGGAAGGATTTCCTCTGTCTGAAGTAAAGCCAAGGAGTACATACTCAATCCAATTAAGGCGATCATTGTACGGCCTGAAGCAATTCAAAAGAATGTGGTACAATCGTCTTAGTGAATACTTATCTAAAAGGGGGTATGAAAACAATCCCGTTTGCCCGTGTCTATTTATAAAGAAATTCTTGAAGGGATTTGCAATATTAACAGTTTATGTGGATGGTATAAATTTGGTAGGGACTCCAGAAGAGTTCGAAGAAATTGTTGATTATTTAAAGAAAGAATTTGAAATGAAAGACCTTGGAAAAACGAGATTTGTCTCGGATTGCAAATCGAGAGAAATTCCAATGGGATGTTGGTCCATCAATCTAATTATAGCGAAAAGGTTTTAAAACGATTTGGTATGGACAAGGCACATCCATTAAGCACCCCCATGGTTGTCCGGTCTCTTGATATAAAGAAAGATCAATACCGTCCTATCGAGGAAAATGAAAAGGTATTGGGTCCCAAAGTACCATACTTAAGTGCAATTAGAGCCTTGATGTACTTGGTACAATGTACTAGACCAGATATTGCATTTTCTGTGAATCTACTTGTCAGGTATAGCTACGCACAAACTCAAAGGCACTGGATTGGTATTAAATACTTCATACGATATCTGCGTGGAACAACTGATTTTGGAATATTTTATTCTTACGATCATAAAGATTCTAGTTTTGTAGGATATGCAGATTAAGGTAGATCATAGATATGTTATGTGTTTCTAAATTGCAATGTAGCCATTTCTTAGCGTTCTACTAAAAAGACTTTGGCAACTACTTCCTCCAACTATGCTAAGATTTTGGCTCTTTATGAAGCCAATAGGGAATGTGTATGGCTAAAATGTTCGATTCGGCATATTCGTAGTTCTTGTTAATTACCTTCTATTGTAGATATTCCAAATATCATCCATGAAGATAATGAAGCATGCATAAGATAAATTTGAGGATATTTCATTAAAGGAGACAAGACTAAGCATATAGCATCGAAGTTCTTTTTTACTCATGAACTTCAGAAGAACAATGAAATTGAAGTCAAGCAAGTTCGTTCAAGTACCAATCTGGCTGACATGTTTATCAAATCTTTGCCAAAATCAATATTCCAGAAGTTCGTATATGAGATTGACATGCGTAGAGTTCATCATCAAACTATGTAAATGGTTACTATCATCAGGGAGAGTGGTTTATCAGAGAGCATTCTGAAGTATGTTATCCAGAACATTTGTGCATTGTACGCTTTTTCCTTTTCTAGGTCTTATCCCACTGGATTTTCCTAGTTAAGGTTTTAACGAGGTAACATTATGCACGTCCAACACCAGTTCAATGATCTTAAAGAATGTTGTACTCTTTTTCCTTTCGCTTTGGTTGTTTCCCACTGGGTTTTCCTTAGCAAGGTTTTCAATGAGGCAACTGTGATTGAATGGTGGTCATCCAAGGGGGAGTGTTATGAGATATGGATCTTGGGTGGATGCCTACTTAAGATGAGTTAGGGTTAGAATTATGGTTCCTTTCTTATGATGCTACTTTGCCTATAAATAGGCTTCTCCCCTTGTATTTGTACACACAGTTAATGAGATAATAAAAAAGGCTCTCTCTTCTTTCCCTAAACTTCTTTCTCTTAGTCCCTTATTTTTACAATAATTTGAGTCTAAACCTTCATTTCTGCTACATGGGATGCTCTTATATAAGGCATATCCGCATTTTCACCTAATTCTAGTCTAGACAAACATGCACCAGACCTTGTTTTATAGCGAATCGGAAACACCGTCTCAGCCAATCCACATTTACCATGTGTTTTCCTGTTTCAAGGAAACGGGGGATCTGAATTCAAACTAAGCGCCATAAGATTGCTCGGGGATTGGGTCAGCCGAGGCCTAAATAATTGCAGCCCACTTTCAGCTGGATTTTGGCGTTTAAACCATGGTCTTGGACCAAGCTCACAGCCTTTCCTGATGTAAATAGGTTAGACTTGAATTACTGTTTGACAAAAGAAGGCCCAGTGACATTGCCTAGCCCACCCTACCCCACCCATTTCTAAAGTATCAGGCCTAATATACTGTCTCTACCTCCATGTTAATTCTCAGGCCCTCAGGATAGAACAGATTCATTCAGTACTAAAAAGTCTAAATTGCATGCCTGAAAAAAAGAAATAAAAAAAATGGACAAGCCCATGCCCAACAATATTAGGCCCAAGTTGCGGCCGAGGCCATTGTGGGCCAAATGCAACCACAGTTGTGGAAGGAATATTAGTGATTGAATTGGTGGAATTTACAATATTTGTTTCTTGCTAAGCATCATCCATTTGCATTTCAAATTAGCTGAAGAGTAGAAAGACAAGGAGAAGAATTAGGTATTTCGTGCAGTACTCTTTCCTCTGTTTTAAGGAAGCCCAGCCAAATGAAACCTTTTCCCGCATTTTTTGGGTACTCAGCACTAAGTTTTCATGGAACAGGCTAGACCAGGTCAAAGAATATCACCTGTGGCCCATTGATTTATCAGTCCAGTCCATGAAGATAAAGTTCAAGCTCAAGTCGAGCCAGTTATCAAGCTTGATATCAAGCCACTTTTTTTTTTTTTCTTTACAAGAGACTCTTAACATACTGCACACACTATATGACGTCCCTAACCAGCTGGTCAACAATTATGGACCACTGTGTTGAATTTGTGACATTGGGTCAAGCCATCTGTTTAGCCTGTGGGCTAGACTGATAGTTAAATGGGTTATGTCATCGCTGTCTACTCTTCCAGTCCGACATATTTACCCCAAAGAGTTACGTGTATTCTTTTTTTTTTTTTTCCTTCCCTCTCTCAAATGAGCTAGGCCTGGACATAATCTACATGCCCGTTAGCTAGATCTTGACCTAAATTATATAAGGCCCAATACTTAAATGGGCTAGACATGGACAACCTTCAGACCAGTACATCTCACCCTATGGGCAACCATAGTTTTTTTATTGTTTGAAAATTCCTATAATTTTTCTGTTTTAAGCCACATGACACAATGATTTATTGGGTCTGAACATTGGACTCACTAGATTAGCTGCTAGGTCAACACCTCCAGCCCAGCCCGGCCCGTGGGCTTAAAAGCTCTCTGTGATTGCAAGGATTTGTTTTTGTCATTAACTACTCCGCCAACATCTAAAGCCCGGCCCATGGGCTTAAAAGCTCGCTGGAAGACGACTGAATTCTATTGATTGAAATAGGAATATTTTAATCTAGTTTTCTCAGGCTTGATGGGACAAAATGGCCTTAAAATCCAATCTTGGCCCTCAATCTTCCATCTTTTGGCCAATAATTAAAGGGTTAAGTTGCATGGGATGATTGCTTAGAGAATGTTTGTTTGATTAATGGTTTAGCTTCATTTGTATAGAGTGAGTTCTGGTGTTTGTCTTTTATGCATGATATATGTAAATGGGTTTTACATATGCAAAATTTAAACATATAAAATGCAAAATAATAATTGTTTGAAAGCACCATGTTTAAATTTTGATTCTCTCCAAATTTATCAAATATTTAAGATATGAAATTGAAACTTTGAACCGTTAAACTAAAATTTTGAGGCTTAGAGGAGGTTGTGTTTTTTTGGGCTATCGGAGGGTTCTTAATCCTTTGGGCTGGATTAATCTCTACGGGCCCAGAGGGAAGCCGGGTAAATACCCTTGTGGCCCCAAGGTCGTAGCACTAGTAGACTCAACCTTCGATTCCTGAAGAAGGGGGAGCCGGGGGTCAATACCAAAACCTCTAGCTCCGAAAGAAAGAGGAACCGTGGTCCTGATCACTCGGCCAACCCATTGTGGTTAGCCTTAGAGGAGTTGGCAAAAAATAAAAGAGGATGATGGGTTTTCTTAGCGCAAGCCCTGTACCGTTTGGTAATTTTACTAATGTAGTCAAGTGAAGTCAAGTCAAGTTAAACATCTCATCAAAAGTACTTTTCCACAAAATTCCCTCCATTTTTTCCAAAAAAAGTAAAAAAACAACTACATTTAATCACTAAAAGACAAAAAAACGCCATTTCCCCATACAAAAAGTCAAAAATATTCCATCCCAAACAACTAAAAACAAAATACCATCATAACTTACTTATATTTTATTCATTCTTTTTATTTCACTTCACTCCACTTTCTTTTAAAAGTAAATTACCAAACGGGCTAAATTTCCCAAGAATTTCAAGGAAATAGAGTGCTATCAAAGTAGCTAAAAAATCTTCATTTCACATCCTCCACGCAAAAGGTGTACGTTCATTTAATTTTTTTTTTTTATAATTATATATATAAAGACAACAACCCTTTTCATGAGGGTGCGACACGTGGCGCATCCTCAAACTTTTTGCAATACAGAACTACTCTTCTAATCTTCTGTACATTTCGAAATTACCCTTCAAATTCTAATCTTCCCTAAAATCCCTCAATTAAAAATTAAAAATCCCTCTTGGACCCTCATACTAGATCCAAATTATAAAGATCTAAGGCCCACTTATAGATCATAGTCGACTTCATCTTTATTGTTTTTTTTTTATTAATCTGTGGTGCCTACTGTCAAAGTAAGTTTTTTTAAAGTTTGAATAATATATGGGTCCCATTTTGAAAGTAAGATTTTCTTCCTTTCCAAACTAACAATTAACGGGCCACTTTCATAAGTTGTAATTACTACATTTTTCTCCTTATTTTCGTTTCAATATCGGTATTATTAATATATGGAGCCCATTATGGAAGCCAATGGATTTCAAAATCCACATTTAATATTGACACCCAATTCATGCCTAAGCATAAATATAATCAAATCAAACTTCTAAAATATCTACTATTTACTTGATATTCCCCTAAAATATCACGAGTTTCCATCTTTATCAGAATTTTTTTGTTATCATAATTATATTTACTATATTAACTAAATAAATCTAAGGGTCCTATTGCGAAAGCCAATTTTTCTCTTTCCAAACTCACAATTAAAGGGGGTCACTCTCATAGTCTATATTTACTACTTTTCTCCTTATTCTCCTTTCAATATTCGGTATGAGTAATTTGTGGGGCCCATCACGGAAGCTGATTGGTTTCAAAATTCACGTTTGGTTTTGAAAGCGACAATCAATTTATGCTTAAGAACAAATAAAATCAAACCAATATCCTAGAATATCTACTATTTACTTATTATTTCTCTAAAATCTTTCAGCTTTTTAAAATTTCAGAATATTTCAGGTCATTTTAAATACTTATAAATATTTTTAATTAATTAAAATTTTAATTATTTTTTTATCCAACGCAGGCCTGCTGCTTAATAATAGCAGCAGCAACAATTATATAATAAAAGGCAGCATCCTTTTTAACCAGAGTGCGACACGTGGCGCATCCTAAAACTTTTTGCAACACTACATTTTGGAATTGCCCTTCAAATCTTCCCTAAAATCTCTTAATTAAAGTCTCCTCTAACTTCTCTCTAATTGCAATATAATCTTTTTAAGAATTCACCCCAAAAGGAATATTTCCGAAAATCTCTCCACTATTGACCCACCCATTGAAACCAACCCTCAATTTACACAATCTTAAAACTGAGCCCATCAATTTATATCTTACTACTCCATCACCTAGACCTACTTCATCAACGTGGAGTTTATGTTATCTTTGAAAAAATAGTTCTTTAATAGATTCATAGGTTTTTTAACGTTTTATTTTAATGATCATGATTTACAAGAGATCGAGTCCTTTTATGTTCTTGAAAAAAAAAAAAAAAAAAAAGCAAAGAGAAATTGATTTCAACGTTTTAAACCTTGATTTTTGCAGTTCAGTTTTTATTGTGTTTGTTTATTTAAAAATTATAAAAAAATTTATAAATATCTTTAATTAGAACATAATTTACTTTTTATGCAATGCAGGCCTGCTCCACTAGTAATAATAGTATAATATTACTAGAGCTTGGACTGATTTGACATTCATAATTAAGGTGCAATTTGAGCAGAACAAATCCACGTGGCCTGACACTACCAAAAGTGAAATTATTGGTTCTCTTGATCGCGTATTGGTTGGGCTCGAGTCTGAGTCTCCATGTATCTTTTTAGAAGCTTGATAGTGCAATTCGATGAAGTCAGAAGTTTATGATATCGTAAGGCTTGAATCGATGGAAGCTGAGTTGATCACCGTGGCCACTGGATCACATCAATTGGTGCATGAACAGGAGATGATGCAAGTGACGGTGATAATTAGGCAAATGTACGTGGAAATGGAGGCTTGATCCTAAAATCATTGCGGGCCGGGCTCAAATACTATAAATACTTTCAAATGATTTCCATAAAATCACTCTAATTAATAAGAGAGGAAATCCTCTGAATTTATATATAGCAATAACCGAATATATTCAAATTCAAATGCAATCTTAAAACATCTAACAAATATCTATTTTTATCTTTAATATCCAAACCAACCAACCTAATTCTATTTCTAACAGCTTTTAGCCCCGACAATTTTGATATGGGTCCAATATGCAATTCTCGGAAATAAAGTTATTCCGAAACTTCCAAATGGCCCACCAAAGGGTTAGAATCCAAGCTCTCTTATATCCGGATCCCACATACAAAATCTGCATGGTTAGTTTCAAAGTATTTCAACCACCCATCTGTGAAGCCCCCATTTGGAATACTATCGAACAGTAATTAAAACCTAATCGCAAATACTGATCACACTTAGGTGAAAGTATCACTCATTTACCAGTAAGGCAATATCAAAATTAAATACCATACAGAATGTGATATCCAACATGACATTTGTTGAAATTAGGGTATCCAATCCAACCCGAGTCAACCCAACACAACCGAATTGAACTCGATCGGTATGAAATCTACAATCTGGGACTGGGTCAGACTCGGGTAGAGAATGTTCCTGTTTTAGGAAGGTCGGTATATAAAGTCTGGGTTTACCTGCATGCATTAGAGTTGAATCTGCAAGTCAATACCAACCCTACCAAGTTGCACCCTAAGTCCTAATTAAATGATCATGTCCTCTAGCCCCATTGTCCTTCCCAGCAGTTTCCACCCCTACACATACATGCATTGAAATGATTCTTGAGGTGGGAGGTTGGATTTTAGGGATGGATGCCGTTGAGAAGGCACTCAATATCTAAAATGCTCAGAATTAAAATATTGTAGAATGATTATGGTTGAATAGGCATTAGCTAAAGCACATGTTGACTAATGTCTTAAACTATATTAACTACTTGTTAGTTAAGATAAGAAGCATTAGTTTATTAATGTTTTAAGAAGGGAATAGGGACATGGAAGGTTTTGAGCCCCTCAAAGAGTGAGACTTTTGGGACAACACAAGCCCACAAAAATATGATAATAAAACTCATCAACTACTTAACCAACCCAACATAGGATTATAGAATTTACTTAAAAGAAGAGCTTCATGTCTCTGTCCAATTCAACTCTGGTGTTTTTTCTTATGCAAACATGACATATAGATCCTAGTATATAAAAGAAGAAAATTAGTGAACTGTACCTTTTACTATTACTTTATTTGTGTGACCCAGTTTGGATTCTTGTAATTCTTACAGGTTATTCAATTTATATAAATTATTACTTAACCACTCGAATCACATGTTGCAACAGGCGATTAATACAAATTTATTGTGACTCATCATGACATATAAGCATGTCATTCTACACTGTCCAAATTATGCGTATTATTAATGGATGAAGAACAATATGAAACTCAAACTGATGAGACTACAATTGCCATTCAAAATGGTCATATCAGAAGAATTGATAAAAATAATGTCCAATGGTCTAAATCAATCGACGCACATCAGATGATAAGGTTCATTTGCTAAATGTTGCCTTCTTTTGCTTTCCGCAATTTGAACAGTGTGGATTGGTGCACCCATGAGTCAAGTGGGGCGGAGCTACAGTGCAGCACTGCTGCATTATGTTACGGTCCAACCCCCTTCTTTAATGCGTCGTGGGGCCTCCTTTTTAAAATCCAAGTCAGTCATCAGCCTTAACACCCTTTATGGTGATCTGAATTACTTCTCAAAATTTTGAGACGGCTACCATTGGACTTGCCTTTGTTTGAAACACATGATAGACTTGGTTTAGCTTCTCTAGTTGGGATAAAAATAGAGGGAGTCCCTCATGTGTGATTTTCTTTGAAGAATTAGTTACAACCAATACGACGGGTGCTAAAGCTGATGAGTGGCTTGGATTTTAAAAATATGGGCTCCCCAGTAAAATGAAGAAGGGTGTTGCACCATAATATAATGCAGTGGTGCTGCACTATAGCTCTGCGCCCCATGTCAAGTGTACATGGATGTGAGTCACTATTTAAGCTATCTCATGTCAAGCACTAACAATGGAGACTGATTCTTAAAATATTAAATTTGTAAACGATTGCTTACTTCTTTTTGCAAGAAATATTAGAATCAATCCAAGACTGATCTTAATATGCTTTTGAGTAACTTACACCTAACTTTTGGTAAGGTTACCTTTATTTGATTGAACTCACTTATATAATGCACCTCTATAAATAGATATGGGCATAAAAATACTTCCAAAAAAAATGATGTGCACAATTGAATTGACAATCGAAAATGCAAAGTTAAACTTTGCACATATAATTATTTCAACACTCGATGCATGTCATTTTAATTTGAGTGAAATATGGGTGAATTGTGATATTAACAACTTTGTCGGTTAGAAGTAGACTCACGTGGATTATATGGGGTGGTTAGCTGTCAATGCACGTCATGACATCGTGACAAGAGCTTAAGGGTCCTTTTGTTCAATGTAATTGAATTTCTAAGAATTATATTATGTATTATCCTTTTATGAGTAGTTGAAAATGAAGAATCTAAAGGTGAATATCTTAAAATGACCATAAAATAAGTTTATTTTAACGGAGGATAAAAGAAAGCAAGTGGAAAACGAATACCCAACTATCCTCTTATTAATTCAAATCTTATAGGAGTAAAGGTCCCATCTACATCATTGTCTTATATCATTCAACTTTGAGCTCTTTTATAATCATTCTCTCCCAATAACATATGACTCCCATGAAACAAATGGATTTTAAGATTATTTTCCATATAATTTGCTCACAATTACTAGTAAAATTTGAAAACCCCATGCAGACATCCAGGTGAGCACCTTTGGTTCAAAAGGTCTCTATGATGGAGATTGAAAACAAGAAAGGAAAAAAAAATCCACCCTTGAATCTGATAAATTTATGGCCATTTATGAAAATAAGGGGCAAGACATTTTAATGGTTTTAAATGCTGATTTTTAACTATTTGTAGTCATGTTACCTTAAAAAAAGCATAAAAAGGAAGATACCTGTCTAAAAAGCCTAGAACATAGAAGCTTTTCCTGCATAGGGCCCACACTCCACTCTTCACTTCAGTTGATTGGACGTTAGTTGGCGAAAGTGCTCATAATGCAAGAATACAATCTGGCAGTCTTGAGTTGTGACTGCTGATGGATGTATATGCCTCAAGCCATACCGTAATGAACATATAAAAGTTGAAGATCAGTTTCCCAATCATTTACAAGCCACAAAGTTGGTCTTATCTCTAGAGCAAAAGGATGGAGCAATACAATTCCCAAGACCCAACATTACAACAGATATGAGAAGAGAAAAAAGGAAGTTCAGAGATTTTTCGGACATCACATCTTTGCAACTTACTCTCAAAGTTTTCAGTTGCTTTCAAGAACATCACTTCCTGGGTACTCATTATCTCTTTTAACAGGTGATTTAGGAATTAGTAAAGTAAATGTCTTTTTAGCAGATTTGCACTGTGGTAATTACAGGGGTGTAAATGAATTCCCGATTCGCTGTTTACCAAAGGTTTTGATTCGTTAAAAATCGAACCTAGGTCATTATTTAGGGCCCGATAAGTAAATGGGTCCGGATCCGGTTCAGCTTTATTTCGGACCCATGGATATGAGACCCGACATATTACCTCAATTTTCAAAAATCTATTTTAAAAATCTTATTTTTTTTAATATCATTCTCTACCTAGACTCGGATCCGGATCCAAATCCATCCTATATATGATTCTGATTTCGGTTTCAGAGTTAAGAAACCGCTTCCGAAACGGTTTCGAGTCCGGATCCGCATCCACCTTCTCTTTTGCAGTTCCGCTGTACCTGGACCGGAACCGACCTATTTACTACCTAGATAATTAGTAGTTGTTTTTTTCATGTTTTTTTTTTTTTAGGATAAAAGGAATAATGTAATCCAATGGAAAGGCCCACTTTTTGCATGTGGGTCCATAACCAATTGATCAGACCGTCCATCTTCTGGGCAATTCTTCTTTACCAGTGTCTAATAATATAGTTTGTTGATTTTGGAATATTGTCCTCATGGTTTTGGCTGGGAAGAGTTCAACACCAAATTCTGTTGATTTTGGAATATCGTGTTCACGGGTTTGATTGTGAGTAAAAACGAAACTTGATTAAGACAATGGTAGTGAGGAGTTTACATATAATAATACAAGTGAGAGGCGAATGGAGAAGAGATAGTGTTCACACACGTCAAATTAAATATGCGACCCAGTTCATGTAATCAAATGAGAAATGATTGAACTGAACTACCACATTCAAATCAAAGGGTCCATACAAAAATTTGATTAGACCCACACTACATGCTATAAAAATCGGCCTAACTTTTATTTTTGACAGGTATTGCCACAGGCCCACAGTCACATCAACCTTCTGCATCTCTGAAAGACAAGCACAAAATTGTAATTTTATAGAGACAAACAGGAAGAGTCCAAATCCACCATCTCAAGGTTTAATGAGGATGGAGCCGACTATTATAAAGGCAAAACAGTTAAGACACCCACGTTAGAGTATAAGAAGATTAATTTTGCTGAACCCAAAATTTTATACATTGAGTTTGGTTTCGTAGTTTCTTTAACTATGGTCCTAGGCAAAATCAGGATTAAGTAGAAATCAATCCGAACTAGGCTTGATATTGCCTGATATGTAACCAGCTAGTGCTTAATGCAAGCTTATATAATTTACAAAACATATACTCCGGATGAAATTTTTCTCTTACAAAACGAGCCCCATCATGATATTCATAATGTACAATAAAAATATGATAATGTTACTTAATTGGCCCACCTTGAAAAACCATTCTAAATGGCCCACTTTCATTCTGTGCGAATGAAGGACAAGGGAGGATGAGAAAATCTATACATATAATAGATGCATATAAATTGAGTGTGTGGTATATGGGCTATTACAGTGGCGGATTCAGGATTTTCATTTGAGGGGTGTAAGTCCAAACAGGCAATTCGATTTTTGGAACAAATCCTATATTTTCTTATACGTTTTTTGGGCAGATGCAGGATTTTTATGTAGATTTTCAAAGCAGAATAAGAATTTTCATCATAATTTTAAAAGTGGACCGAGGTCCAACGGGTGCGTCCACCCTCACATGGATGTATGTGAGTCCGCCCCTGAGCTGTTATGAAGGTGGGCACTGCATATTGCTAATTCCATTTGATTGTAAAAGAAAAAAATAAGTTTGTTTCTTATGTTTTGGTAAATAATTTTGTTTCTTATGTTACTGTATCTCAAATTATCTAATTAATTATTTCCTAATTATTTCTAAACAAACATAATCTTATTGAGTTATTTTAAATATATTTAGTATTGTATTTACAAAGCTATTTCAAAAAAGTACAAATAAGTGTGAACAATCAACCACCTGCCTTTTCTAGTATTTACTCTATGTTTTTTTTTTTTTTTTTTAATTTTTACCTACAACCACTTATACTTTTATGAAAATATCGGTCAACTACTTTGGCCCGTGGTGTTCATGTCCTCTTCTTGGACAATGCCGAATCAACTTAGCTATTCTTTTTGTAAATTGACAAAGATGCTATTACTGTAGACTGACCCTATATCAAGGTGTACGTACACACATATTGAGCTACCAAACTTGATTGAACCTATTACTGTACACCGACCCTATATCTAGGTGTAAGTATACATATAGTCCAGTTTAGTCAAATATTTCAGGGATTCGCCTTGATTGAACCCCTTTACAAGCGAGGCTTAGTGACTCCATAGATTTGCTCACATAACAGCTGAATCAAACCCAAGCCATTCCATTCCACACGGGTGCACCAAGTCACTGTTTCAGGAACTGGATTGGAGATATGGCTTGGTTCAACCAGAGTCCACCAGCACGGATATGGGGTCCCTCCCTATAAACCATAAAAACCAGCCGCACTAGAAACTGGCTAGGGGTGCTCAAGGGCCAGGCCAGCCTGAGCTCTGGCATACATTGGGGGTCTATACTCATTGGCTAGGCAAGCCAGAGCCCTGGCCCGTATTGTTCTAGATTCGAGCTGCACTTTTAGTCCCATGGACTGAAATGGGCCAATCTTTCTAGCTTGGTCATTTCATGCCTGAGTTTAAGGTCCGTTATACCAGGTCTGAATATTAGGCCCAAAAATTAAAAGTGCAGTGGCACAATCTTTGCCCCTGACCCATCTGGTCCATGAAGACCCTAACTGGAAACCCAAAGCTAGCGTTTTGACAAATATTGCTCTTGGTATTGGTAAGTTCACTAAGTTGTTCTCTGAGTCAAAATATTAGTCTATTTTAGATTTTAAGGGGTTTCTCAGAGTTTTTATTAGGAAAATGTCATAGAATAAGTTAGGTTTTGCATACTAAAAACTGAAAAATTTTTGCTATTAATAATCGATTATTGGGGTTTTTTAAATTCTAATTTTATTTTATTGCCGCCTTTTTTTTTTTTTATCTTTTCAATTGTTTTCTCACATATTAAAAAAAAAAAAAAAAACTAGATATTTGTTGGACTGTTCAAAACCTTTGGAATAAGGAAATTAACAGACTCCATATGTAGGCAGACCAGAACATACAGATGCTGAACCGGTTTAGACAATTAACACTCCTGCCCACCGGTTTGGCTTCTAGCATACTGGCACAAGTTGCTAAACTTTGTATATATAAAAAGGTAAAAATGGTTCTTTGCTAAGTTTTATATTGAGGTGTTGATAACTGCTAATAGACAACATCATCTCATTGTACGTTTATCTCATTTGTATAATACCCACAATTAATTATTTTAATCACCAAACTCTCTCCAATGTGAGGGCCCACCTTTAACTCAAAACCTTGTTGTCTACTAAACTATTAACCTACCTCCTAAACTAATAATACCACTAATAAGCCAACTTTTGTATCACCATCACCTTGTTAAATCAAACCTACTTTAATTACTTGATTAACTAATCTTAAAAGAGGTTATACGTCTGGATGACGATTAATGTGACACTTCAGAAAGAAACTAATGGAGGGTAGTAGAACACGATCTTGTTGTCTTCTGGTGCTTGGCACAACGGTAAGACAAATCTTCTTTTAAATATCGGCTGATCTTATATCATTTTTTAACAAAGCTAATACCAAGTGTATGCTTGATAAAACAAAAATATTTAGTGGATTTTGAGCTGTTTAGGAACTCCAAATGCTTGTGAAACTTTGATGGAAGGGCTTCAAAAACCCTGGCCTCACTTGAACAGGACGTGTTTTGAAAGATCCTTAAGTGCTAAGAAGGACTTTGAACAAAATAGTTAAACTAAAGTAGCTTAAAATACTTCTTTTTATTCTTATATAGGGGAGGAATGGTAAATTATCCTAGTCCTAAACTTGCCTAGTCTAATTCCAGGGATCATCCCTAGGGTGCTCTACTTCAATGCTATATACTTACTCTGCCGTGTATAGGACTTCCTTAAAACAAGCTATATACTTACTATGCTGTATACAGGACAACTAGGCATCCATTCTCTGCATGCCAAGGAAAAGGAAAATTTTTTTTTTAATGGAGGAGATGGGATGTCATTGATTTGACATCCTCTCCCCTATATGACACCCCGTGATTGGTCCAAATAGGGAATCTGTTTCCCTAGTTATGAGATAAATGCTCGTTACTACTTGGTGGGCTGTATTGTGGTACTTGGCTTAAATAACCTTTGGAGTGCTCTAATTATAAAACTTTAGGGGCTTTTGGAATTTTTTTTTATAGGGTAGGGACGACCTTGGCAACTATAATGGCAGAATTTCTCACACGAGTTTGAACTTTGAAGACATTTGAAGGTCTCTAGGCAGAAAATTTCAACTTCTCATTATCAAACAGCCCATAATGATGAGTTTGATTTCAATACTTGAGCCCATGGCACAATGAAGGTGCTCACTGCTGCAGTGGAAGGTTCAACTCATGTTGCTTAACGGGAAAAAAAATAATAAGGTGGGGTTAAGGGTAAGAATACTTTTTCTCTAGTAGTCAGTCCACTAGGGCTAATCATGTTCGAATGCGCAAATGATATATTTTAATTCCTAATCTCTTAAATTTTATTATTGTTTTGGTTGACAAGTTGGGATCAAATCCATGTTAAAGGTGGCAACCCCACGTGCAAGATGGTCCACTCATGCGAGAGATTGCATGCGCAAGCTAGAAAGACTCTTTTCCTGCTCAAGACCTCAAATTTTCAAGATTCAATTCCCCACATATCTTTAGAGAAAGTTCCTTAAGATAATCATCTCCAGTTTCTCCACCGGCCCATTTATTGGAGTTGAAAGAAAATTGAACATAAGGTAATCATCTAAATCGCAGATGATGCAAAGCATGCCTGGAGATCAAAATCTACACATCTTCCATAAAATGAGCTGTGATTGGTGATTGTCACATCTCAAGATGTAGAAACACCATGCAACTCCAATAAATGGAAGGAAACTGTTGTTAATGATTTCCATTTTCACTAGATCCATATCCAATATTCCACTTCTCACATCACAGTATCACACCCCATCCTCTATTTTGGACACTCACATTATAAACAGTAACAAGGCCCTTTTCACCAATTTATATTGGAAATCTCAATGGGTCAAGTTAAAGGTTAGACTTGACACAAGAAAGATTAGTAATGATTAAACCCATTATAATGTCATTCTAGAACCAAGTGTGTCCTCAACACTTCTGGCAAAATTCTGGTTTGATATCAAAGGAAGTGAGGATTCTTAGGTATTGTAATATTTGGCTGTGCAATGAGAGATCGAAAAGTGTGTGATACGGAATTGTCATCTTCTTTGCTTTTGAGGACTGCTCCCATTCACTGAAATGACGGTAATGCTCCCACTTCTGGACTTTTTAAAGGAAAACTTGTACGGAAAACTGTTCTCTGCACCCCCCCAAAATGAAGTTTAATCCCGGTAAGATCCTTCCTCAAGTCTTTTAGCTTAGTATTCATGATTATATTTGCCCTGTTTGCAAAAGAAAAAGAGGAATCGGTTGAGCACGCCCTCTTTCATTGTGATCATGCGAAAGCAAGTTGGTTCGGATCCCAAATGGGCTTGATGTCACACAACATCTAGGACAATAGAATCATATAGTAGTGGAGAAGTTATCTAGAAACCACCAATCCAAATGTGGTTCCTAATTATATGTCCTCTCTAAAACATGGATCCTAACCCAGTGGTGGTCTATATGGAAAGCTAAAAATGAATTCATATCTAATAGAAAGACGCGTGAGCCGTGTGAAATCAATCATGTTGAAAGCCTAGAGCATGTTGGTGAATTATAAAAACCCAATGAAGGGGTCTAGCAAGGAGGGTATGAGCCCAGATTCATGATCCTGGATTCACAAGAAGAAGAATAAGGTTACTGTCCTTCAGATGCTGCATTTAGACAGGCCAATGGAAAATCTTCTTATGTGTTTATTTTGCTCTTTAAAAAGGTTACTGTTAGTGCAAGAGCATTATAAAAGACCTAACATCCTCTCTTCCCAAGAAGTTGCTCGAGCGGTCCTTGTAGCTGTAAACAAGGCCAAAGAACTCAGCTAGGTCTTTTGAATTGATTAATTTCGATTATGTGCCTAGGTCTTCTTATGTTGCTACTCATGAAAAAGGCTTTTATGGATGTTTGTGCCTAGGGCATGTTTGTTTAACATTCGGAGAAGTACATGTCTAAAGACTTCTGCTTTTCTACAAAACACTCCTTTTCTTCCATGGCCCCCCATCGAAAAGGCTCTTTTTTTTGTGGTTTCGTAGAAAATCAAGTAAAAAGTATCTTTTTTCGATAGAAAGTCATCCACACCAAATAATGGAAATTGAAGTTTGTAGAAAATTAGAACACCATTCGTATCTTTTTCGAAGAAAATGTGCTATACAAATGTGCCCAGGTGTTTGCTTGAAAAGTGAACGTAGTAAGTAGTGGGATTTCTAACATTTTATGCCAATTTATTTGCACGATATTGAATTCTTGGAAATTAAAGAAATGTAATCCTAAAAGAGATTAAAATAATAATAATAATAAAAAAAAACAAAGGTGAAGATTTAAAAATAGTGATCAAATAATCTCCTCCTTTATTAGAAAATGAGTTAAGGGGGATGAAAAATAATACCTTGCCATCACCTAAGTAAATCAAATCTTAAAAAAGTTAATATCCCATATCTTTTACCCCTCCTTATGTCCTTTATTCCTCATCGTTCAAACAAACTCCTTGATGGAATCCATTAATAATTTACCATGAATTCTTATGATTTCGATTGCATACAAACAATGATGCCAATCCAATGATTGGTCATTGGTGAGGCAGACACATTCCTTTCAAAGCAACAATCATAGATCAATCATTGGGTGTAGCACTGATGGTGAGGGATATAGGTGATTGTGTGAGTATTTATTAGAGCAAAGAAAAAAAAAAAAAAAAAAAAACAAGGGAGGATGAGTTCCTTTTCTAAACTGCTTTTTTTTTTCTTTTTTATTATTACAAAATGGGACACACAAATTAACATTTACATACCCCTTGATTTAAAAATGGAAAACTTTAAAAATCTCGGATACTTGAAAGAAAGAAAATTCCCATAACAACCCATTCATTTTGAGTCCGGATTACCTATCGCAGGTGTTATATCTTCACCATGACTAGATCAATAATAGTTCGCCACATCATCAAAAAATTTAAGTAATTTTCTCTCATCTGATTTACATTTTTTTAAACTTCAAAATCACCTAATTTTTTGGATGATGTGGCGGATTATTATTGGTCCACTCACGATGAATGTATAACAACTACAATAGGCGATCTGGACTCATTCATTTTAGGTTCCTCCCTTCAATCAAAATCTTGAAAATGACAGGCACATATCTTCTCTCTAATTATTCCGATCATCACTAGCTAAACTAATTCCATTCCCACTATTTTCTAATCATCCTCTTTTGCCCGTCTATAATTAAAGCGCATTCATATGGAATAAACCTGAAACGGTAAGGTAGAAATTATCAAGGGCCAAACCTTTAAATAAGCATTCACATCAAATCAATGAAGAAATTGTTTTACGAACCCACACCCCCACAAAAAAGAAAAAAAAGACAATGAAGGAAGAAATTGTGGATTCCCATAGACCAAACAAATACAAAAAGCGAAGCTTCTGCCTCTCCCAAGCAAGCAAGAGCACAAATGCTCTGCTCCGGGTGAAAAACACCAAGCCAACCTCCAAGCACTAACATCATAGTGGGCCATGTGGGTGATCCACTCACTCGCATTCCCCAAACAGGGCGCCGCATTGCTCCACCCCCTCCGCATGCGGTCGAGATCATGTGCCCGAGACTGAGTCTGAGTCTGAGTCTGAATTCTGACCCCCCTCACTGCCATCTCAGATGGGCCTGACCCACATAGCTCCACAAATTGGAGGGCAAGAGAGGCTGAATGTTTTGCATGACTAGTCTGTCCCAACTCCCAATTCCATATTCAATTCAAACACACAAAGGACAAAGCAAAGACCTGAAAACTATTCTTCCCACTTCCCCTGTTTCATTTAACTGATTTTGCCCATCTAAGCAGGTGGCCCAGAGTGGAAACAATATCTGACTTGGGGATATGCTAATTGGGCGTCAGGTGGAGAGAGCCATCATCAAGACCATTAGGATATAGTGATTCATACATCAGAAGTTGAGACCTCCCAAGTAATTTATATCAGGGAGACACAGGCACAACTATAGTCTAGTAAAGTGTGTTGCAAGTAAGTATTGAGAGCGGAGGAAGGCCCATGAGGGTAAATGAATGATTATATTTATATGTGAAGGAACGGTGACCAATAAAAACCAGAGATGCAGAGGAGCTACAAAAATTTGTAATGGACTGAGGGCATTGTTAAAAGGCCAATGCCATTCTCATTCCCATTCCCATTCCCATTCCCTGAAAAAGGAATTCCTGAGACAACAGACAGTTGGCCTGCAAACTGCCCTACGCAGTCTCCACTTCCTATATATATACCATCTCTTTTTCTCTCTCTGTGCCCCCTCTCTCAAAAGGCGTCAGAAGAAAAAAACAAAGGCCCCAAAGCCAAAAAAAAAGTCTCTCTTCACCCAGAATCAAGACCCCTAATCTCTGTTTTTTTGCTTGTGGGTCTCTTGTATCTATCTCAATTACTGCACTGCACACAGTCTCTCTCTGTTCTTTCAACTTTCTATGAAACTTCCATGGTCAAGAAGCTGCTGGAGTCTGTTTAAATCTACAAGGCTCCATCATGGGAGTACATCCATGATGATGAAGAGCATCAGATGGACCCACCACATGGAGTGCAATCCCAACCGTCCAAGACTAAAGGTTATTGTGATCATGGGGGCCACAGGCAGTGGAAAAACCAGACTCTCCATTGACATAGCAACTCGATTCCCCTCCGAAATCATTAACTCAGACAAAATCCAACTCCATCAAGGCCTCGACATCACCACCAACAAGGTCCCAATGCAGGATCGCCGCGGTGTGCCCCACCATCTCTTCGGTGAGTTCGACCCCAACATCGACATCTCACCGTCCGATTACCGATCCATCGCCGATTCCAGAATCTCGGAAATTCACAGACGCGACAAACTGCCCATCGTCGTCGGCGGGTCCAACTCCTTCATCAACGCCCTCGTCTCCGCCCGTTACGTTGCGGACGATCCAGACCTCTGTTCGGCCTCCGCCGAATTCCGTTACAACTGCTGCTTCATCTGGGTCGATGTAGCGCGAGAGGTTCTGGACGAGTACCTCTCCCGCCGGGTCGACGAAATGCTCGAGTCCGGCATGTTCGAGGAACTGGCGGCCCATTTCAACAGCTCGGGCGACACGGCCGGCTCGTGTCGTGTAGGGATAAGGAAGGCGATTGGCGTGCCGGAGTTCGAGCGATATTTCAAGTGCTTCAAAGGGAGGGGGAGATTGGAGGAGGATTCGGCAGGGAGGGTGGTTTATCGGGAAGCGGCTGAGGAAATCAAGAACAACACGTGTCAGCTTGCCGAGAAGCAGGTGGGTAAGATTCAACGGCTGAGATCGACCGGGTGGGACATGCATCGGATGAACGCTACTGAGTCGTTTCGGGCCGTTTTAGCGTCCGATAGGGACAGATTCAGGGATTGTTGGGGGAAGGATGTGTTAGAACCGAGCTTGAAGATAGTGAAACGTTTTGTAGATGATGGTGATTGCTAACTTGCGCCGTGAGTGTGAAATTGTGAAGGCAGGTTTTTCCCCCTAATTCCCTGTTTATTACTATTATAGTTTTTAATCATCAATTAAAGGAAACCTTTTTCGAGTAAAGAAATTTTGTGCCAACAACGAACTGTTTAATGTTTTTCCTCCTGCTTCCTCTTCTTCTGTTGTGTATTCTGTTGTGTATTGTGACTTGTGAGAGACTACAAATTCACAATTTTGGTGTGATCACATACAGCTACAGATTTCCTGGCACTCACAGTCACACAACAAATGTGCTTTGTTTCCAGCAGCTCTTTTTTTTTTTTTTTTTTTCGTGTGTTGCATCAAGGACGGTTTTATTGTATACGGGGCTCTTATTCGTGGATTATAGAGTGTACGGCTTTTGATAAGAGTCCTAGAGATGGACGGCTATTTATAGTTGTGCTCGCTCTTGAAAAGAAGCAGAGCTGGAAGCAAGCTCTGGTGCATTGTTTGTGTAGTACTGGTGTGAGAGAGATGCTCAATCAATCAAACTGAAATGTTAAGAATGGGAATTTGTCTGGACGGCATCCAAATTGTGTAGTTAAGATTGGTGAATCTTTTTCATGTGTGAGTTTTGGGGGTCGATTTGTGTGTGTAACCGGCGACAGCCCCAATAACTAATTTCACTTTGGTAGTGGCTACGGCCTCCGGGATTCGGACGGGGGATTTGGAAGAGCGAGAGAAAGGGAGAGGAGGAGACCGTCGGAATTAGATGCACCCGGAGAAGGTATATTCGCGGGCACGGGAGGCTGTTACTCGGCCGCGTTAGGACTGGTAGGAGCCTGTACTGTACTGATGGAATATCTTGATTTTTTTGACAAGCCACGTGGTATGGTTGGCTGGTCCCACACAAAGTGATTGGACGGGATGTAAGATTTCTTAACGATAATTAGAAACCAGCAGGTTAAGAGTTTTCATTTTTTTAAATAGGTTCTTACACAAAAAAAAAAAAGAAAAGAAAAGAAAAGAAAAAAGGTCCCTAGTAGTTTTCGGCCCTTGGTAGCAGATCTCACTAATTCAAGCTACTCTTAGTGGGGTCCATCTGTATACATGATAAGTAAGGGATTACACAAAAACTAAGGAAGGCTTAGCAATGAAAAGGTCTAAACGTAAATTAAGAAAGAATGTAATATCAAGCTATTTAAATGATTCTACACTTTGATTTTAGTTCCTCAAAGTTTACGATGGATAGTTGATTTTTATCTTTTAACTAATTGATAAGTCATTTGAGTTTTTCTTAAGGATAAACCAGTTAAAAATTAAAAAAAATATATATATATATATATATATATCATTTAATTATTTTTGTACGGTTGGACAGTATCGTATAGGGTCCTTTCGCGATTATGTAAGAAAACAAAGGTCTTTTTTTGTAAAAACCTCTTTCTTTAATTATTTAGGTACTCTAGTATAAATTGTGACTAAATTGTTTGTCCAATCCAATCATGATAAAACTCTAATCAGCAAATTAGGCCTGCACTTATAGATGGTTCGAAAAAGGAACGAGAATTATTTAAAACCAATTGAATATCTCACTTTCAATTTTTTTTTCTTTTTGAAATCATAAGAATCATTGATTAGGCCTATCATGTTCTCAGATATTATTTAGTTTTTTTTTTTTTTTTTTCTTCTTTATCTTAATTTAGTTTGATGGATTTCATATTTTCAAAATTGAAAGCTAACAATCAAAATTACATTAAAAACCTTCCATTCTAATATATAATAACAGATTGATACAGTTCATATCTTTAAAAAGGCTGAACCCCCATATTCATAGACTTATTTGATCACTCTCCTCACTAATCTTTTTTGGATTAGGAGCTGTCTTGTTTTGTATTCAAATCTTGTCAATAATTACTAACCGTTATATCAAATATATGATCATGAATTTTCACAATAAACTCAACTTATCACTAGAAATGAACATATCTCAATATTATCACAAGAATATCTGATAGAAACATATGCAACTTTTTCTTATTTCTTATCTCAATATTATCCTCATAACGATTGATGCAAACAATACAACAGGGTGGTGTGTGTACAGTATACTGGTGTATTGTGCATGCACAGCAGTGCACTACAGCAGAATGTATGCGGGGGCACGCCGCACGGCATGCGTGGGAGCACGCGCAAAGGGAGAATGAAAAAAGAAAACGATCCCGAGGTACTACACCTTCTTCTGTGTCCCTCAAATGCTCCTCCTTCTCTGCCAAAGGCTTCACACATGCTCTTGTCTTGTATGTATATTAAATTCATCTGCTCCCGCGGTTTTCCTAAGCACACATGCGTGCATGCATCTGGTGCGTCTGCGTGCGGGCCACATGCGCCTGCATCATCATTTCCTAATAATCAAGCCCGAGCTCTCCTCAAAAGAGGCATTCACGGTGTTTGAGGAAATGCCCACTTGAGAAAAATTGCAGTAGCGAGGCGCCTTGGTAATCTGCACATTCGGCCAATAGTATGGATGGATGGCTTATTTTTAAAATCAAGCACATTTCAGATGGGCCAACAGTTGATGGAGGATCAGGATCTCTTAGTAATGTGTCATGCTGGCTTCTTTTGGGTCCTCACAGATGGCTCAATCATCAGATTTGGATCATTTGTTCACTCTTCTTTCTATTGTATGTATGTTTAGTTTTTTTTTTTTTAGTTCTGATTTGTGAGAGTGATTGTAGGGATTATATTAGGCTTTTATTAAGGATGTAATTAGGTTTTCTAGTTCAAATGAGGTTATGTTTCCTTTTTTGGCTATTCTAAAAAAATCACCAGAGAATATTTGGCAATTGATGTAGTCCTTGATCTTCATACCTCAGGATGTTTTATTTCTAAACAAATCATGATAATTTGTTAATATTGAGAGGAAAAAAAATATATAATTAGATTTTAATTAACAACAACCCGTGTTAAGTGAAGGCCCAAAAACAATTCAAATCTATTGTTTTATTTGAAATCTTCTTGATAAAGAATAAATTAGCTAGAGACTAAAAACAAAAACATTGCTATAAACTAAAACATTTCTGTAATAATATATGTAAGACTTCAAATCAACTGCACAAAAGGAAGTTATATAGCTTATATCCTAAAGTTAGATTAGATGCCAAACCTTACTGCCTAGTCCAGCCCCACTAATAAAGAACATGCAAGTGTTGATATAAAAATTAGATTTGTTAGAAAGGAGTACGTGTAACTTTGTTCAAAATTGTAAAATGGCATGACACCTTAGAAGAAAGTGAAACTAACAAACGTAAATAGAGTAACCCTTCAGTTATGCGCGTATCAAAATAAAAATAAAACACTACTAATGCCATTTGATATAAGAACAATACCTTTAAAATAGACAATTTGAGGAAGAAATTCATACAATGCAATGCATAAGCCCAATGTGGGTCGCTAATGTCATATTACTTCTTTCCTTCCTACTGTAACTACAATCTCATCCATTGGACCTACATTTCTTAATCGCCTGATCATCTATCATGGCAAAGGTGACACCACCCACCCTAAACCTGCCACCTTAATGTAATTAGGATGGCTGGTCTAGACAAGAAAAAATTATTATATAACATATTGTAGTTTCCAAGATTAGCTACAAAAAAATAGCCATAAAAGTTACATGCATGGGGGTCTCTCTATGCAAAGAATATAAAGGAAATCACGTACCTAACTTATACCATTCATTTCATTCATAGATTTTTCTAGGCTTTCTTTGACTATGAAAAACCTTGTATCCTATTCATTGGTAGCTAACTATAATTAGTAGTGCGGATCCACAACCATATGAATATGATGGGGGTAATCTCTGTCTAACCCAATGAGGCCTTTCCATCCTTTTATCCACTATGATTGGCAATCATCCACGTCCAAAATATGCTGATTGAAGCAAAACTCTGATTTAGGGTGTGTTTAATTATCTTGTTGGAGCCGGGACACCTTGCATGCATCACAAGTCTAACTCTCTCTATGTTGCACATCACAGTATAGCTAGGGCTTCCAATTAAAATATCCCATATTAGTAAAAATGTAAAATGATTATAAATTTAAAAAATCTTCATAATTTCTTTGTAAAGGAGACTACCGTAGTTTTGCATTGTGGTGAGAACTTTTCTCTGAGTCCATCTAACTCTATACTAATCCCCTTCTACCAAAAAACAAAAAAAAAAAAAAAAACTCTATACTCATCCACTACTTTAGAAGTGGTTTTAACTTGCCGTCTGAGCTGTATCAAAATAAATATAACTGATATTGCTTGGCACCGAACCATTTCTTTGTGGTCAGCATCAAATAGTTCAACGGTCAAAGTCTGATAGCAAGACATTTTTGGATCACTTATATCTGATCTCACTCGCAGATCGACCTTTTTATATATAATACAAAATTAGCACTAATGACGTGTGACACAAAGCCTACCTAAGTAGGCCCCACAGTCGCCTTTCACTGATTTGATAAGCCCCACATCACCAATCCCTCCTTAGCAACGTCCAGTGCATGCATGTCTTCTTTTCTCCTTTTTAAACTCCTTCCCATCTTCGGCTCATCCACCAAATCACCTCTGTGAGTTCACCCATCTCCATCTCATCACAATCACACGTCAACTCTGCATGTTTGGACCCACATCACACCAACCTACTCTAATTATTTTAAACCATCGATGCCATGTTCTGGCTCCACCCCTCTTTGCCATCTAATGGTCGACTTACTTGTGGATGCTTTGTTGTGAGTTGCAAGAGTCAAACACAGACCACTCGACGTGTATGAGGCGAATCTTCCTCCCTGTTATGTTCTCTATTCATTGTCTAATTACTTCCAAATGGATGGAGACAAAGGTATTTATCAACACTAGAAAACAAGAGGAAGCTTTTGGAACATGGGCTGTTGGTGTAATATATAACATAAGATCTATTCAAAGTTTCCAATAAATTATACAAGACAATGCAGCAGCCAGCTCTGTAGAAGTCTATGACTGTTTTTAAGTTCAATGCCTGCTTTCAAATCATACTATAATTTTCTTATATCCAAATGAGTTTCAACTTTCAAATCGTCCCATCTATCGTCTTATATACAACTCAGAGCAATTTTCTTTTGTGGGTTATCGACGTAGGGAAACATCAAAAAATACCACTTGGGTACCTTTCTGTTCTGTTGATGTTGGGATTATTGACATAAATAATCGAATTATTGGGACATCTTGCCCCCTCTCCGTACAGTTGACCATGTTTAATGTGGATGAAAAATGCCACTGGCACATTCCTGATTGGAGGTTTACGGTCCTTTGATGTAATTTGAAGAGATGAATCAATTGAAAAAAGAGAGGATGATCTAAACATTGGGAGAGTTTGACAAGTTACTGTACAGTAGAGCTTATCTGCGCTCGGGGGAATTGATAGGGATGTGACTCTTGGCTGAGGCTGGTGAATACGATTCCGGAAACCCCTGTCAGCAACTATAATATTACAAGGGAAACCGCCGTCGTGACGATTATATAGAGATAATTTAGACCATTCAACATCTATTACATCTTCTCTTTTGACATATGATCGGATTTCACTTCAATGGGAATAGGCCCACCATAAGATTGATCACGGATTGAAAATTTGATGGCCCCCTAGCGTGGCATCAATGCTTAGGTAGAGTTAATCTCGTTTCCATCATGTGCTCAATTATATGGCGAGATCTACTCTTATTGAGCTGAAATTTAAGGACATACTGATGGAGAGAATGAGATTCATCTTGAACAATTTGAATTATAATTATGTGGGCCCATGATGGAGTTCCTGACATTTGTTTCACAAGTTGTGTGCAATAGCTGTTACAGGGGATCCGGACACAGTGAAAAGGGAGTCATTTATTATTGAGGTACTGTCAAGCTTTTGAAGATACTGATGGTTGGATGGTAGTAATTCATGATCTAGGTGATGAGCAAAAACACTATTGGTAAACGTAGAAGAATCCTCTATTTAGAGGATCCTCTCCATCTCCAAAGAAAGCCACAGTTATCAAGTAAGATTCCCAAAGAGAGTTCCGTGTTGGATGGAGGGAGGATTCCTACAAATTGTAGAATGTATGATCCAATGGTTATAAATATATTTGATAAAATTTTTTAAAATCCATGAAAAGTCAAGAACTCAACTTTCACCTCAAAGTTTTTTGTGGCCATCTAGAAAATCTGAAGGGTTTATATCGTGCAAAGGGGGCCCACGGGAATAAGAAATTAATATTTTAGTATCTGAATGTTTTTGCAAATATTTCAAGATATGGTAAGGATCAATGTTTGAAATTTGGTCAACTAGCCGTGTTTGATCTTCCAGAAATAACTACCGGTTCAGATCATGATCTTAGAGCCCACATGAACTAGAAAATTGGAAAGAATGGACTGATTTTAATCTCGTTTTGGGCCCACAAAGTTTCAGAAATTGCAATGTAACGGTTTGGACATTTTTGCAAATATCTCAAGATCTAAGATGAATCAACGGTTGAAATTTGGTGAGATGGCCGTTTTGGATTGTTTAAACATTATTAACGGTTTGGATCTTGATTGTGGGACCCAAAACATACATTAAAGATGCAAAAACCGGCCTGCTGCACATTACCGTCTAAAAGCATTGTAGCTGCACTGTAGCTACACTGTAGCTCCGCCTTTCCACTTATGAGTGGATTCTCAGGGTCTGATAGTGGGGTGTCTGCAAATAATCTCATTAAAAGAAAACTCACATCATTCCTCTCAAAATCCTCTCCCAACCAAACATGGAAAATCCTTAAAACGTAGATAATGGCGAGGATTCCTTAGCCATGTCCTTTGCCAAACGTAACCTAAATAATACATCAACTAAATTCACTTTGATCTAAAAGTGATATTTGGACTTGTATTCAATCACCAGAGAGGAAATCATTAAGATAATATTTTCAATCCTGAGGTCTATATGAGTGGTGCTTGTGCAAACTTTATAGCATGGATTACTATTATCTGTTCTATGGATTACCATTATTAGATGATTTACTCTGGTTTCGAATCTTTTTGAGGTCTTTTGTGGCCCTTTGGATTCCAGGACCTCAGAAAATCTTAGGAATGAGTATGAGCCATTTAGGTCCAAAGCCAAGTGATTGCTATTTGACCCATGATTAGCTTATTTACTCTTACCCGAGAATTTCCCAAGGTTAAAAAAAACTTTAAAATTTGATGTGGGCTAGTCAGGCCCAAAACCGATGATCATAGCTTCTTGAATCGCGTTTAGCCTATTCAGTTCTATAAGAAGGATTCCCCATGATTTTGAAACATTTTGAAGCCATTTGAGGCTCTTATGATATCTGAGGTTAAAGAAAATCCCAAAAGTTGATGAACTCAATTTGGGCCCAAAATCTCTTGGTTATGGCCCATTTGAACAACGATAGCTTATTTAAGCCTAATTGTTGCTTGGCCTTGGATTTGACTCAAAATAGATCGGAATGAAAAAACAGAATTCATGTAGCCGACCTCAACATAGTTGGAAGAAAGCTCTGGTAATAAAGTGGCTTCCCCTTGAGTTTCAGAGCTTTTCCAAGCCATTTGAGCCTATTTTAGCTCCCAAAAGTCCTAGGGTTACTAGGCATTCTCTGACCTTTTGGGGTTTTTATTATAATTTTTTTCCAAACTCTATCCATTAAGCATATAAAGGTGGTAGGGTCTCCCTCACAAAACACCCTAGAATTTTTCACTTGCAAAAATTTGGAACCTTTTTTTTATCTTTCACCAGCAACCTAGGGCCTTTTCTCATATTTTTGCCATGTAACAACAGCCTGGGGTGATTATAAGTTGCACACATTCACCTCCAGCTGGCCCAATCACAAATTGACATGAATCGGACCATTGATTTGTTGGAAACCCTAGGAGCTCAACTTCTTCAAAAATGTGTGGCAACCTTCTAAAACTGCTTCAGAACATTGGAAACTACAACTACACCAGTACCATTTTCAAACCTCTATAAACATATCCCTCCTCCTCCTTCTTCCTGGGGTTATCTTTAGGCCTGTTTGGATGAATGAGGAGTGGAGTGAAATGGAGTGAATTTCACATGTAAAGTGGAGTGAAGAGAAGTAGGTTGAAGTTAAAGTAGTGTAATTTACTTCACTCTATTTGGATGCTTATTTTGAAGATAAGGTTTAGAGTAGAATCCACTATTACTCAAGGAAATGGAAGTATTTAGAGTTGAAGTGAAATGAAGTACATGTGACTCACAACATTACTTCATCTACTATGTCAGACTCATCCAAACGGGGTACAGTTAAAATTTTAGACTGTTATGGCCCATTTAACTTTACTCTACTCTATTTTTTGCTTATCCAAACAGGCCCTTAAGGACTTTTTGATCCACTTCTTCCCCATCTTGCCGGAGTACTCTCCCCAAAAACCTTTGCTCTTTGCAAGGATAACTTTATCCTTGTGTCTTTGGACCTGGCTCCCATCCATAGATTTTCATTGCATATTGAGGATATCATGTAGGAATGTTGTGGGGTTTTTCACTCTCTATGGACTTTAATTTTCTAAACTAGGTCTATTTTAACTACACTTTCTCAACTACTCTGCTCAAACGTATGACACAAATTCATCAAAAAACATCATGAATCCAAACTTGCGTCTGTTGGGAGATAGATTGATTTGCATGTTTTATATGTTCATTTGTAAGGAATGAGTTATAATACAATTTGATAAATGAAAGTTCTGGATGATGTCTTTATTCAACCCCAAGGGATTGGCCGAGTGGTCAGGACCATGGTTCCTCTCTCTTCCAGAGCTAGAGGTATTGGTATCGACCTCCGGTTCCTTGGAGCTATATGGGTCTTTACCCGGCTTTCCTCTGGGTCTGGAGGAATTAGTCTAGTCCAAAGGGCTGTGAACCCTCCGATAGCAAAACTAAAATAAAAAATAGAAATTTGTGTCTTTATTTCTCTGTTTGATATTCTTTTCTTTATGTATTAAAAAAAATTGTTAGTTTTTTTTTTTTATGTATAAAAATTCAATTTTAATTTCCATTCCAAGGATGCAAACCCTGGGTCGCGTGGGTGAAGCCAGATATCCTGACTGGACTAGACAATAATCCATAGATGATGCACATTAAACCCACAGTATATTCTTTAAGAACTAATTTAAACTCAATGTGGACTACCTGAATTTTAGAAGGGTACTATAAGGCTGTAAACGAGGGCCCTGCTGACACCGTTTCCACAAGGGCCCAACTCGAGATAAAAGATAAGAACCTTCTTTGTGCCCAATTGACAACAGGCTCCATGTCTGATCCAATCAGATCCATATATAACTGAACACCTAATCTTATTCCTGTGTAAGTTTTTGCTGGACTGTAGGGATCCAGCACTTGAACCCCATGGGCCATGGTCCTTTGAGATGGCTGTGGGCTGAAGTTTTGGCTGGAAGATGGGCCTTTGCCTGGGCCCAAAGAGTTTCATCTAATACCAGAAATGTACTTTGTCTGGATCTTTTTTAATTTCTCTGCAGATACTCCATGGATGGAATTTATGAATTGACATATGCTCTGTAAATGTGAGAACACTCGATGATGCAGAGTATTGTGGAAATGGGACAGGTCTTGGTCAGATTTAGTTTGTGTTGATCTTTGACAGTGATGGAATGGTTCTTATCCTTACCCAGCCAGACCTATTTCATGCATTGACTGGGCTGTATTGACCCAACCTTATCCTGTGGGTTATTAATCAGATTGAAATTCAACCTGAACAAAGAGAAATTGTTTTGGATCCGGGTTGGGTTGGCAGGTCGAGTTAGGGACTCCCTCTCCTAAACACACCACTTTGTGCAACTGGATCAAATATCATTCAGATCAAAGTTATTTATCATTTATCTTCCCTGTTGTACTGAAGTCATCTTCTCTAACCCAGTAGATCCTAAAGTATCCAGTGATCCGAGTCCATGGATCCAGATCTGATTCATTTACCTGGTCTAAATCTGGCCTGTTGAATTGAAACTCAAGCCCAGATCCATCCATCCAGCTTTGGCCAGACCAGGCCCATTAAACTCAAGCCCAGATCCATCCACCCTGTCATGGTTTCATCAAATCTACACAAATGGCCCACTTTATTCGTCCAATGAGAGCTAAATGGTGCCACACTTTTATTAATGGTCAGTTATGTCATCAGTTATTACTTTCCAACGAGGTCCAAGTTCCTTGGGTGGGTTTGATTATGTAAGTGGCTGATAGGTTGTTTTGTTAGTAGAGTTAGAGGTTGTGCATTTCTCCTGCACATCTCCTTCTTATTTTTATTTTTTTTGGTTTTTTGTACTTTGTACTTTTTTTTTTTTTTTTTTTTAATAAAATCTTTCGTTAGGGTAAAAAAAAAAAAAAAAAAAAAAAAAAAAAAAAAAAAAGAAAAAAAGATAATACCAAGTATAACCTATTTAAGTCTTCAGAGTTTTAATGATAGTTGCCAACATAGACATCCCTATGACTGACCTCTCATTATAAAAGACAAAGGGGAATCACATCCTCAGAAGCTATTATCCAATCCAAGATTTAGAAATCAACTTTAATGATGGATTGATGATAGTCAAATGAGAGACCCAAATAGCAAACAGTTTTAATCATCGATTTTCCATGCCTTTGAAATTGATGGCTTGGGTTGGGTGCCATCATCGAGGTGGGTCTCACTATGCAGCTCACACTGTATTAGTATTACCAATTACAACGGCGGATGGAGTTTCTATTGGAATCTCTCTCCTTTAAATGGTCTAGTCATGACATGAGTTACCATAATAAAAATGAACTGTGCCATTCCAAAACCAACGTAGTTGACTGGTTTTTTTTTTTTTTATAATGTAACTAGTAGTAGTAGCATGGACATGAATTGATTAAAATTACTGAGTTTCGTGTTTGGGAAGATGCCTCCATCACAATTAAAAAAAAAAAAAAAAAACACTAAGATTCTCTAATCTTAGTGATGAAGTAACTTACACCTCTAAATAGTTTTTACTTGCACGTCTCTATCTCTCTATACCAAAGAACAAATGAGGAGCTTACCTTAAAGGCATGACTAGAAATAGGAGGAGGATTCTCCTCACGGCCAATTGGACAACTGTGTACACTGCATCCTCTCAAAAACCATCTACAATATAATCATGTTCCCATTGCAGTATTCAACCCAAATTCTTTACTACGAGGTTGTTTTGTCAAACATTAACGCCTGTAGAGCGTGGAGGATTCGGTAAGACGGAAGATGCTCAATCAGACTCTTTTTTTTTTTCCTAATGCAATGTTTAATCACGTGAGAAGAGAAGCTTTTGAACTTAATTTTTCTCTATCCAAAAAATTATTTTCTATAAGGATGGAGAGTCCACACATAATAGAAGACGAAACCCACAGCGTTAGAAGGAAGAGAAGCCCATATGAGTGGCATATCGATAGATTAATCCCTGGATAGCTGCGTGAGATGTGGAATTGCCTACCGTCTAAGCAACCCATTGTTATGAGTGGGAGAGGTTTTGGAACTGCTTTTGCATGTCCATGTCAAGGAAAGATAAATTTTTGGTGTATTGCATTTATCATTTTTATTAAATAACCTCAGCCATTGACCTTGGGTTCTTAGTTTAATGCCTTCATATCTTCAAAAGTTCATTATCAGTAGATTTAATGATGTATAATAGATGAATTAGTGTCAAATGCCAATTCAAAACGGCTGTGATTGAAGGGATTAGATTAGATTAGATTGTTCATGATTGGGCCCTGCAGAAGAATTTGCCCCCATCAGAACTTGGCCATTGAGGCTTTAGTTCTTATAACCAATCGACTTCCATTAATGGATAGTTGAAATTGTTCAGTTTGTGTGGTTTTTAATTGGTCCTGGCTGCATCCATTGATGGGTCCCAGAACGCATCTATTTTTAATTTCTTATGGCTGCCAGTGCCACATAGCATGCCCCGTTTACAACTTGAGGGAGGGCCCACTGCCACGCATAACAATGCAGAAAATGCCTACATACGCTACCTTCATGAGACTCATGAGCTAGAGCAAAATAATAACTATAGCCTATGTACATTGAATGCGTTCCAAAGAGCATCAGTAGGTGCGTCATCCCAAACAAAGTAGGTAACTCCAATTATCATTATTAACTCAGGTCAAATCATCAACTAATCAAAATGAGGAAAGAAAATTCAACTCATCCTCATTGTTTTGCTCCACACAACACAAGCAAACGTTAGCATCCTCTTCACCAACTTATTTAAAAAAACACACACACACACACATATATATATATATATATATATATATGGTAAATATTCAAGCGAGATTACATGAGAATTTTTTTTACAGGGTCCAACTAGCAATCTATTCAAACCTAGCAGCCAATAGGGAATCCCCTGATAGTCACTAATCCCAAGAATTGATATACATCCAAATGAACTGAACCGTTGGATCGAGGGTTGAATATTTTTTTTTAATATGAAGCCATTAAACTTGTGGGCTACGAATGAAGAGGTTAGAGGCGTGAGTTTGGATTCAAACTTGATATTTGAGGTGGTCTTATATAGATCTTTCCATCCCCCCGGTTTCATTCCCAAATGGGGCCACATTTGGGCCCCATAAAAAAGTTCTCATATAATATGTGAGAACTAGTTCTCACCTGAATATTACCCGCCGCGCGTTAATTTGGGGGGGGGGAACAAAACCCATAAACACACATTAATTTTCTTGAGTTTAGGAGGATTTAGAAAACGCGAAAAAAAAAACTTGATTTTTTTTTTGTATTTATGCATGTGTAGTGAGGGAAATCCCCCTTCTTTGGCATCTAAAGCTACAAGAATTTGCTCTTTAATCATATGTATAAACTTATTATGTTTGTGAATTGACCAAACCTTTAAAATGAAGAAAGAACGTAGGGTGGGACTCTAGGAAAATTCTTAACATGCGTCTCAAGCTAGGTCAAACTGTGATTCCGGCTTAGTGTGGGTGCAGTCAAATCTATCTTTAAATATTTTTTTTTATCTCCTTCAAATTTATTTTGTTGTCATTTTTGAAATTTCCATTCAACAACAACTTCCTCCCATCTACCCCATGCATTGGCATTTGACACTCGTGAGTATTTGAGTGCCTTTCATTCATCATGGTCATCGTGATTTTTGGTTCAACCACAGGTTTTCTTGCCAGCACTTTCTTTCCATTTCATTTACTTTATTTTACGGTAGTCCACAGATTTATACTCTTCCACATATTTGTGCCAGAGTTTAGAAATTGATATGATTTTGAATATTGTTTTCTTCTTCCTTTTAGAGCCCATTTGCTTTCGTTGAATTGAATTCTTAAAAGCTCTAAGAAATGCGATTTTGGAAATGAATAAAAATTGAAGAAATAAATGTGAAGGCCCATAAATGCCCAGCAAATAACTTCCCTCTTAGTGAAAAACCAATTTAGAGGAAGAGGGAAATGAAAACCAAACGATCAACTTGGTAAATTAAATCCAAAGAATAGGATGGTCTTACTTACATCTCCACCTTGCAACCCATTATACCATAAAATTCTTGTGGAAAGAAACGTCCCCTTAGTATTACTATCATTTTTTTAATTATCTTCTTTTGGCTATAGTGGAAATATGGCCTTACTTTTGTCAAAGATGTATACTTGTGTGGTAACCAAAGAAATTGCGAAAATATATATATATATATATATATATATATATATATATATATAAACCAGTTAGTTGATGATGTCCATGTTTTCAAAACCCAGCAATCTCCCTTAACTTCCATGGATTTGTCTAAAATGCAAAGCACGTTGGAATTCCATTCTTACCACTCTTGTATTATGTTTCTTTTTTTATAATTTATGTTTAAAATAAATAAAATGAAGATTTACAAACTTTTATATCTTGAGTCACCATCCTTATCTCGCAACAATTGGTGACTATGAGGAAACTAATAAAAAGTAGAACATATAAAAGAACTAGTCCAAAATTGACACCCCATCGATCAAGAAGAAAAGGAAAAGGAATAGTCCAAGACTTACTGGTGGCTTTGTTTATTCCATTGAAACAATTAAAGAAATAAAAGTGCTAGTCCACTGTCCAAGACCGACAGAGTTAGCAATCTCGTAAAAGAAAGACACTGAAGTTTGCTTTTGTGGAAAAGTCAAGTATTGATATGGGTGTTTGGATGTTTACAGAATAAAATATTTACAGATATAAATATTATAAGAGTAAAATAATATAAAAATCGAATAATATAATATTATAATATTTTTACTGTTTGATAATTTTTTAAAAATATTACAGATTTTAGATTGAGTTGTTTATAAGGTGCTATAATTAAAGTAAATTATATAACTAGAATAAATTTTTTTAAATATTTTAACTTATATATAATTTACCACGTCTAGACAAAAAAATAGTGTTGTAAAGTAAAGTTCAACCGCCATATTCTTTTACCATAAGTTTCTTTTGTTTTATCACGTAAAATCATGATAACGTATAGTAAAGTAAAGTCAATACAAAAAATAACTACTTTACAACACTCTCTCCAACTTTGCTTTATCACGTACTTCATTTCACCTTACTTTACTTTACCTTTTATTATGATATGACTTCAATCTTTATTTTACTTTACCAGACCTGTAAATAAGTTACTTTTTATTTACCATATAAAATTACGATAAAATATGATAAAGTAAAGTTAAACAAAAAGAAATTACTTTTCCATTCCTTTATACTTTACTTCACCATATACTTTATCCCACCTTTACTTTACCGTGCTATGACATTTACTTTTACTTTACTTTACCATTTATGTAAATAAACACATTATGATGGATTTTGCGAACTAAAGTCTTTACTTTACTCTACCATTTTATAATCATCATTTTGAAATATTCTTTTCTTGTAAAAAATCTTCTATAATGGGTAGCTATAAGAGAAAATATTGAGTTTTTTTAAAGAAAAATAATATTTTCTTCAAGTTTTTCTTGGGTTGCCAAACGTACAAGATTTTATCTTTAGAAAATGAAAGATGATATTCTATAAAATATTATTTTCTTGTATTTTCTTGTGCATCCAAACAGGTCCTAAGTATTTGGTACAATGAGACCCATTTCCTATCTTTTTTTTTTTTTTTTTTTAATTAAAAGAGACTTGAGCTCACTTTACTCAGAAGCATGTTCCTGACCAATTGAACTACAACTAGAGTTGTAAGACAGGCCATGCTGTGCTAGGCCAATCTAGTCAATGCTAGTCAACGTGCCGAGCAAGGGCATCCCAGTCCAATTTACACCCCTAGCTACAAGAGAGGGATATCTCTTATCAACTTAAACCCTCCAACTCATCGTAAAATTGGGTGATGATATGGAATGAAGTAAGAAATTAATGTACTTTGTGGAGCTTAAATGAAATTAATGAACTTTTTGGAGCTTAAATGAAGGCATAGGATTTTTACCACCGTAATCCACATTATAACCTTCCAATTCCACCTTCACTTGCACCTCACACGGTCACACCCATCCAGGATGGCCCCATCCAGTGACACTTTGTTTGCATCAGCTATATCGATCAGCTTTCTATTTAAGACCATGGAATTACCAGACAGATGAATGGTCAAAAGTCAAAAAAACTCTCCATGTTGAAAAATTCCTTGGATTCACAGCTCAAATACGCACAAATCAACTTACCATGTGTTTGGATGAATCTTGTTCGAGTACAATGAACGTTCAACCAACGTAAGCACCACCGTCGATCTTGAATCTTGATGGTACTGTTCTGCTAAGATTTTGAGTTTTCACTTGAATTTGTGATTCACAAGTATATATAGATTGGTAAACGCAAAACCCTTCGAAGTCTGAATTACAGAGACAAGGTTAAAAAGCTTCTTTTGCGACCATCAGACCTTTTCTGCTTTAACTCTCTTTTTATGTTGGTCAAAGGACCGCCGCCTGCTAAATGACCGCCGTGTTTTAACCTCAATGGGTTAGCCGGGTAGTTTGGACCATGGTTCCTCTCTCTTTCTCTTTCGAAGTTAGAGATCTTAGTATCGACTCCCGATTCCCCTCTCTTCAGGAACCGAATTTTGAATTCATTTGTGCTACCACTTAAGGAACATAGGGGTTTTATCTGACTTCTTTCTAGGTCCGAAGGGAATAGTCCATGTTAAAGGGTTGAGAATCCTCTTTTAATGAGAATTTAAAAATAAAAAAATAAAAAAATAAAATAAAAAAAATAAAATAAAATAAAAAAAGGAGGAGGAGGAGGACCGCCACATAACTGAAAACCGGTGCAATGGACCATGTGATTGATAATGTCTTCAGTTTAGCATCAGGCCTTTTTGAAATGATGGTCCCCACCTCCACTTCATGGATGAACACTATTGGATTGATAGCCCACTAAGCCTTTTGTGCTTAATGCGTGGGCCTTGCTGGGGCCAATTCCGTGCCGTATTCTTTTGAGTGGAGAAGGTTGACTCAGCGGGTACTAAGATTTTGGGCAGGAATTGTTGAATGGTAGACCAACAATGTGTGGTCAGCAGATGAATCATCACTTGAGAGGTCCAAGTCAATGGAGGATTGGCACCACACGTGGTACCAATGAGTTGAATAGAGAAAGATAGGCTCAAGCCGGGTAGATTCAAAGAAACAAATAAGGGAAGTCTCAGGCATATATATATATATCATCATGGGAGGATGTAAACGTTCCAAGCTTGGCCAAGCTTTATCTTGGCTGAAACAATCAGCCGACTTTGACAAATTTAATAAAGCTTGAGCCACATGCACTGAGGCTAGATAAGAAATCAAGACAACATAATCCAAGCCGAAACTTGTGGGTTGCTAATGAAATTAAGCTTAATCTAAGCTCAAGCTCACACATGAGATGAATGTAAAACATTGGGCCGTTCATTTATCACCCTCTGTTCAATACGTCAAAAAGTTTAATTGCTATATACCATGCAATTTTATTCTAGCCTCCTCACATCCAAATATTTCCATCTTTTGTGGGGAATTGTCAAGGAGAAAGGACTCGGGTAAATGGAATCAGGATCCCCCGTTGTTTGGTCTTTAAAAATCGGTGTTTTCTTTAAAAGCCAGCTCCATCTTTTAAGTACAAAATAATGTGTCACCCCTCCTGATTGATCCAAATAGGGTTTTACTTTTAAGTACAAAACAATGTGTCACCCCTTGATTCATCCAAACGGGGTTTCCGGATTCGGGGTAAATGGGGCCCACCTGCTAGCATGCTATAAAAAAGGAGCTCCCACCGTCTATGACTAGATTGATTGGACCTCTTCCCACAGTAGACGGCCAGAGTGCTGAAATGAGACCTCTGCACTTCCCTTCCTGATTAATAAATTAAAACACTAATTAATAAGAGTAGTATACTAATACTTCATGCTTAGTGTGTTGCTGTCAACATCGGCGACTCTCTCTCTATTTTGACCCAACCTCCTTGGTCAAATCGGTTCCAATTGGGTGGAGTCATAGGTACCATTTCTAGGTGACAAAACATGTAATCCTTGCTGGGCCAACCTTTCACATATTAGAAAATCTGAAAATCAAACGGTCAAGGTAGGAGTACATGACGAGGTGGACTGGAAGATGTGCTTCTCAGATCATCCACCTTGGGCTCTATCGTTCTACCATTGCTTATCCAATATGGAACCATTGTCTCAGCTGTTATGTTTATTAATTATTAGAATGTTCTTTTAAATATTTTCAAATTTATAAGTGTTTCTATTGAGAAGTTTGGCAAAAATGTCACAAGAAGGACGTACATAAGTTGAGGGGTGAAGGACGTGAGGTTGAGATGTAGAAAGAAGCTCACTACTGAGGTGGTAGTTGGGTATCCATAATCCATTTCTCTCTTCCCTTTATTCAATTTTCATTAAATTGAAGCTTATTACATGCACCGTCATTTTTTTATACTCACCTTCAATATGGTTCTTCATTTTTAACTACGTTTAGAAATATAATCATAGAAATTCAATTACATAAAACAAATGGGCTATTTTAAGCAAACTTAAACATTTGAAAATATGCGATGAGATAAAAATATTAGGAAATTAACTTAAGATAGAGAAGGATGGAGGCTCCATCCATGTGGTCAAAATTGGGCATCAAACTCTGAGGTTAATTTCAAATCAAGAATTAAGACATCCTTATAATGAATATGACATTTTCATCTCTACCTCCATTCATAGACTTGAGATACATCTAGGTGGGCTACACAAGCTTGACCACTTTTCAAAAGAGAAACTTTCTCGTACAAACATATGTTTAACTGTGTATAAAAATGCTTCTACAAAAGAAAAAAAAAACATATATAAAAAAAGTATAAAATGCATAAAAATGGATAAATTAATAAGAAGAAAGACCACAAGAAAGCAAGGAAACAACTAACTGTCTGAGTCTATATCCGAACTCACCTATTGAAAATCCGAGCCGTTCAAAAATAAACTCCACACCTCGTATGGGACCTTAAATTTTATTCAATTATGAGTCGGCTCCACTTGAATACTAACCGTACTATGAATAATGTGATTAACACAAACTTATGTGCATTATTTTTCATATTTATTAACTATATTATTCATCATATAGTCAGTCTTATATGAGGCCAATTCTTATGATCGCAAAAGCTTGGGACATCCATTAAACTATGAGATAATTCATTTTGAATGGCTTGGATATTTGGCAGGTGGGCCATACTTTGGAATTTCACTTCTTCAACTCTAGAATTTTCTAACCTAGAGACTCATGGGATGCGGACTTTCTCCCCACCACAACATTGTCAACGGTCAGAATCGCTGGCTACGCTCAACTCAAATTACGCTTCATCCCAAACTACCTTACTAACTCTCTCTCTCTCTCTCCCTTTCCCCTCCTGCTATATATAAACATATACAAGTACCTCTCTCTCCATCCATCTCTATCCTCCAACCATTTCTCCATTGTCCTCTTCTTTCTTTTTCAAACAACTCAACCAACACCACAACAACATCTCACATCAATCTCCCAACCCTCTTTGTTTTTTGACCATCCTTTCCTTTCATTTGTAGAGGGATCACTCCTCCAATCTTCATGACCATGAGCCCATCTCAGCCCAACGACGATCAACAGGCTCGGCGAGAGATCAACGGTCCTCGTCCCTCCCCTCTCAAGCTCAATAAGGAATCCCACCTCATTCAAAAACCGACGTCGTCGTCTTCTTCATCATCCTCCTCCGCCACCTCCTCTTTACTCACGACCGCCACCGTCGCCGTTTGCAAGCAGCAGCGCCATCCGGTCATCATCTACACCCACTCCCCCAAGATCATCCACACGCAGCCGCGCGACTTCATGGCTCTGGTGCAGAAGCTAACCGGCCTTGCACCTTCGGATGAGCAAGCTGCACCGGTGAAGCAACAGAAGGCGGAAGGAGGGAGTCCGCCGCCGCCTGAGGGGAACAATGAAACCACCACGTCCTCGGCTGTCACGGAGGAGAAGATCTGCGGCGGCCGCGGCGATGCCCAGGTGAGCTCGTCGTTGGTTTCTCCCGTTTTCGACCCACCCAATCCGTTCTTCTCTGACATTCCGCTCTTCACGCCCAACTCGTCCGAGTTCTTCTGCTCGCCCAGGCCGTTTTACAGACACCCGGACTCAGTGTTGGGAGAGCTTGATCTTGCCTTCCATCCTTGATATGGGAATTCTCAAAATGGTTTTTTCAGTTTTTTTTTTTTTTTTTTTTTTTTTTTTTTTTTTTTTTTTTTTTCAGGACTGTTTGTTTATCTCTTTCACTTCTTGGGGTGATGTTAAATGTGGATTAATATGATTTAATTTATTCTTTTGGCTGGTACAATGGAGATTTTTGGTCTCTTAGGGGTTGGATCTGAGTTTTTTTAGCTGCTTGTCATTGTGCATGATGCACTTTGATTGTGTTTCTCCAGTTCCAGTACTTGTCTTTCGGTTACTTATCAATTAGAAGGAAGGCTGACTTTTTTTTTTCAATGTTTTAATGTCTATTCATAAGGGATTGTTTGGCTGAAATAGATGGATCATGGATTATATTGGTTGTTCTTATATTCATTTGGGGGATTAAGAAAAGGAAAAATGAGAGATGGTGAAGATGATGGTCTCATTCCTTACGAATGGATCAAGTTAATTTTAATTTTCTATCCCAAGATTCTCTACCTTGTTGGTTTGCATTGAGTGCTAAAAATGTCTCAAATTTAATAAATCAAGGTGAGGTTCCATAATTCACAATCAAACAATCAATCTTTTATTAGAATTAGGAAATGGGAAATGGGAAAGAACAGATTCTATCTTTAAGAATCTTTACTTAGAATTCATAGGAATATTTGACTTCACATGTACTTTTATGCAACATCGGTTTGTTTTGCCAGAAACTCAGACAAGAATTTGCCTGCTCTGAATTTCTGACAACATACCATTGATGGTCCCAGCATTTGGAATTCGCTTTTTGTTTAACTAGTTTTCAAAATAAATTAGTCATGTGCATTGGTACGTATTTTAGGCTTCTGACTTCTAAAATATTGAGGGGGTTCTTTTTGCATTTGTACTTGGGAAACTCTAAGATATCTTAACAAGAAATTAAAAAACCCTTCCTAACATCTTACAAAAAAAATCCCCTTCCCAACAAGAAAAATGCCATAAATATGATTGATCTAATTAACTTTGTGGACCGGAAATTAACCAAGCTCAATCTTGGGGCTAAGCACTTAGATCAAATCCAAACAAAACCCGAATTACGAATTAGCCCGAATGCAATTTGGGTAGCGCCAGGCCAAGTTATAGCGGTAATTTGAGTTCCAAGTAAGATGAATTTTGAGCAACCAAATTCTCGATCCCATTTTGGATTTAGTCCAAGATATCACAAAAAAGAAAAAAAAAAAAAAAGATAAGAATGAAAATGATATGAAGTTGTGAGAAGATGGAGAATTTCTTCTTCTAGAAGCATCAGTGAAATAGTCCATCTACCCAATTTCTCAAAAGATTCCATTATTGTAGGAGATCTGAGCTTTAAATCGGCGGTTCTTGCAGGGATCAGAATTGTAATGTAAGGAGGAGACGTTCAAAGATCAAGAAAATGATAGAGATCCAAGCGAGGGACAAGGATTGGGAGAGGTGAAAAGGAAAGATTTAAGATTGTATTTTATAGAGAAAATGCAAATGCAAGCCCATATCATACTCAATGGGTGATAATCAGCGGACGTCAAATCCATAGGTGCTGGTATGCCCATGGGTTATATCCAAGCAATCTATGCATGCTGTCAATGCAATCTATGCATTTTGTCAAGTTGTTAAAGCAGTCTAGCTTGATATCTAAGTTGCAGTCCATGCTTAACTCAGTATCTCTCAAAGCCCAAAATCCATGTGTTGGGATTGTGTTGTATCTATACATGTTTCGCTGAAAGATACCCACAACAGCTTGTAACCCCACAATCAAGGGGATTGGCTGGGTGTCATTCCACCATAATAAGGTATATAGTGAAACTCATCTCTCATTCTCACTTCGAGAGAAATAATTCTCTTAAAAACTCTTTTATGGTATCAGACCTTAAACTGAGAAAAGAGAACTTCTTCCCTCATTTCTACAATGTGTTGAGCCTATCCCTCAACTGTATTCGAAAGTACTCATACCCAGTTAATCTAAAAATGGAAAATTTGTCTCCTTGAACCTGAACCAGTCCAACTATTTGTTGTGAAGAATGCAAATGACGCGCTCGTTGATAGCCAAGATCTATAATGTTTTCTCAATGGAGAGACCTTTCCAGAACCATATATATATATATATATATATATATATTGAATATTTTCTATATTGCCATTGATGGAGAAAAAGTAGTTCCAAATCCAGACTATACAGATTTAGAATGCTTGGATCAAACGCTTTGAGGTTGGATAACAAGTACATTATCTGAAGATACACTTGGCATAATTGTTGGAATAGATACTAATTGCAAGTGTTTGGGGAGCTCTTTAAAATACATTTACTCAATTCTCTCAGGAAAAGATCAATTTCAACAGACTAAGAAATGACACTTACCCGAAAAGATACAGAGAATCTAAATGGTTTTACGAAACTCTAAAGCCATCTGTGATTATATATCTGCCATAGTAACACCATTTTCCAGTGAAAACATGGTTTTCTGGCTTTTACAAGGTCCTATTCATAGTTATGAAACATTTGTTACAACTTCATTTTTTTTTTTATTTTATTTTGGGTAGAATTGTTACAACTATGTAAAAAAGCCAGTTCCATTATACAAGAACACAATTCCCCTTCTTCGAAGTCATGAAGCTCATTCTTGATTTCACATGACACTCAAAATCAAGTCTAACCATAAATGGCATATGTTGCTCAGCATAGTCAAAACTGAAAAACTGATATGGCCAAAACAAGTTCAATTCAAAGGGTCGTAATTTTGCTCAATTAGGAGAATGGTCAAGTCATGGTCGCGGGAGTGGTTGGTTTCAAACATAAAATCAACAGTGTGATCACCTCTTCAAGGACTTGCATCTGGTGACTTTGACAAAAAAAAAAGTAAATGAAAACATGCTAATTATGTGGCCAAAAGAATCACATAGCCCGAAATATTTTAATCTTTCAATCGCACTTGTTCCTAAAAAACTAGCCTGAACACAGGCAGAGGTCCCAATTACCAAATCTCTATTAAATATAAATCTCACGTGATTAAACTAATAATTCAGACATAATCCAAATTAAGAAATAATTAAACCACAAAAAAAGAAGGACGCAGGATTTTTACGTGGAAAACCTTACTCGGGAAAAAACCACGGGCCTTACTGTTTAAACCAACAGGCAACCAAGCACTATAAGAAAACGAAGATTACAAGATTACTTACAATCCTTTCCCAATTGTTGACTCAACCAAATGACTGCTTCTAATCCTGTCGACAATCCGTCGTTAATCTTCACAGTGCTTGAGCAAACCTGCCTTCAACAAAACAGGATGGAATCAATCACAAAACTTGATCTTCAGCATAGCAGAACTTAAAGCCTTGGGAGGGAAGGAATGGATTTATCAAAATCTTCTCTATAGATTAATCTTGATCAGTTATCTTTTTGGAAGAGAAAGAGAGAGAGAGAATGACTTTAAATAAGCCTAAACTCGTGTCTCAAGTCTTAGGATCGGATTATGATAGGAAAATTTGCTTGAAAGAAAATAGGAGGAGGTTTCTGGATTGAATTAGAGTTTCTCAGGTTTGCTCGAGCGGACAAGGGAGTTTGCTCGAGAGAACTGCTTTATGTCTCAGATATTCAGCGCAAAATACACTTCGCTCGAGCAGAGGAACATGTTGGGTCGAGAGACGAAGGTTCTGTGAGGATTCGCTTGAGCGACCTCTGTCAACTTCTAGATTCCAGAATTTCTGACTTCTTTTCTTTCTTTGCAGTAGATCTTGAGCAGTCATTTTCTAAATAAAATACAACTATTAAGAACCCTGATTTTGTCCATAATCCTATGAATTAGCCAATTAGAACTCTTACAATTCCAACACGAGGATACGCCACAAACATTGGCAGCTTCCGCAAACATTACCAGAAATCCAGGAAATTGGCTAAAGCCATGCGAAGCAAATGATGGAATCATGGTTGGAAATGGTAAGATCCTTCCCATTACACTTGTATGTGAAACCAAGTTTAATTACAGCATCTTCTTCTATACTTTTGAAAAATGTATTGCTTGTTCCTAACATTTAGAAGGATCTTCTATCTATTAGTCAACGTGCCACCACGTTTTCTTTTAATTTTGACTTTTTCTCCTTTGGTAGCTCATTTGGTGAGGCACCCACACCTCCCTTCCACAAAACCAATAAAAGGTTAGCACCTAATTGTAGAACTAATGGTGAGGGACTTGGGCGAGAGCGTGTATGTGGGTGCATGCATGAATACTTACCTTTCCCATGACAAAAAATAAATAATAAATAATAAAAAAAATGTCCATTATAAAAATAAGCATATGTTTATCATATTAAGTCAATTTAGGCCAGTTACAAGCCCTTTTATCCTTCTGGTATGGGTTCAGGCCTTGTATTTAAGTTCAGACATGCTTTGCACCATTTAACCTGGGCTCAAGTTGGGAACAGGTCCCCATTAGTAAATTGGGTCGGGCCTGGTACTGTGTAAACTCTACCCGAACGTATATATTGATCAATTCCCAGGTAATTAGAGTATTATATCTTGTTAATCTAAGGAAACTTTCCAATCAGTGTTTATTTTGTTTGTTATCATTCATCCACCATATGCAGTTCATTGAGTCAATGATCCCACAATTATATTTAGGGTTGAACATTAGATGAAATTACTAGATCACTACCACCTCCACAAGTTTCTCCCTAGTTCGTAATTGTCCCATGTTTGTTTTAAATAAAGATTGGCCCCAGATCCGTATGCCATTGTCTGATCAATAGCTGTCAAATAAACCCTGTTTGACCCAACCAAGATTTTTAAGGATTTGGCCATGACAAGTTTAAGACAAATTCTTCATATATATATATATATATATATATATATATATATAGGAAAATATTCATGTGGCCTACTCCAGCGCCTTTTTTCTTTCTATTTGATATGGTATCCACTCACTAATTATGATGAATCTAATCCCTTCTCAAACACCTACTCCCCTTGAATTATTACTCATTTCACTTTGACACTTATCTGGACGTTGGTCCCATTGGGTTTTGTTATAATAAACTTGAAAAATATATATAGTCACTGAACATGAGGACCCTGGCTGATTGACCATACAAAAGTTCACACTCATCTGATTTTATTTTAACAATAAAGGATTGGACAACTTTGAAGCTTTCAAAACAATATCGCTCCCTCATCAAATTATTTACAGCCTTTTCACTAATCCATGAGGAGACCTTCCAATCTCTCTATCATGAATCCAGCCTTTAAAATATTTGATGAACATTGCGTACAACTTTTTGATTTACGAGCAATCTTTCAAAGATGTGCTATTTTGTAATGACCCATTGACAATGTGACTCACCAAAACCAATTTTCTTGGACAGTTGGAACCGCACTGAGATAAAAAGTGAAAACAGTAGAACCCAAAAGTTGAACTTGTTCTTAGGGCTTCAAATATTAATAATGCTTAAATCAATTTATATATAGCTTTGTCGGTGGAGACACCATTATTTTTTTAAATTTTTTTTAAAGTGGTCATAGTTTGACACATGAAACTCCATTTTGATTCAAATTGATTTGTGACAGATGAGTCCAACAGGGATGAATCCGCCTTGTAGACATTTTTTTTAAGGCAACAGGCCTTGCGAAACTACTAATTAACCTCGTCCAAGTTGACTAGGTTATGGAAAAGTACCACAAAACATTGAGGACACAATAATTGTGTAACATGGTAGAAAATGGAATGCGCATTTCCTCTTTCGCAGAAAAGAGTTCCCTGCTGGGGGATTGGACGAAGAAATGGACAAGATTTTCACCATTTCTCTATGATGAACTGCACTGCACCAAACAAATGAAAAAAAGGTTACGTAACAAAGCCTTACCGCTTTCATAGAAAACAGAAAATATATCGCACAAAATGCATGTTTATCCAAGGTGCTGAGCTGAGTCATCAAATTGACTTTCCGATTTGGCAAGATATGACGAGACAAGAGGTTGCCCAATTGGTTAGATACATGTGTCCCTCTTCCTGCATAGAAGGCTCTTTTCCATGGCTGGGGGGTCTCATGGGTCCCGACTCCTTTGGCTGGGTACCAAAAAGAAGAAGAAAAAATAAAGCAAGATATGACGAAGATTACAACAAATCAACGATGACCTATTAATCACAATGACTTCATAGGTTAACCTATTAATCATAATGACTTCATAGAGGTCTTGATATCTCTAAACCAAGTGCAGGAAACGTGGTTCATGCATAAATCTACATTCATGCATTTGGATTCTTAAAAAAAAAAAAAAACATTCATGCGTGCATTTGGATAACCTGAATTTCTAGTAAGTTGGTTTTTTTTTTTTAATCTTTGTCTTAACCAATTGCACGTAAATGGAGTTGCAGGTAATTTGAGCTATTGATAATAACTTGATCGCAAGGGAACTAAATTTGGAGGATCCAAGTAGGGGCCATGCTCTTGACAGACCAACCATTCTCATTTCCGGACCCAGCCAGGTGACCTACAGGGACACTTGAACAGTGTGTTGCATAATTGATCGTGATGCTTAGGCACAGTAGACTCATTTCAACCAAAAATCATCATTCTTACCATTTTTCATTTGGGAAAGAATTTATCTTGCCTTTTTCATGTGTAGAAGTTCCAGGATCCCATGGAGCTAGAAACTAAATAATTAAAGGCCTAGGATCCTAGAAATCAAAGAGTTTCTTCTCATTTCCATCCTAAATTCGACCCATTAGATCAGCTGTAAGTTGAAATCGATAAGCCATGGGCCCACACCACAGTTTACTAGTTTAGAAACTTGTTAACTCTCTTAGAGTCTAGGTTGGACAACTTGATAGGTTACTGAGTTATTGAATGTGGGGAATGATTCTGAACCAGTTCAACGGTACTCGTTCAGGCCTGTTAGATTCATTTGAATTGTTGGCCTTGTAAAGATTCCATCACTTTGAACATTGAACCACATGACAGAATTGATATTAGAGACCTTCTACATCTTCATAAACTAGAAAAATCAGTTTGAGTAGACGAGAGTTCAAGAATCTAGATAACCCAAGTATACTTCAACCCAACAGTGACAGTAACCGTTTGCAGGCGAACACTGTATGAGGTAATTTGATTTACAGGTAAAATGCTTGTGAGGCAACTGAGTCACATGGATCAACACCGGCCACTTAAGTCTTAACAATTAAAACTTGAGTAACGCATGGCCCTCAATTTCAATAAGAAATGATGAGATACCCTTTGACGTTAATCCATCCATATGAAAGCCACTTTCATCAATGTCAAAGGCCTAGATCTCAACCTACAAAATGTGATGAGATTGAAAATCACAAGTGAAAAGAGAGACTTTCTTTTTGTAGGCCACGATGGTAGCTGACAAAGACGGCTTTAATAGATGTTATTAATTATCTTAATAAGGTTGTTTTGATGAGGAAAATTGCAGTTTTCTTCCTCATCATAACAACTACTAAGCTTCAATATGGGTTGGCCGGAGAGGAGTCAAATGTCCCCATTAATATTGCTCCATTGGTGCGAAGACTTGATCGAGTGTACGTACCTTTACGAGTGGAGTAAACCAGACATTCAGTCAGTGGAGTTGTTCACACCAGAAACAAACGGCCTTGTTCCTTGAAATTACTTGAAAACCACCCTATCTGCTATCTAGAGGATACCTCTTCTCCGACCATGGGATTCTAGAAGTGCCACCTAATGTAAGAATAAGAAACACATTGTAGAACCTTATATAAAAATATTAAAGAGACGACATAGACATTACCACACCACAAACTAAAGGATGAATTTCCACGAGTTCATATACATTACCACACCACAAAACATGCGAGACAATAAAAGTGGACGGTGTTCGTCTTTTGTCGCCTTGCTACATGTGAATCACACGTTGTGGTCCAAACCCTTCATGTATCCTACAGCCCCCTCTTTATTTGACAACTCTCCTAACATTCAATGTCCACATGAGACAAAAACCAGTTCAATTCCATAAACCTTTTTCTTTCTTTCTATTTTACTACATTGGAGATTTATAGTCACTTTAAAATATAAAAATAAAAAGAAACCTTTAGCAGCACACTCATGTCTCAGACTGGCTAAGCTATAATAATTATAGCAATTTTTTAACCATATTTGAATCAATTGGACTTAGTTACTCAGTAACCATCATAGTCATTATAGCTTGATCCTATAGATCTAAAATTAGCTTAAACCATCATGCAGAACAATGGTATTGTAAGTGGAACTCACGTTGAACCATCATTTACACATATGAGAATTGAATACAGAGGAATTCATAGTCAAATGATATGGGAATTGAATACAGGAACGTATATGAAACCTTGACTTCATTAGGATTTGAACTATATGAGTATTCATTTTACATCTTCTCTTAATTCATTTTCTATTAACAGGAAGGTTATTTAATGATCAGTTTTTAATTTCACTTTTCTTTATTTTAACCACTTGTACAAATACAAAACTGACAATTCCTAGGAATTCATTACATGAAAACAGACAGGTCCTACGATTCAAACAGGCTCCCAACTTTTGAGTAGTATGAATAGAAGAAAACAGTAGAAAGATGATGTATGTCATTTTCATAGTTTAAGTCCTCTGATTTTAATCTACGTTTCTTGTGTTTTCCGCCCATATAGGACAGATAAGAGAGCACCAGCTAGCTCCGTATTCTCTACACCACAAGCCCAAAAGTGGTTCCTTTCTTGCCTAAGCTTCTATTTACCATACATTGTCACCTACTTTTTTCGCTTCCTTCACGAGTGAAATTGTAGAAGATACAAAAAGAGTTTGCCTATGATATGGGGTGGTGCGCTGAGAATAACATCACTGCATGCGACATATAGAATTCCATCACATCGCAACCACATAGCAGAATTTTGGTTTTACAATTTGCTGGGAGAGAGAGAGAGAGAGAGAGAGAGAGAGAGAGGAGCAACTAAAGATATTTCCCATAATTTCACCTAACTATGAAGAAAGGCATTCCTCTTAATTTATACACAGCAATAATTAAGATAATTCAAATTCAAATGCAATCTTATTTCTAATAACCAAACCAACCAACCTAATCCTATCTCTAAAAGCAACCTCAGCAAATAGCCGGCCATCTATACCTAAGTTTTGGAACAGGATCAAGCACTAGATAAACAATTTATGATCCTAGTAGGATCAAGGGAAGACTATAAAGTAGTCTTGAGTCTTGTATGCTAATTCAATGCAAGCGACGCCCACATTTTGGAAATCCAGTCCATTTATGTGACAAGCCCACTATGGATTACAGGTGCCCCAAGAAAGTGCACAAGCATGATTTTTAAAGAAGCTCTCACACACTTGCATCCCCTTATGTTGACAATTATTACCCACTATGAAGTTTTGAAGCCCCCCCCCCCCCCCCCCCCCCCCCACCACCACCACACACACACACACATTCGTTCCACTTCCGAGTGAACTACATCGCCATGGCGTCATCATTCAGAGCAATTGTTGGGATGATCAGCTGATGTCCTCATTTTTATGTGATTGTCCGGATCCATTAACTAACATGAACAAAATATGGAGGAGCTCAAAAGGTTTATTCACTGTATTTGTACTGCCATTCAATCAATGTATCTTGTGATCGATGCTGGCCACCTATTGAGGAATGGGTTCCACCCAATGAAAAATATTAAAAAGTATTTCTGTTGTTTCTACTAACGTCTTAATGTTTTAGTAGCAATGGTTAGTTAAAGAAATTTAATATGGTATCAAAGTCGACCGGTCGTGAGTTCGAATCCCAAGAGGAACGATTCAGAAAAAAAAAAATACGTGTCGCCGAAAGTGCGCCTGCCGCCTTAAGGTTTTGGTCAATTTGTTCGTTTCTTTTGGGGTCTCTACATTTAAGGCACTGTTCACACTAAGATCAAGATCGAAAAGGATGGATAGTGGTACCCAATCACCCCACTTGCTAGAGAGTCAACAAATGGGTCCGACCATCTCCACACCTAACCATTTTCTCAAAAAAGTAGGACCCACTAAACCATCAATAGTCCCTTTCTTCTTTATTTATCCTCTCAGTCCATATTAATTAGTAGAGTTTATAAAAATATTAACAGAAAAATAAAAACCAAACCTCTATGAAATTAGATGGGATGGGGGACAACACAAAGTCACACCCAAATAGATGTGGCTCACAGTAAAGTGGCACATTTACGCAAAGTCATGGAAGAGGAAACCTTGAGATGTCACCTTTCGAATTCCCTATGCTCAAAAGGTTAAAATGAAGGATTGCTCTAACTTCTCCTCGGTGCACCAAACAATATTGGGAAAGGCACTATTTTTCTCTATTCAGAAGGCTAATCCAGCTACACAAACGCAACCTAAAAGTAAGATTTAATCAAGCTAAAAAAATCAAACGATTCAAGGAAAGAAGAATCAATTTTAAGATGGCCATAGACAGCCAAATCCATCCATTCATGTATTCCCAGCTGAAATCTATTTACAGACAACCGTGTCCTCGCACGGCTCTTAGTGTGGCTCGCCCTAAAACAGGTATGATCTCATTACATTACGACACCGAGACATCACTGTCGGCCCCCAACATTTCTCCTTTAGCTCGTCGTCAAATTCCATGGTCATCCCCATTCCGTTGCCCACCATAACGGCATCAGCATCGAACCACGTCTGCTCGTCACACTCCGTTATCTCCTCTAACGGCGACGCCAAATTCCTCATGTCCCTCACCACCACCGAACCTCCGTGCTCCCTCACACAGACCTTCCCAACCTCGCCGGAGTCGATACCCACCACACGCCGCCGGAGTGTCTGCCAGTCCGCCGCTGCCGCCAGAGTCTGACTACCGACCCTTGCGTCCCAGATTCTCATCCCCGCCGCTCCGGCAGACACGAGCACCACCGGTGACGGAGTGGTGGTCGCCGGAACTTGGCTCCTTCCGGCCATGAACGACCTCAGAATCTCCCCCCTGTTCAAATCCCACATCGAATTGCGACCATTCGATCTCTCAAAACCAAATCCGAGCTCATTCCACAGCTTTACAACACCCCCGGAAAAGCAATCGTCGTCTTCTTCTTCGTAGAAGGCAGAGGAGGATCCCTTCAAAAGGTCCAAGTTGCGATTTTTCCGTCGATCTTCGTCGGATTTCATGGAACCCAAGAGTCGAAAATCTTCATCGCCCACGAACGAGCTGACCTCAGACGTCGACGGCGGATCGTCGCAGTCGGATTCAGATGAAACCGAGCACGATTCGTTATCTGGGTCATCTTCAAATCGAACCAGAGGATCTGAAATGGCCGAATCTCGACTCCCCAATTGGAAAAATGCGATCTTTGTCCGGTGCAAGATGCTGCTGAAGGTGGCGATGGCGGCGAGGACCAGAGCGCCCCAAGTCCAGAAGCTGTGCAATTTCAAGAATTCGGAGAACTCTACGAAACGGGAGAAGAATGACGGATCCTTGAATCGGGTAATCCCAGCTTCGAAGCCAGCGATCGTGTTCAAGAGTGGGATTTCCATAGTGGGAAGAAGATGGGTGTTTGGATGTGGTTATAAGTAGTGTTAGTAGGGGGTTTGGGAATGAATGTGAGAGATGGGGATTGAAGAAAGGAATCTGGAAAGGAAGGGTTTTGATAGGTTGAAAGGGTGAAAAAATAATATGCAGAGGAATGACTGAAGGGAGAAGAATGAGAGAGAGATGCAGCGGGTAGGAAGGGGGTTTAATAGGAAATGAAGGGCGTTTGGTTCGTCGAGTGATGGACTGGGTTGGCTTGCGGCATCTGGTGTCAAGGCTGAGCAGGGGTCGTTTGTTTTTTACGTGTGCGATATGTAAATACAATTTACATATGTAAAAAATGAATATTTAAATTTTAAGTATGTAACGTTTACACATGTATTTTTTTTTTACAACATTTGCTTAATAATATTATTTTCGCATCATTTACGCATGTGATTCATTTTTATATGTTTGTTTCAATGATATGTGTATATGTTTTAAATGACTTTGTAAATAATACTTATTAATCATTAAATTGTATTCTACTATAATGATATGAAAAGGAGATAAAAAAAAAAAAAGGTCTGATTTATATCAAAGTTTTTATTTTCATTTTAAATCCTTAAAAAAGACATGTCTTTCAACATGAAATATATTTTTCAAAAATAGATATTTATATCAATGATCACCTTTAAAAAATACATTCCAACATGTTTGGCTAAGGAAATAAGAGTTTATAGTCTGATGGTTAAGAAAAATAAGATTATTATTAATATTTCTATTAATTAATATTTAGTTCAATATTATCTTAATTCATTATTCAATTTGCATAAAACTTAACCCATGCATCTCACCGGCTTTATGCCAATATTAATCAATTATAGAAAGTTCTTAAAATGTGTATTTTATTGCTAAGTCCAATTATATTAAATTATTATGGTTAGATAAAATTACATTTATATATTATTTTTTAATGATACCATAATGCTATATAATATACATTCTTCCTTTTCTCTTACATTCATTTATACATATTTAAATATTTTTAAAGTAATACAATAATAAATAATTTTAGAAAAATCATTAAAATATTGGAAGAAAATCTAAAAGGAAAAGAGAAGATAGAGAATTAAATTATGAAAGAAAAAACCTACAGAGTAAATAGATTTTATAAAGTCTTTTTTTTATATATAGCAAGGCAATGGAGAGAAATAGAGATGTTATTTTCATAAAAAGGGATGAGATGCATGGAGGATTTTCATTCGTAGGTTTCATTAGTCTTTATGCATCTTTAATTATTATTTTGTAAATGCGTTAGAGGGTGGTTTCGAACCCAGAACCTCTTTGATGAAAATATCTCTTTTATTATTATTTTTCTAAATATGTTAGAGGGGCTTTGAAATCACATGTGTTTTGTTATTCTCTTTTTCCACCTAAAAAGGTGTTCAAATCTTGGTGTGAAAATGAGCTCATTTTCACATCATTTACACATCTGATTTACACATAAGATGCATAAATACTTGTAGACAAACATTATTGATGCGTAAATATTATGCATATTCACCATTTTTATATATAAATTGGCGTAAACAAACGACTCCAGCCTAGGTGTATTGAATGGCTGGTTGTTCAGTTTGTTTGGCTGTGGAGCCAGCTGAGAGTGATCAAGGCCGTTGGCCTTAAAATCCAACCCGTCTGATAGTTTTAATGGAAGGTTCTGATGTTTCAGGTTAGATTCACCTGGGCGTGTCTGAGCCCAGTAAGGATTAAAGTGCCTTTAGAGTCCATATCTGGCTCTGATGCTACCCAATTCCCATGTCCCAAGTCCCCAACAACCCCAATAAGGAATATTAATATAGATAGAATGGACTGGTAAACTGGCAAACGCATGAACATGATCAGAAGGTGGAGTATCATAAAGCCACCTTCAATCAAAACTCTATAAATGTCAGTGCACGAACGGCGTAGCATGCATGCATGTGTGTGGTGGTGTGTGGGTGTGTGCGTGCATGCATCCATGCGTGTGAATTAATTTAAGTATAGTACAACGGGCTTAGATTAGAGGGCTCAATGTGGTATGACAAGGGATATATATTGACCCTAAACTTGGCTAAGGTCCAACATTTGGGCAGCCTAACTCCTCAATTCTTGGTCCACTCTAGAGAATCCTCAATTTTCGTTATGATTGTCATCGTCCTAAGTGGGTTCCATAAGAGAGTCTATAAAAAGGGTTTACATGTGAACATGCTCTAATGTTCCTATTCTATTACTTAGAATGTGATCAATATTTGCAATTTGAGCTTTGTTTTTTTTTTCTTTTTTAATAAAATTACCCAACCCAAATGGTGATGTTTTACTTAGCCATGTACCTACATGGTTAAATGGTTGGACGCATCTTTTGAATGATTTAAATCTTAAACAAAGTAGACTATTTATACAATACAAATTTTATTCAACCTTACTTCATCACATACCATGACAATAATGTGAAATATGTAATGATTTCCCTAAGCATGATTTCTCAATAATATGTACTTAATTCATAGGGAGGAGATAAATCCCCCATCTACATTACATTACACATCTCCCAATCTAAAATGACAAGTGCATGCAAGTGAAATTGACAAATGGTACTGGAGATTGAAGGTAAGAAGAAATGAGCAGAGAGCTTACCTTCGTCTAGACGAAACCAGAAGAGTATATTGAATTCGAAATAATGACGTGGCGGTATCTGTTCATGTTCGTTCGACATAGATAGGAGAGAAGATAGAGTCGCCGTTGATGGCATGCATGTATTTGTTGGTTACACGTCAGAAAAGCGAGGCGGGCTTTATCGATTGTAACGACAAGTGACTCAGCATTCCCTCCTGAAAACGAGCGGCGGTGGGAGATGACACGTGGGGTTTAAATGGGCCGGCAGGAAATCTTGGCCGTCAGTATTTTATATGATGCTCATCTCATTTAAAAGAGCACAGAAGTTGGACTTTTGGTTGTTGATGATGGTGATTTGTGAAGGAGACATAACATGATACGTGGTGGGCCACACCAACACCATCACAATCAAACCCACATCAATGTGGGTCCCATTCGTTGATATTCCTCAAGTCAATTGTTGTGGATGATACTCAGCCATGTGCGTCCCCTGTAGACGTTGCATGAGCAACGTCAATCTTGGCCGTCAAAAACTATGGATTTACATGGGCCACGGTCCAAACGAACTTTCCTTCTCAAGTTTGATTGTTTGTTTGCTTTCATCCGTTGATGATCTCCTACATCCCCCTAGGCGGCCGGGCTAAGTAAGCCAAAAGTTGATTTTAATGGGCCAACCGTTAGATTGATCATTGAATTTTACACGTAACGGATATCATTTCTCTTTTCAGAAAGTAGAAAAGTTAAATGAAGTTGCTTACCTGATCAAGATATTGTCAATCCAACGGTGGCTCAATTAATTATTTTGAGCATGGGAACTATTGTTTAGTCGGTCTAATACTAAAATCCACCGTGAATGGTTTGGATTTTCCAAAGATGGGCTTCACTCCGTGTTTAATATAGGTGTTAGAGTTTAATAATTCAACTAAATGCCATAACACTGTACCGGAGTCCTGCCGGCCATCAGGTATTATTCATGGTCAAAACCATAGTTTCCAAGGTGGAGAAGCAACACATAATAAAAAAGCACATGACGAAGTTAGAATAATAAGTCAGGCAAACCAAAAACATAAAGATAAATGTCATGTTAGAGATTTCTGACTTGACCTAGTGGCCAGGAGCAGAAGAGGAGACTTGCTCCTTCCGGGGATCGATCCCTAGAGGGTGATGTGGGACCCATGACACCCGAAGTCAACAATGACTCTAGGAGAGACAAATAGATATGCAATTTGAACCGTGTATTCGAAAACATGGGAACCAATTGAAAAGTAAAGCATAGGCACCTGAAAAACATTTAGATAGCTGTAAATGAGGTTAATTACATTGACAATTGGTGACCCCTACAAAATAACTTTTTCTTTTTGTTAAAGTATTTGACCCAATGCCCAAAATGATTCAAAGGGGCAATATTTTAACGTTTATAACCTTTGATCTATGCTTTCTCTTGAAAGGGAAATTAAGGGAAAGAAATCATTTTCCATGGGGTTTCAACACATTCTAGGGAGAATACGTGATCATCCTTATCACATAGATTCCTTCTTTGAAAACCAAATACAAGTGCTTATTATTTTAAATGCAGAGTAGAAATCCGGGCCCTCTGAATGGCAAGCCTCAAAAGAATTCCCGAGTCCAATGGTACAAATTCATTAGTGGGGGCCCACCTCTAACATTCTAACTGCTGGAAACAAATTACTAATGCTGTTTGGCACCATATTCATGTGTTTGATTTGGGAGGAATCCTTGAAGTAATCAGTTTTTCCAAAGCATCCTTGGTAATAAATATAGTACACTAGAAACCACAGCAAACCCCACCACCATTGTAATAATCATATAGTAATACAATGCATACTGAAATGGGCATAAAGCAATTACAAAACGGATGGCAATACCATTCCATTTTGGTTTATAAGAGCAACAAGCAATCAGTGTCGCTTTCACTCATCCAACGTGGGCCCTACATACTAGACTCCAGAAATGACATTAGCATATGGCTTTGTCTTGCTCATACAAGAAAATATGATTCCCACTACCTAGATGCATACACATACACATACACAGATCCTAAGCGTTCGTATTATGGGCCACACATTTTATGGATGATATAAGCGAAAAGACGATTCTCGAATGGAGATGGACAAATGAAAAGCAGAAAGGTGACATTTCATTTAACTTCATTTCATTACATTATTATTGGTTGTTGTTAGAACTGAACTAATTAGCACCCCATCCCTAAACCTTATCCACACCAGTTGGTCAGATTGGTTTGAGATATCCCACACACACAAAAGGGTGTTTATTTTTAAGCGGCTCAGATTTTCTAACAGATGGGCCCCACTATGGAGTTCCACTTCTCAACTCGGGATCTCACTGAGTCGGAGACTCAGATGATCAGGACTCAGAAGAAGGCCATTGTAAAGATGGTCTGGATTCCACACACTCGCTGCACTTGCAACTGCATCAGTGATCTGATGGGGGGATCGATTATGGATCTAAACATGCGAAAACGTCCTCCTTGCACTCCTTTTTCAACCTACACAAAATAACCACCTTCAAAGCACCACCAAAAAACAAAATTATTTATCTTCTGAAACAGAGCCATAATTTACATATACATAAGCCTGTACTAAATTTCTTCCAAAGTACAATGACTTGATTAATCAAACAGAACATACAGGACGCTCAAACTGGGCCCCTGGGCTTTACACATCTGCATCATTCATTTGGGTGAGGTGGAAGATCACAGGGAGGCCCAGGAGTAGGCCCCACAAACGTATAAATCTATACTGTGTAAGGAACTGAAAAAAGAGAACTTACAAATGTAAAGATATAGTTACAAACACCCAATCTATATAGCTGGTTTAGGCCCTATAAAATAGCTACCTGCTTTTCTTATCTTCTTTGGTTATTTCAAGAATAACAGGAGCTGCTGGTATGCTAAACCACCACTCTTTCAACCTTCTTGTCCATCTCTCTGTGCTTGGCTTCCTTGGGGGAGAATTTCTTGTGAACATCTCCAAGAACATAAGAAGGATGATCAATTTCCCAGGTAGGAAGGCTAGAACCAAGGCCACAAGAAGCAGTGCCACTGCAACCCGCTCTGTTGCCTGTTATGGATAAGAATATCAATAACAGTTCATTTACATCTACCAACTGATAAAAGGTCTGGCATAAAAAGAAAAGGATCAAAAGTAGAGTAAATTAAAGTTTCAGGGTGTGTCTCTGGCATTAACAGTTGGGTAGAGGAGACTCTGTCTCACCACTGTGACCAGCACTGGCATAATAGAAATGTTTGCACCACACCCACTTTGTTTTCCCTCTTAATGGAAAGATTTCACCTTTGTTTTCCTACTCAAATGAAATGAGAATATACAGGGCAAGCAGGGGAGTGCAGTTAACACCTATTTCATCAAATCACACAATAATTGTCTTCGCACAATGGAGAGAAAAACTAGGTCTTAATAACAAAAATGCTCTTACTGGAAAAACACCATTATTGCCGTCAAGCAGATGCCATTGTATGAGTCACAGTGACAGAACTGCAGTGTCAGCATCTAAGCTAATTTTTCAAAACATGAAAAGGTGCCCTTAGGAAGTTGGAAGGTTATCATTATTGCAAAACATAAAGTTGCAGGATTGAGTCAGCCCACATTCCAGATGACAACAGGTTAGTGAGAGCAGCAAAAAAAAAAAAAAAAAAAGGAAAAGAAGAAATAAAATAGTGACCTGAGGGAAAAGAGCCAAAAGCAATGCCCGTAACCTCAAGAGAATAATGTTCCCTTCCTGAACAAGCTCTTCAGCGTGTGAAATCACATTCTGAACAGCCAAGAGTTGCTCCATGGTGTTCATTTCAGGTGGGGCAACCACCTTAACCTCCTCAACAGGCCTTCCTTGGCTGAAACATCTGGTAAGCAACATAAAGATCGCAGTAAAGAGCACAAGCAGTGTAAACACATGGCCAATCCATCCCCTGCAAACAAATCACATGAGAACATTGAGTCGTAAATACACAGTACAAACCAAAATATTATCAGATGAATGGGGAAGACATTGATGACCTTTAAAAATAAATGTCCAGATGAACTAACATTAACATGCAGGTCATGATGCTAGTGTAGGAACTCTGCAAGTTGTATGAGCATGGTTTAGAAGTGTTAGATCTGACACCAAGATGGATTTTTAATCCAAAAAAAAAAAAACACAAACATAGGATTTGTAAATTCAGCAGCATATTAGCAGTAAGTTTTAGATAACTCTATCATAATGGTAAGGTCATAACAGTTTTATCATTAATCATTATGAGTTAGTTTATCATGGCTTTGGAGTGGGTTTTAAGTACATGTCTTATTTCCATATGAAATGCGTGTTTGAAAGGATGTAAACAGAACTTCTAAGAGAAAAATGGGTTTATGCAATTGAAATTTTAAGTCCTAAGATGTTTTCCCAAAAAATAAAAAAAAAATAAAAAAAGAAAAAGAACTAAGACACTTGAAATTTCATCATCATCATCAAAGCCTTGTCCCAACTATGTTGGGGTCCGCTACACAAATTCTATTTCTCTATTCCGATTTATCTTGAGTCAAATCCTCAGATAAGTTACACTTCTTCATATCTATTTTCACTACCTCCATCCACGTCCTCTTTGGCCTACCCCTTCCCCTTGGTGGGCCATCAACCTTTATAGCCAAACTTTTCTTTACTGGCGTCGTTGCCGGCCTACGTTGAACACTTGAAATTTAATAGGCAAATAACTGAAAATTGCAAGAAAAATAAGGAAAGGAGAAGGAAAATGAAGAAGAGAGAAGATTTGAGAGGAATAACAAAGTGGTCATTCATCCCAGGGTTGGATGCAAAATTCTGCTATTTTCCTTTATCAACTTTTTAAAAATTACAAAAAACCCTAAGATTTAACATAATTGCATAGCACTCCATGTTTTTCCAAAATTCACAAATTACTCATTTTATGTTTCTCGACACTCCCCCTCAAGAATGATGTATACATATCTACCATGCCCAGGTTGGACAAGGCATCTGACAACTGTCTCTCAAATACTGCTTTAATAAGGAAATCCACCAACTGCTCTTTTGTAAGTAGCCTTCTCTCAGACAAAATGAAAATCAACTTCAAATTGCTTTGTACACTTATGAAAACAGGATATGTTGCAATATGTTCGGCTGATTCACTATCATGCGATACTGACCAATAATGATAATAATGGCCACATCATTCACACTGGCGGATATTAACGGCCATGCATGCAATATAGACCAATACCAATGTAGATATGTTTTAGCGTATTGGGAGGAACTGATACCTTGTTCTTGCCAGCCAACATGTGTGTCTATAAATAAATATATATATATATATATATATATATATTGGAACATGCTATGAACCCCTTATTTGGCCAACTTGTCCTTTCACTATAAGCATCACGCTACTAACACCACCTGAAATTCTTCCCGAGTCTGCAACCCTCTGTCCTATCCCTTAGCCTGGATCCTTTCTTGTCATCCAGCTACCTCAAAGGAGGACCTCCTTCCATGAAACAGTTAACTTGACCCTTCTCCAGACCTCTCATCAATTTGAGATTTAAAGTGCTAGTGTGTACTGTACCTTTTTCTATCCAAGTGACTTTGACATGGTCATGATGAGCATTCACTCTGGAAGACGGATTTTTCTTTTTAAGCAGTCTACACTCAACCTAGAGCAATGATGCCAACATAGACTAGAGGAGTCTAAATGCAATGAAATGGATAAGTGAATGCAAGCCCACACTAAACATTAGGATATTATATTTTGGTATAATGGTAGCAAATGCATACTGGTTAATGAATGTATTTGGCATGAAAATATACATGAGTTCACATGTATAAAGGAACTCAGCTTCAAAGAAGCACATGCATTTAGGAATGATTATAAAGTGCAAATCAGCACAAATGAAAGTATGCATGGAAAATCAAAAGAAACAAAAATAAAATGAAACCTGCAAATTACATAAGCAAACACCAAACAGAACACGAAAGACTTGAAAGGATCGTCCCAAGATGCCAAGAAAAGAAGATAATTTCCAATTTCTGAAACAGGTAACAGCAGCGCCTGCAAAAAATTAAATAAAGATATTAAAAAAATGAAAAAGAAAAAAAAAAAAAAGATCTGTAAGAATGCTCTCTCTCTCTCTCTCTCTCTCTCTCTCTCTCTCTCTCACATGCATACAGTGGTTATCCGATGCACATCTATCTGTGGGGCCCATTTGAGGGGCCAGCTAGGGATGGAACTGGGGGATCTCTCTCTCTCGGGCTGCCTTCATCAAAGCAAGTTTCAGCCATTCAAAACTAGTACACAGCCGATCCAATGGTCCAATCCATTTGGATGGGGGCAAACCCACTGGTCCGGTGTAATTCAGGAGGTCTTGTCTGTGTGTGGTCCATTCAAATGGACCATCAAGTGTGCCCCACTATGAGGTGTACACGGGTGAGCACAAAAAAAAAGTACATAGGATAACTCACCTATTATATATATATATATGGGAGATGCTCCTATGAGAGATATCTCTCACCTTACCATGAGAGATAGGGTGGGGGCCCTCACATTTAAGTTGTTGGCATTGGATATTGATGTGAGGGCCCTATCTCTCATGGTAAGGTAAGAGATGCTTCTATGAGAGTGCTTCTTACTACTATAAGAGGAAGGGGGGACCCATTGAATCCATACCCAATGCCAACAGACTAAATATGAGGGTCCCCCTCACTACTCTCATAGACTTATAGTAGCATTTCCCTTTATGAGAGATGCTCCTATGAGAGATATCTCACCTTATATGAGAGATAAGGGTGGGTGGGAGCCTCACATTTAAGTTGTTGCCATTGGATATGGATTTGAGGGCCCCCACACTATCTCTCATAATAAAGTGAGAGATACTCTCATAGGAGCATCTCCCACATATATATATATATATATATATCAAAGCTAAGGGGCTAGGTTAAGAGACTTGCATATGCGAAGTAATAGGAACTCACACATGCAAGTAATAGGGACTCACACATGCCAGGGGGGGATAGGGAAAAGGGGGGTCGCGGTGCCGCGTCTTACTTTCTCAATAACTCACCTATATATATATATATATATAATTATTGCATATTATATAATGTGTATCAAAGTATCAAACAGAAACAACTAAAACGCTGAAAAACTGCAAAAACATAACTTGGCCACAATACAGAAACATTCCATTCCAATAGTCAAAGAAAATCATCAATGAAAAGGAAATAACTACCATCCGACAGAATTGAAGCATATCTCAGATGGTGGGACATTTTGCGCATGGTCCGTGTCTAGTGGGAACCATTATAAGAATAGTTTGCACTTGACCAACCGAAGGAAACCACAAGGTAACAATTATCAAGATAGAGCTAAAAAGGTAAGCATTGCTAATATTTCTCAAATTCCAACTGTAAGTTTATCTGTCAGATTTTGATAACAATGAGAAAACAAACAGAAAAATTGATAATTTGTTGAATGCAGAAAGTCACTTCACATATGGACTACTTGCAAATCAACTCAAATAGACAAAATCATTAGTCTCCATGGTAGATGAGGCATATAAAAAGCAAATCAATCAAACAACCCACTCTACTAATTTTAATGCATCTCTTAAAAAAAAAAAAAAAACTATTTTCCATTTTCATTTCCAGTCAATTTCATGCCCATCTTTAAATGGCTAGATTAACTGTCAAGTGCAATTCGGGATATGCCCCAACACAATGGCCCTTGATTTGAGTGCTTGGAGTCATGTACATGTAAGCCTCAAATAATTTCATTAAAATCAAAGGGGAAAAAATCCATGATATGACTGCCATTGGGATATATGCAAGTAAATTAAATAAAAAAGAAGAAAAAACTAAATCATCAAACCTTCATCACGGCTAAATTTTTGTCAATACCCTCGACTTTAACACCGTGAATTGTTGCCTGAGCACGTTCCACCTTTTCAAAGCTATTCCTCGAGTCCGATACTGCTTTTTCCAAAGCACTCATCTTCCCTACAACTATCTCGCCCACAAGGAGTCCTACTTCATTGATGTCTGATTTTTCCCCAAATTCAATCCCTAAGTTTGACAGCATGGCCAAAGCTGATATGGAATACATCCCACTTGCTGCAGTTGGGTCATTAGCTCGATCTAATTCCCGTGTGGTCGACATATTAGCAAGTGTTTCTAGTATCAAGTCACCTCCAGGAAGTTGATCAGCAAGATTGAACATGAGGAGTGCCTCGCAACGCCGAGGCATGGCAGGGGCTATTTCATGAACAGCCTGTAATCGCAAAATGCCCAGCACAGCTTTTGAAAGTGTCTCTTCTCGTTCAACCCCTTTAATTTGGTACTTCCTGATGAATTTGTGAGCATATAAAATTTCTCGAATAATAGCTAACCAATAGTCACGGCGGAAATTCCGAGAAATCTGTGGGAATTCCATGACAACCGGTTCTGGTCTACAAGAACAAGAGAACCAGTTAGACCATCAAAAAAGAATCAAAATAGTGTTCACTAATGGTAAGCATTAACTAAAGAGATTTGTACCAAAATAGTAATTTTTATTGTCTTAAAGACTCTGCTTTGAGAATTAATTTTCAAAGTTTCAATATTGCATGGTTGACACCTTCAGTATTTTTACAGATGAAATTCTATGAGTTATGGCCGTTAAGAACTGAGGGCTTTTTTTTTTAAATAAAGTTACCTTTGCTTATAGCCAGTTGAATTCCAGAGCGAAAATTAGCTTCAATGTAGCAGAAGCATCAAATAAGTCATTCTGCAAAAAATTTATTATGGTGTATTTATGCAGAAGCATAAACAAATGTGGGAAATGGTAAATGGGAAATCCAAAACATGCGTTTTTGCGAGGGAAATGAGTTTCCAGTAGCCATGAGGCTAAACAAACTACTATAGCAGAAGTTACTTTTAATCTCCTACTATTTGCTCAGGTTAATGTGAAATAATGGCTAAAGAACACTACAAAATCTTAACCTGGAATAGTTTTTTCTCAGCTTGTTTCTGTAAACATAAAGGTCAGCTCGACCTTAATGGGTCAGCCCTCAACCCATGAATTGGGTCAGCCCACAAATCTACAGATTGTATGAGTTATAATTAGATATTAGTTACCTTAACAGTACATGTAATCATGTAATTAGATCCTCTAATCTAGGAGTTGTAATTAGATATTAGTTACCTTAACAGTACCTGTAATCATGTAATTAGATCCTCTCATCTAGACAATACTGTGTTATATAAGGATCCTTCGTCAATACAAAGATATGAAATTCTCTTGCAATACTTCTCTCTTCTTGTATGCTTCTGAGTAGTCCTGGATACTCTTTACATGGTATCAGAGCCCATCGATCTGTTCATTCAGGCATAAGAGGAGCCCTGCTCAACTGATAGGAGAATACTGTATTCAGCTGTGACAAGCACTGCACTACTGTGATCAAAGGTGGCCCATCTGTTGATGATCATTCTGCATTAGAGAAATCTCCCCATTTTGGTCGTCCATTTATCCTAGGAATTCTACACATTTTTCCCAGATTTTATACTCATCTGAGGTAGGCCATTTGATCTGATCTGTACCTGTCATCTTTGTGCAATTAGTTTTCATCAAGTCCGTTCAGATTTCTTGTTTCTCAAGCTTTCACCTTAATTCCAGTTAGAGGTGTTTCAGATTTTTGAGGCAAAGATCACTGTGTGATCTGATCATCCAATTGATCATCCAGTGGGGCCCACAGATCAGATCTGTGCCCAGATTCAAGGTCACCTGGACCAATTTTTGGATTTTGTCACATCTGCTTGCACACTGAAACTGAGATCCTTCATCTGATCACTTAGTAGGGCCCATAGCACTCATCTGTGCTCAATTTCTAGTGATCTGGATCTATTTATTGGAATTTTTTCAAGATCTGTTTCATTATTGTGACTAGATTTCAACTCTGACTTAGCTTTGGGGCTGGATTTCACATATTTTCAATCTGTGAGCCATTTGTCTTGCTCCAATGTCTGCTGATTGGACTGTTTCGGGTATTAGCATCAAACTTGATGGCACAAACTATCCATATTGGTCCCATCTCATGCAAAATTTCCTAAAAGGTCAAAAACTATGGAAATATGTTGCTCAACAGATCCCTACACCAAATAGTAAGGCTGATACTTTTGAGGAATGGGAAGCTTCCGTCGGAAAAATTAATTCTTGGATTGCCAATTCAGTCGACCCATCTATTGGGAATCAATTAGCTAAATTCAATTATCCTACGGCTGCTTGGGATTATTTAGCTAGATTGTATACTCAGTCTAATACTGCTCACCGGTATCAGTTAGAATGGGAAATCAAAACTGCTGCCCAAGGAACTGACTCCATTCATGATTTCTTCATCAAAATGACTACCTTATGGGATCAACTGGCTCTAATGGAACCCACTTTTAAAACAACTGATGATGCTCACACCTTTGAAGTCTATAGGCAGCAGACTAGCCTGGTTCAATTTCTTATGGCCCTCCGCCCTGATTTTGAACATGTTCGTGGTCAGTTATTACATAGGTCACCACTGCCTTTCGTTGATACAGCACTCTCGGAACTTCTGGCTGAAGAACAAACTCAGCTTTCTCTTACAAAGAAGAAACATGTGGAACCCACACATGTCCTGTCAGCAAATGTCAGTACCCCGCAGCATGATCGCTCTTTTCTATCTGGTACCAATGACTTTTGCAATTATTGTAAGAAGAAAGGACACTGGAAACGGAACTGCCCAACCAGACCTCAAAGGCCAAACAATAAAACCAAACACTCTGGTCAACAGCCCCATCGTGGTCCCATGCAATCTTATCCACAGCGACCCTATGCGGCCAATGTTACTGAAGATGATAGTTTTGTGCCTCCACAAATGGATCTTGCATCTCAGATTCAAGCTATGGTTGATGAGCGCGTGCAACAGTTATTTCTGGCTTCCTCCACTGGTTCTGCTTCTCAGATGGCCACTACCCCCTCAGCCTCTGGTTCTGCCATGACCATTTCCGGTCTGTCAGGTACTTTTGATACTACATGGATTTTTTATTCTGGTGCATCCTATCATATGACAAATGACGTTTCCAAAACTTCATAATTGTTATACGCCTGCTAGCTCTCTCACCATACATACAGCTGATGCCACTCCTCTACCAGTCTCCCTTATTGGCTCCGTTTCAAATAAGTTGATCTCTCTCACTAATGTTTTGTGTGTTCCTCACCTGTCTATCAACTTAACTCTGTTAGTCAATTGACTTCTTCTGGATTTCTTGTCTCATTTTCTTCTATTGGTTGTTCTGTGCAGGATCCGCGCACCGGGAGACAGATTGGGACCGGCCTTAGGTCAGGAGGACTTTACTATCTCCACTCGTTGCATCTTCCATTCTCCAGCATATCCCCTGCCGCACTTGTTTCCTCTCCATCACCCTTTGCCCTTTGGCACTCTCGTCTAGGCCATTTATCTTTAAATAAAATGAAGTTTTTATTTACTAGTGGTGTATTTGGAAACATTTCTGTATCAGACATTTCTACTTGTTTTGGTTGCCAATTCGGTAAACAACATGCCCTTCCTTATAATAAAAGCACTTCTTTTACTAATGCTCCTTTCGCTTTGGTGCATTCTGATGTTTGGGGACCTGCCTCTCAGCCAACGAAAGGTGGTTCCATTTATTATGTGTTGTTTATTGATGATTTCACTAGATATACATGGTTGTATTCAATGAAACACCGTTTTGAGTTATACACTATCTACACTACTTTCTCCACCATGGTTTCCACTCAATTTGACAAGAGGATTAAAATATTTAGATCTGACTCTGGGGGAGAATACATGTCTCATAAATTTCGTTCTTACTTGACCAGTCAAGGGACTCTAGCTCAATTATCCTGTCCTGCCACACTACAGCAAAATGGTGTCGCCAAACGGAAACACAGACATATCCTAGAGACTGCTAGATCCTTGATTTATTCCTCCCATGTTCCCCTGCAATTCTGGGGGGAAGCAGTCCTGACTGCAATCTATCTGATTAACAGAACACCATCCTCTGTTTTATCTGGCACATCTCCCTATGAAAAATTGTTCCCTTCTAAACCTGACTTGTCTTATCTCAAAGTTTTTGGCTGCACATGTTTTGTTCTGTTGCATGATAACGAGAGAACGAAACTTTCGCCCAAATCCACTGTCTGTGTCTTCTTAGGGTATGGCATCGAACAAAAAGGCTATCGATGTTATGATCCTAAAACTAATAGGTTACGGGTCTCTCGTAATGTCACCTTCTTAGAACATATACCTTTCTATACATTACCTACACAAGCCCCTTCTCCTGCGCAACCTACAGTATACCCTCTTGATCCCTTTCCAGACCTGTTTCCCTCTGATATCTCTTCTTCTCCACCTCTACAGGTATATCATCATCGGCCCAAACCTCCGTCTGTTCCTTCGGAATCTCCAGCCCCACCTTCTACTTCTGACCATGGGCCTATCTCCTCTGCTCCAGATGTGCAGGATCCTCCTGAAAATCGAAGGTACCCATTGCGCACCAGAATTCCTCCATCCCGGTTTGGCTTTGTTTGTACTGATCATTTTTCTCCATCATATAAGTCCTTCCTTGCAGCAATTCATATTTTGGCAGAACCACAATCCTATACCTTGTTCCTCTTCCCTCCGGGAAACGGGCTATCGGCTGCAAATGGATTTTTAAGATCAAAACCAAATCTGATGGTTCTGTTGATCGTTATAAAGCTCGCTTAGTTGCAAAAGGCTACACACAAGAATATGGAGTAGATTATGAGGAGACCTTTGCTCCGGTTGCTAAGATGACGACTGTCCGTACTTTTATCTCTGTTGCTGCTGTTCGACATTGGCCCCTTTACCAGCTTGATGTCAAGAATGCATTCTTGAATGGATTCCTTCACGAAGAAATCTATATGCATCCTCCTCCAGGTGTTGTGAGACCTCCTCATTCAGTGTGTCATCTCAAACGAGCTTTATATGGACTCAAACAAGCCCCTCGTGCTTGGTTTAAACGGTTTAGCACCAGCATTATCAATTTTGGTTTCTCTCAGAGTGCTCATGACTCCGCTCTCTTCACTCGCTACTCGCGATCTGGATGTGTTTTTTTGTTACTCTATGTCGATGATATGATTATCACTGGCAATGATGCTTCTGGTATCCTATCCTTGAAGCGTTTTCTTCATCGACAGTTTGAGATGAAAGATTTGGGACATCTGCAGTATTTTCTGGGCATTGAGGTTGCCTACTCTACCCAAGGATATCTTTTGTCCCAAACGAAATATTGTAATGAAGTTCTCCAACGAGCTGGACTCACAGATCTTAAGCCTGTATCTACTCCAATTGAACATAATCTGAAGCTTCGAATTACAGATGGAGATCTACTTTCTGATCCAACTCGTTATCGTGAGGTGGTCGGCAGCTTGGTTTATCTTACCATTACCAGACCAGATATTGCCTATGCAGTACATGTGGTAAGCCAATTTGTTGCGCAACCCACTCATATTCACTGGGCTGCTGTACTTCGCATACTAAGATACTTACAAGGCAGTTCCAATCGTGCCCTCCTTCTCTCCTCTAGTTAGAATCTTACTCTGCATGGCTATTCAGATTCCGACTGGGCAGGAGATGTCAATGATCGACGCTCCACAACAGGCTTCTCCATTTTTCTTGGCTCCTCTCATCTCTTGGAATAGCAAGAAACATGAGATTGTCTCACGGTCATCCACTGAAGCTGAATATCGTGCTATATCTCACATTACTACTGAAATTATTTGGCTTCGCTGGTTACTTCGAGATTTAGGAGTTCTAGTTCCTAAATCTACCCCTCTTTACGGACAGTGAAAGTGCACGGAAACTGGCGACAAATGATGTCTTCCATGAACGATCTAAACATCTTGTAGTAGACTGTCATTTCATTCGTCAACATGTTCGGAGTGGTACTATAAAGCTTTTTTAGATTTCATCAGCTGCTCAAGTAGCAGATTTTTTTCACCAAAAGCCACTCCACATCTCGTTTTTCGGAGCTAGTTTCCAAGCTCTCGATGGTCACATTCTCCCATCCAAAGCTTGAGAGGGGGTGTAAACATAAAGGTCAGCTCGACCTTAATGGGTCAGCCCTCAACCCATGAATTGGGTCAGCCCACAAATCTACAGATTGTATGAGTTGTAATTAGATATTAGTTACCTTAACAGTACATGTAATCATGTAATTAGATCCTCTAATCTAGGAGTTGTAATTAGATATTAGTTACCTTAACAGTACCTGTAATCATGTAATTAGATCCTCTAATCTAGGCAATACTGTGTTATATAAGGATCCTTCGTCAATACAAAGATACGAAATTCTCTTGCAATACTTCTCTCTTCTTGTATGCTTCTGAGTAGTTCTGGATACTCTTTACAGTTTCTAGGTCATGTAGAAACCTGTTTCAACTCTACAACTTGAAGGAGCCATAATCATGGTAACGGTATCCAAAATGTATTTAAAAGCAAAAACTAAGGTGTTGCGGCCTAATGAAACTAGGAATTTAAAGCAAACAATCATGCAAATTATGGCTTTAGGAAAGTATTGAATGGTGGGGCCGAATCTTGCCATTATTAACCAAAACAGGCCTGTTAAGCTATGAATTCCTTTTATAGACCTTCTTCAAGGAAGTACCCAAACTACAAAGAAAAGAAATTAAAAGCGATTGGTAGAACATATAGCTCTAAGAAGAGAGGACTTACAAGGAAACGGAATTATACATGACTGCCTTGTCAAATAGTCGTGTACCCCATGGTCCAGTCAACTCAGGTTTAACAACCTGTCTCAAATCATCCGAAAGGTCATAAGTTTTTGCCAAGTCATATGATACAACTCGTAGCGGCTCAAAATAAAGTGCATAATCCGTCAGAGTTAATCGACCTGCAGTTAATGAACAGCAAGGCCATCATAATGGGAAACTTTATATCGTTAGCATTAGTACTAAGGTACGTTCGGATCCTCAAACCACAAAAGACTTGAATAATTTTGAAATTTTTTTTTTTTTCATAGCTAGGGATGAAAAGTGGTTGGGTTTGGGTCATGTTCATTTTAGCCCAGACCTGAACCAGAATTATTAGAAGGGAACAATACCCAAGCACATACCCAACTTGGGTCCAGGGGCCTGTATGCATACAAAAATTTAATTTAAGCACACAGACCATGACCCTGGTCTGAATAAAGGACATAGATCCTGTCCCAAGTCAAGGCCAACTACTTACATACTAATTTAATACACTCAATATACATATCACCAACATCAAAGCCTTGTCCCAATATGTAGGGGGTCAGCTACATGAATTATGTTTCTCCATTCCAATTGATCATGGGCCAAATAATCAGATAGGTTGCATTTCTTCAGATCTAAGTATCTAACCTATCTACTTCCATCCATGTCCTCTTTGGCCTACCTCTTTTCCTTAATTTACATATATACATGTATGAAAAGTATATTGGACCTATGCGCAGTAATGACAAGTATGCAGATCTATCATCTATGTGAAGGCCAAAATAAAAATAAAAATAAAAAATGGGTCCAAATATGGACCCATATGCAACTTTTCTAATTGAGGTGCTTTGGGCATTCGGATTTGGAGTCCCATTTCCATCCCTATTTATCATTACTATTTTCCTGTGCTGGACAGGAGATTTGGAAATCACATTAGACAAAATATTAATTTACCAACTTTTCTTCGACATATCAATATTGACGAACTACATTAACAATGATCAGTGCCAGAAAGAGGAAGAAAATACTAATCTATCTAATTTTCTTTCCAAATTTCATGCCACAGAAAATGCACAACCATCCATTCCGGCAAAACATAATGTGATTTGTGGTACATGTCAATGAGAGCCAATAGCATTCTTCAGATCAGTAAACCCTAAAAGATTTTGTTATCAAGTAATACATACAAGCAGAGGGTACCAGATATCCAGTATCAAGTCATTTCTAAAACCAAAATGTTAGAGTAAACTAATATAAATACTCACCAGGCCATGCAGAAGTTCCTATATGTTGAAGTACCGGCTGAGTGGTGACTGTGCCATCTATATCAAGGATCCTTTCTCCTCTAGGCAACCGGATACCAGAAAGAATGGATGATTGTGATTGGGTCTTCATCTTTTTTATTGCTCTAAATGGAAAAGAAGAATTCTAGATTTAGAAACACAATCGTCATAAACCATCACACTGCCCCATTTCATATAAAAAAATCAACAAACTGCCAGTATACATTCAAACATGTAAAACCAGATTCTTTTTCTGAGGAAGTTAATGAAAAAAAATCTGAAGTAGGCATTTTTTTAAAGGCAGATCTGAAGTAAACTTGAAAAGTGAAGAAGCAAAAAATGAGCTGTTTGCAATTCAAGGCATCGTCTGAAGAGCACTAACCTTTCTAATGCACAAAGATACTTTTCATAGACAGAGAAGGAAAGTCGGTCTCTAGTTGAAGCTGTAAGTACATCGAACAAATCAGAACTTGTAATTACATCAGCAATAGTGGGAATCGCTGGAGCTATCCGAGAAAAGGCTTCTTTCCCAACAGTATTCTCAGTATCTACCTGTAGTAAAGATGACAAGAACAATAAAACCCACAATCAAATTGCAAAGAATGATCATTTAATCTTGTTAGGAAATAAAGAACAAAATATGCAATCAAACCACACAAAGAAGACACAGATTTACGTGGTTCCCTTTATCTTGAGGTACGTCCACCGATTCCACTATGCTCAAAAGCAGAAGATGAGAATACAAGATACAAGATCTCTGGCGGCTAGGCTATGGTTACATAATAGAGCAGGGTAATAATACGAAAATACCCTTAGATGGTTCGGATCCACGACAATGGACCTAAGTTAACAGTCTGACCCGGGTGAAATCAGGCTCCACACATAACAACAATGTTAACTACTCAAGAGCTTAATTTTTGGAATAAAGCATCCACTGTTGTTAATAAAGCGCCATTGTTGTTAATCTAAAAGGAAATATGAAAGTTTCATGAAACCATTTTCCAATTGATACAAACTGTACACGTGTGGAAAACCTTTTGGTGATTTAAATCATTCATATGATGGGTCCAATCATTAATAGGAGAAAACCCAAGCATAACCCCTACCAGATAATCCTAACTGTCAATTTTGTCTTGTTAAATGTGGACCATTGCCTCTGATTTTCTATTTGCAAAGAATTAGTTGAACGGCTGGGAATAAACGGTGATACTATGAAATGACACATTCCATGACGAAGCTCACCAGATGAAAAGCTTAGATAATCAAATGTAAGATCCATGTACACTTTTACAGCTCAGACATTGAAAAAGTATTAGAAAAGTTATTTCTCCCAACAACCATGTAATACCTCCATCTAGCATCGACAAGTATCTTGGATTCTACATAGATGCGCCATTATCAATCATAAGACCATTTGGTTAATTCATGTTTAGGCGTATTGCCAGATGGCCCATCACCTTAAGATCAGACTGATTAACCATTCAGATCTCATACATTTCCGCCCTGTATATAAGATCTTTTCCATACATTTAAATGTAGAATGAAAAGATAAATATGAAGCCCATCTATCGATGCAGATTCAACACACATACAACAAGCTGGGATACCACCATACAATTCATGTACTCTAGAACACAGATTACAACTATAGATTTCCCAAAAATTATTTCAGTACCTACACAAAATTTCAAGGAGTTCGTAAGTAGTTAAGATCATAAAAGCAGAGAGTATCTTATTATGGCTTTAAACGGGGATTGAGTAGAAAAGTAGAACCCAAGCTTAACGTAAGATGAGATAAGGCTCCAATGATGATGATGGTGATGATGGAGAAGAGAGAGTATTACAAGTATCTATGCACTATATGGTAAAGAGCACTGGTCCTACTGGAATATCCACAACGGTATTAAGTAGTTGTTTGTGCAGTTTCCCATCACCAATTGGTTTTGGGATTACTGGCTAGCAACTCTGTCATGGTATCAAAGTTGGAGGTCTCGAATTCGAAACCACACTGGGCAAAAATGCCCCATGCTGCATTGTGTGTTTGTGTGGACGTGTGCTTCAGATCCAGGCGGTGTCTCGCCCGAGGGGGGGCGTTAAGTAGTTGTTTGTGCAGTTCCCTATCATCAATTGGTTTTGAGATTACTGACTAGCAACTCTGTCAAGCAGAACCATATATAATTATCAAGGTATCCTAGGAGACACAATGGAAAGATTTGGATGTGGAGAGCCATTTGGATCAAGTCCTAAGAGTCATATTAAGTAACAAAGTAAAAGCAGAAGTAGAGGTGCATACATGAAAACTGGTTTACACAAGCATGAGTCACCATCAATTTGATTTGATGACAGTTTTTCATCACCAACTTGACAATAAATAGATCGAGACCTCTCACCATGACTAAAGGTTGGCTGGCAGCACCTGGAGCTTCCCAGGCTAGCATCATATCATATGTCAGGCGCCGAAAGTTCTTATCTCCAAGGTGACCTGTTACTTGAGAAGACAGAGAAAGTGCCCTAAAACAACAGTACTCCAAAAAATTTCTTGCATAACGTGATGGATGTTTTATACTATCAGAAGCCTCAGTATCAAAGTTCCGTCGGAGCTCATCCATAGAAACATCAAGGATACTGCAAAATAGGAGAAACCAATAGAACCATTGAAAACCCAATAGAACAAACCGGGAAAGAAACACGGAAACTGAACTTCCAATTTTTTGTGACCATCATTAGCAAAGACTTATATTTCAGCAGACAACCTAGCATCAAACATTACTCTAATACTGGAAGTTGGCAATCCATAATTCCCCACATAGATTGTGATGAAGAAGAGCAACTGATTGTAGTTAGCGTTCTGCATTTCCATTCGTAACCATGGTTGTCAAAATCTTACAGTCCACTATTTTTTAAAAAATCTTATAGAAAATTATTTAAATCTTATGTCTAAATCCATTTTCTAAGAATTTAATAATTTTTCTTAGAAAATATTACTATTCACGTTTGAATATTACAATAATCATACAGTATAACTCTTTTAAGAAAGCGAGTTTCATGGGTTTCTTCTCTCTCTCTCTCTCTGTTTTTTTTTTGGTGGTATTTTTTCTTTCTTTATTTTTGTCTTCAAAGTGAAAATTTTGTTCAAGGCTTTCCAAGCATACATAATATGAAATATCTTCTCTTCTTATACTAGGCAATCATAGAAAGGGTTAATCTAAATTGGTTTTACACTGAAGTCCATCTAAAGGGTTAATCTAAATTGGTTTTACACTGAAGGCCATCTAAGCATTTGATGGTTAGGTATTTTTGCTCCATAGAGGAGATTCACGCTTGAACCTATATTAGGTACCCCAGAAAAGAGGAAATAAAATACATGTCCCTGGTGAACTGGGCAATGTAACTCACTCATAAGTGAGCGACAGCCCAGGTGGGCTCTACGTTGGTGCATGCTAGTCATCATCGGAGATGAGGGGGCAGAGAGGGAGGGAGCTCATTATAAGTGTTGGGAAACGAACCAGTGCACTATGATTTTTCTAAGTACAAACAATTTAATGGCATTAAGCATTGATAGTATTTAATATTTATGCATGTAGTTTTCTTATCTGCAAATCAAACTATGGATATAGTACGGATGAATATCCAAATAGGCCCAAATCGTGGGGGCAGTGGTTTCATGGGTTGTAGCTCAATATCATCATCATCATCAAAAGCTTTATCCAAACTATGTTGGGGACAGCAGTCACTTACATGCTTTCTTTTTCTCCATCCCAGTCTCTCTCTAAGTGGTACCTCTTATGGATTGTGTCTCTCTCTAAGAGGTACCTCTCATGGATTGTGTGAGACGTAAGAATCTAAGCCCCTTGTGGGACCACTTGGATGCATTTAAATCGCGGGAGGATAGAGTGATGGAAAGGTCTCATTATGAATATGCTTACGGGCAATTGGAAGCAAGTATAATGAAAGATGATGCACCAGTGAGATGGGAAAAGGTTAAATGATGAGATGTATGCATGAAATATATATATAAATTTTTAAAGTCTTACAATTTTTCTATTTACAAATATGATTCATGATTTTGTTATCTTATCATCTATCCCACAATTCAATTTTCATAACATTATTCTTAGCCACTGTTGGCACTTTATAGAAACGAATTTGCAATCAACTAAAACATGAATTACAGGGACATCGATGCAAGCTCTTTCTTCTAAAGAAAAAGAAGACCCTAACTTAGCCTGAAATCATGCTTTAAGGATAGTCTTCAAAGAAGAGAAAATGCCCAAACCAAACTATCACATATAGAACCAAAATTTCATACTCGTCACACTATCACAGTCCAAATGCCACTTGAAAAGCTTGTATTCATATCTATTTGAAAAATCCCTTCATTTGGGCATGCAGGGAATTGAGTTCATATTATAAAACACAGAAAGATGCATACCGTGAGCATCGACCAACCAAAACATTGGCCATAGGAGAGAGCTCTGACATCCACTTCCTCCGCCCAGATGGAGACTTACTCATTTCCTCAAATTCCTCATTAAACGAACTCCGACTGCTGAAAACCCAACTAAATGACCCTTCCCTTACAAGACCCTCCAACATATTTCTGGTCTTGCTCATGATCGGCATCTCCACCAAACTCCAATTCCAACAAAAACACTGTACTTGGTACCCTTCCTTCTATTAAAAAAAAAACCCAGAGAAACCACTCACCAGCACTCAAAAAACCTTGTCTGCTGAAACCCACTTCACCAAAAGGTTAATCCTGCAAAGGGAATACTGATTCTCTGCTTATTTCAAGAAAAACCCAACAAAGCAATTCTCAAATTGACAACCTTCAGTCTGAAACAGTAAAACACAATTCCCAGTTCCACAAACAGCTTTCCAAAAGACCCCCCAACTTTATTCACTCAAACCCAACCCAAATATTAGAAAATAATAATCAAGTTTCAGCAACTGATTCCTGATTTAAAACCTACTTCAAAGAAACCCCATTCACCAACAGACTGAATACATCAGAAGGAATCATATTTTCCTGCTTATTTCTTACTAACCCAACAAGCAACTGAACTTCATTCTTACCCATCTGTTCCTACTGATGAAAGAAGGAAAATATGTGTAAGATCTCATTCAAGTAAAGACTCATATGGAATTCAAGTAGTAGGAAAATTAATGAAAAGAAATAAAATGGATGGATTCCAGACCTCTTTGAAGTAATTGCCCTTCTTTGTAAGAAGCTGATGATTGTATTGGCTGGGGACTACTGTCAGATTTTTTTTGATATTGGAGAAGCAAAAGAAAAGAGAGAGAAGACAAAGATGCCCCAACGGTGGGGGATGGTGTACCATACTTCATACTTGTCTGAGTGCTTGACGAACTGACGCCTCTTTTACAAGTATACGAGTGCATTTTTTGATCAAGTCCAATTGGCCAGTTGCATGTGTGGCCAGATGAAGGGCCAAGTGGCACTGATTGATTTCCCACAAGGAAATGATCAGGGCCATCTGTTGACAGTGTAGGTCCCAGCTGTGATCGATGCAACCCAGTCTTATATGAAGTAACAAGGGAAGGTCACATTGCCCACCAAGTGGATCACAGGTTCACAAATAGCAAGATCCATGTAGGGGTTTGTTCATGGCCTGGCCCGTTTAGTTATAAGCCGAATATTCGGGCCTAAGATCCAACCAAAGATCTGAAGTAAGGTACAGGTCGGTCCATTTGCAAACAAGCAATGGGCCCGTTTGTTCGGATGAAATTTAATTCCTAAAAATTCATGATAAATTAGGTTGCAAGAAAGGATTATTTAATAGGCGAGGAGTGTGATGTAGATGTGACCTGACTTTCTTAGGATTTGATTTAGTGCGGTAGTGGCTGAGTATTCATTTTCCATTAAAAGGAAAAACCATTTGATGGCCATTTTGGGATCTTCTTCACCTTTGTCTGTTCAATATTAGCGAAATATATCTCTTAAGAGTTGATGGGAATTTAAATCCATTCAAAAAAAGGGGCCCAATTCCTTTTATGTTAAATATATCAGGCCGGGTTGGGCTGGGCCTTTTTATTACACATACGTCGAACTCTTGGACTAAAATGCTTGGGTCTTGTCCATGAGCCAAAAACAGAAGCACTATCCGCCCTATGAGCACCGGTAGATCTTGCAAGCCTCCATATGTGTCTTCTCTGCAGGACTCATACTCCTATAATCAGATAGTTCCTGCAAGTGCAGCTGCCATATAGTCATAGAACTGCATTTCCCATTTTTCGAACCCAACGAGTCCCACAAGTATATATTGCCTGCTCTTTGTAACCTTTCCATTAGTATTAAACAGTTTCTTTCTAACGCTAAGTACTGCACCCCTAAAGAGTAAAGAGTGGAATATATTTTAACTCTGCCTCTGATGGATTTGAGGATACATTACTTCCTGTATAAGTTGCTAATATCTGGCCTTAATGCTGTGGGATTATCCCACTAATGCCTACAAGATTAGAGAGAGGATCGATTGAATCATCAAAGTTTAGGCTGTGATGATTGGGCGGAGGGGACCACTACTCTGTGATCTTGATTGTTAGCCATGAAACTGTGATCACTAGACCATGATAGATGTCCACTTGATTTTAAACAATTACATGAAAAATAACAGTATCTACATTGTCTAATAGCATTTCATGAATAAAAGAAAGAGAAATCTGATGTGCATCTGCATATTTTTTTGCACAATCCACTCATGGCTATAAGATCTGGAGTGCACATCACACATTAGGTGGAGTGCAATTCTGATGTTCCTTCGTAGCTAGAAATTTTGGTGATAGCTAAGCTATAGTATCTTTACTTGTTTCTGATACTTTATCTAATTCCAGGCATGCAGTGATCACTGACAATCATGCTTGGCCTCTGAAATCAATTGTATTTTCCTTTGTAGGTCACTACGGTAAACGTTTACGGTGGAAAATTAAATTCCTTTTAAACAAGTCATTGAAAAAATTGAAAACACCAACTTCCTAGTACATTAAGGTTAATGAAAACAGTAAAGAAAAAAAAAAGTTACATGCATGTGAAATTTTCATGAGATCAGGAAACTTTAAGAAGAGACCATATTGAAATTGAATCATGTACAATATCCAAATCCAAAGGATCACTTGTTGGGGAAATTACTTACAAAGAATGTGCAATCATAAAATCAAATAAACAGTCAGTATAAATAACTAGTGTATAAAAGTGAATGATTGTGAATGTGAGAAATAATTCTAAAAAGCAATAAAAATGGACAAGGCACACCGACGTGGGTGCTTGACCCTCAATCTTAGAGAACACTTTACAACATAGAAAAAGAATACCCGTCCACATGATATTCATGTCATTAGCTTTTCATTCTACCTAAAATCATATGGGATATATTGGATTTCTTCTTCAAGTTTGATCTTGAACCTCCTATAAACCTTTTCTTTTACTAACTCAATGAGTTGAAGCATGTCTCTGGAAGTTGACCCATCACAGTTGATGAGAAAATTAGCATGAAGATCAGAAACTTTAGCTCCTCCTACTTTGAAACCTTTCAACCCCGTCTTTTCAATCAGCTCTGCTGCTGAAACCATTGAGCCCAAAGATGGGTTACGAAACACGGATCCGGCACTACGGTCTTGAAGTGGTTGAGACATCCTCCTCCTGTAGATAGGAGAGCTTTAGGGGGTTAATTTTTAATGGTTGACCAAAAAGACCACCAATTCGAAAGTTTGGATAATCTAAAGGAATGGTTCAAATTACTCAAGGGAATCAGAATTGAATTAATAATATGTGTGTGTGTATTAAAAGCATATGATTTCTCAATCAAGAATAATATAATAGTTCATTAACTGTTCAACATACTAAGAATAAAGCAAGGACAAAAATACAAAGTAAAACCATATGATCTCTCTCGATCAAGCACAATAAGATGACGCATTAACTGTTTGACATACAAAGAATAAAGTGACAACAATGATGAGAATGAAACTGTGTGGACATTACCTTTCCAAGTATGTGCGTTGCCATTCCATTGCTGAAACTGAAGGTGTTAACTTGAATGTGACTGCAACGATTGCTGCCATATCTTCCATTTTTTGGAAACATGACCGCCGATATCCAAATGCAAGTTCACTTCTATTCAGCACTCGATGACTTCCATCCATCCTTATGATGGAAACATTCTCAATAGTGTCTGCACTTTCCTGCCCATTTGCTCCTGCGTTCATAAAAGCAGCACCACCTACAGTCCCTGGAATGCCTCCAGCAAATTCAAGACCTGAGAACCCCTCTTTGGAACATTGCATGCCCAACCGGTTAAATGGATAACCGCTTCCAACTCTGTATGCGCCTGGCCCAATCCTCTCAATGAACTCAATTTGATTAAGTATAATACACCCATTGAATCCACGATCATCGAATAAACAGTTGGAACCTTTACCAATAACAAGAAACTGTATTGAATGCCTACAACAGTGCCTGCATAGGAGGGGTGAACCATAGAAATCTGAATTCAGAGGATGATTCTTTATGACTGCTTGATAACTGATAAGAGAATTCAGTGGAACTTTTGACATAAAAAAAACAGATGAGATGGGAGCGGCAGTTTTCCTTCCAAGGAATAAATTGTGTTTGATGTAGGAATGGAATTATACAAAGTTCCATCAATTCATTAAGTATCCATGTGAATTCCATTTCCACCCAGTTGAAATTCAGAAATTCTGATCAGATATGGTCTTTTGCTGAATTTATCTCATTTTTCTCTATAATGTGTGCAATTTCATCCTCCTACAACCTATGAAATGGGGCCTTCAAGAAGAAAGGCTATTTACTCCTAGAGTGAACCACATATTGTTCATGTGCAATCCAGCTCAAGGGGCTAACATAGAAGGATGCCTAGCAGGGGGGTAAGGGGACAGGAAGGTCTATGGAACGCGATCTAAATTAGGGGGCTCAAGTGAGAACTACTCAGTAGGTCTTTATTGTCACACTAGTCTAGCTAGAATAGGCTATTTATTTTATGGTTTAGATTTATGCTTGTTTTAAAGATTTGTTAGATATCGAGTCCGGTTAAGTTGATTTTTTTTATTTGTTGAAAGTACTTGAAACATTCATTTAAAAGTTATTTTGTAATCAACAAGATAGGTTGTTTGCAACTAATATTTGGAGATCTTGTCATTGAAACTTGCTTCTTGCAGAAGGTCTATAGACCTCAAGACAGATGCCTTGCAAGAGCCTTAATTTTCTATGGGACATAAGCCTTGCAGAGATTTTGCAAGAACCTTGAACTTGCTGCAGAGGTTTGGCAGGGACCTTAATCTTGCCTGCACTAAAGTCTCATCACGGGCTGTTGTTCTTCTGCTTAGACCATAACTCAGCCCATAGTTTATGTTACACCCCGACCCGAACTAATCGCGATTAAGGCTAATTAATTGTGATTAATGCTAATTAAGCATGAATAATTGGATTAACTAAGGTTAATGACCAAAGAGAGAGAAACCAGTCTCAAATGACACATTAAGCCTAATGAAATGGATTTGAATGAAATTGAATGGATTAAAATGAGTTAGACTCAAACAAGGTAAGCCAAGGACTTTTTCGTAAATACGGGTTTTCACGTATTTCGTCAAATACGGAAATTCTTGATACCAACGTGTGTATCTCGAAGAGTACGTCAACTTTCGTAATAAACGCGATTCCATTTGACATCAAATGGGCCAAGTGAGGAGTCATTTGACTCAAAATGAAAATATGCTAAATGAGAGGGGGTTTTGGTGTGAAGAGGGCTATATTAGAATGAAATGAGAGAGGAATGGGTTCATTCTCATTCCATTGCAAGAGAAAGCCCTAGAGCTCTCCATCTTCTCCCTTCCTCTTCCATTCCTCTTGTTTGAGAGTGAGCTTGTGAGTGATTGAAGTGGATTGTGGAGTGAGGGACTTCAACTTCATCTTCTTCATCAAGCAAATCCACCATTATTGAAGTATAGAGCTTGAGAGAAAGCTTGAGGACCCATTTCCTTTGAGCTACAAGTAAGTAATGAACCTTCCTTGTGATTTCCCAAGTCCATTAGTGATTAAGTAGTGATTTCTAGCACAAATGACTCATGGGAGTCCATTTGTTTGTTTTTATGAAATAGGGTTTGAAGTTTGGGGGTTTAATCTCAAGCCAAACTAAGGCAAAGAGGACTTTGAGTTAATAGCTTTCAAAAAGGCAAGTATAAGCATCCCTTGTGATTAGTATTAATTAGTGTAGAAGCTTATTGAGTTTCTATGTGTTTTATGGATTTTTCATTGAGTTTTGAGATTATTATGAATGCTTAATGAAATGATTAAGAAATGATTAGAAGTGTGTTTATGAATGAGTGTGAATGGATGATGCGTGAGGGGGAACAGGAGGTTCCCATTTACCATGCAGGTTGTAGAAATGTGATTAAGGAAGTGGAGGAGAAGAAGAATGAACTGAACAGAATTCGGGTTGGAATTCTGCACGGTTCGCTCGAGCGAACTGGGGGTTCGCTCGAGCGAACAAAGCTCTGCCTGGACGTAATGAAAATCTGCGCAGTTCGCTCGAGCGAACATGGTTCTGTGGGAGTTCGCTCGAGCGAACAGTGAGTTCGCTCGAGCGACCGATGTTCTGCCTGGGGTCCGCTCGAGCGAACAGTGGGTCCGCTCGAGCGAACCTTTACGAGAATTTGGAGTATAACTCATAAGTATAAATGCGTTCCCGATTAGTTTTAAGACTAATCATGGGTTAATCAAATTATGAAGAATTAATGATATTTTAAAGAGAAGAAAAAGGGTTTCCTTGGATGAACCATATAATTGGATAAGGCCTAAGCTCCATGAGTGTTAATTACGGGGACTAGAAATGCACACATTAAATGTACAAATGTGATGTCCATCGAGAATAACACGTGCATTTGGGAACCAATAGTTACACCCGAATGGTTGTTTAGGATTGAGATAGGATTGAGATAGGATTGAGTAAAACCCTATGTGGTTAGCATTACTCTCATTGTGTCATTGTGATCAATCTAACGAGATTGATATTATTGTCATTCCTTTCTTTTGTTATGAAAGGAATCATTGAGTTTAATTGGATCCATAAAATGGATTTCTCACTGAATGTGTTGATCATTGAGTCTGGCACTACCTAGCGATTGTATTAGAACTCCAAGTGAGTTCAATGATTAATGAATGACTAATCCTGCTGCAGCAGATGGATATTGGGGTGTTCCGGAGCTCTATGGTGATGCTAGTGTCCCTGGCCCGGACACTAGTAAGTCCCACTAAAATTCCGATCATATCTTTGGGTATTGATCGAAGCCTCCCTTTGAGGGGAGATGGTAAATGAATAATCCTTCCTTTGAGGGAAGATGGAAATGAATTGAAATGTAATGCAATGAATGCTATGGTAGTTGCCAATTGGTACGTGTATACTGACTGATACTGACTGTTATTGTCTATTATTGATTATTGTAGAATTGTCTAGATTCCTCTAGTATTGAAATTGTTATTATTGCAATGGAAATGTATTGATATACTATTGCAAGAATTTTTTGTACGTTGTTGAACCGTCGTGTTCATTAGTGTTATTGATGGCATTACAGGCCCGATTGCCCCTGCCGGCATTGCAGCGCCCCCGGCGCCAGCGGAGGAGGCCGCTCCGGTTCCTCCAGGAGGTCTGATAGAGTGGAACCGGCGGGATACCATCTGATTTGGTATCCGAGTGCGTTTGGAACTTTTGACAATATTTTGAGGACTGTTTATAAATTCATTTTGAGAATGTAATTAACATTTTGGTAATGTAACTAACGGTCATCTGCATAGTATTTTGTATATGCAGCGATTGTCAAATGTATATTGAAAATGATACATGTATAAGGACTGTATTTTGTATACATGTATATGATAAGTTAATATTGTCAAATATATATTGTTTCCGCAAAAGTTTTATATTTGGCAGGTATTTGTGATTGATATTCCTTGTAAATCTCGTTTTAACTTCGGTTAATTCGGGGTTTACGGGAGTAAGTATGGTGATCGCGGCTCGGGTTGCCGGGTCCTCGGGCCCGGGTCGTGACAGTTTATTGCTGCTTTACGATTGCCTTAATGTTCATACGATACTCTTTTCAGTTTCTGGTTGAGCTAGGTTTCACCAATTGAGATCATTCTTCCTAGATCATGGTTTTGTTGGTTCTAAGATAAACACATGATCATTTATTTTCGAGGCCAATGGTAGTCTCATATATGTACTTATCTACATTGATGATGTGTTGATTACTAGCAACAATGATAATGCCATTACATCTCTGTTAGGCCGACTACATGAAGGAATTTTAATTAAGGGCCTTGGGCCTTTGCACTACTTTTTCACCATGAAGGCTTTCATAATAATGGTATGTTCTTATCAGAAACAAAGTACACTCTAGACCTAGAACAAAGGCCGACAGCGCAAAATCTTTCTCCTCACCTATGGCCATATCTGCGTCATTATCTCCCCAAATTGGCCAGCCTCTACCTTATCCTTCTCTAATACTCAAAATACAGTGCAGCTTTACAATATGCAACCTCAATAGGCCTGACATCACATTTGCTGTGAACAAAGTGTGCAAGTTCATGCACTTTCTGCTGATGTCCACTGCGCCGCATCTAAGAGGGTCCTAAGACATCTAAAGCAACCATTTGGACATGATAAGACTTCTAACTAATTGATACAAGGATGTTCACTTGTCCACAAACAGAGAACTATCGCCCACTCAAGCACAGAATAATCAGGTATCAAGTGGGCTACTCACATGGCTTCAATCCTTATTACTCCAGGAGTTGGGTGGAGGTTGACTTCCATTTTTGTGGGAGAATGTTTCCAAATGTGACTTGGATGTCGAGCATGGATCCTGTCAGGCTTTTAACAAAGCAAAAATGCAAAAAAGGAGTGAAACTTTATAACCTATTGAAATAATAACCGTTCAAGATTAATGTCCCGGGGATATCCTCAAATTTTACATTAATCGGAGTTTTTGCCTAATAAAAAATGTTATAATAGATATTTATATGATTGTATTAATCATATTTTTTTCATCAAATATAAAATCCAACGGTGAAACAAATTCGGGTTGATTTAAAAATTTAAAGACAACTCATATGCTAACATTTATTTTGAGTCGTTCAGATTTAAACAGATGGGCTCCGACGTTTCCTTCCGACTCCTTCAACTCGGAATTTATTTAGCATGTTTGGTAATTAACTAGTTAAAGTAAAGTAAAGTGAATCCAGATATGCCATGACAGTCATATCAAAAAGTACATAATTTCAAAATTCCTTTCAAATTTTTTAAAAAAGTCAAAAAAAGCAACCTTCTTTTTCCACTAAAGACAAAAAAGGACTCCACTTTCTGACATAAAAAGTCAAAAAAATTACATATTAAATCACTAAAAATAAAACACCATTATAACACTTTATATTTTATTTTCTCTTAGCTCAGCTTTATGCTTCACCTCACCATAATGAGGTAATTTAATTCACAGTAAATCCAAACAAGCCAGGATAGAAGTTTGAGAGGATCCACTTTCTTGGATGCTAGTTCCTCCTGGAACTCCAAGGTGGCCCCACATTCAAGAACTCCCTGGTCCCTAATGTGTGGGACTACCGAAAAGGGCCACGACCGACATAGGTCCGATCTGCTGAACCAGAGAGAGGGAGAGAGGGGCTACCTGACGGCAGAAATGAGGTGGGATTCGTCGAAGACTTCGATGTAGTAGTTGCAGGGACCACCGATTCCCCAAGTACTGAGATCACTGAGAAGCTTCTTCCCCCGTATAAATCGCAGCCCCTCCTCTTCTTCTATTTCTCTAAAATGGGGTCCTGAAGAAGAAGAAGAAGAAGAAGAAGAGGAGCTCTCTTCCTTGGGAATGGAAGGTGGGGTGTTTTGAGATGCTTGCAATCGATGGAAAACATTGGGAGGATGAAATGAAAGAATGGGTTTCGCATCATCAGATCCTCGGATAGTTTGATTGGGGAAGAAGAAGTGAAGAAAATGGGAAGGTATTGATGGCTTTGCTTGTAACAACAGCATTTGCTCGGACTTGGGTTTTGACAGGAAACTGCACAAAGGGAGGGATCTCTCTGTCTTTCTTTTATCTCTTTATCAGAACCAGTTTTCCTAATTGTTCTCCACTTTCCTTTTCTTATTTTTCTTTCAAAGACTTTTTGTTTCAATTCAAATTCAATCACTTCCTTCTATTCTAATTCTCTCTTCCCTTTTTTTTTCATTTCACCATACCTACTCTTGGATTATATAAATACATACTCACGATTGTTTTTCTTTTACATTTCTTTCTAAAAAAAGCTTTGAATCTTTCGACACATGAATATTTAAATTATAATGTTTGCTATATCCGTGCAATTATGTCAGTCAATTCTTACTCTTGAGTCTCCCTGTACGCACATTGTCTTTCCAAAATTCCAAGTTTAGAAGGATCTGATATGTGTAACCAATGTGACAAATGAGAGGGGGGGCATTTGTAAAATCTAGAAATTGATTTTCCTTCACCATGAACTAAGGACCCCTACTAATTTTATTTTTTTAACCCATTCACATATTACAGTTTGGATTTTATTGGGCCACTAATAGAAAATGTTTCAAGAGACTTTTAAGAGTATGTTTGATAATAAGTGAGGAATCTATGTATTTGAGAATTCCTAGTAGCAGTACATTTGAGGATTTTCAAAGAGGATTTATATAGCTGGTATTGAGGATTTCATTCAATATTGGTATATGTCTTGGAGAAATAATGAGAATTCTCATTGGCCCAATTCCTTGAGGATTTACAATTGCCAAATGTGAATTTTCCAAAACTTTTAAAAAAATCCAAGTGGATTTGGTTGCCGAACATGATTTTCAAGACATTCCAGCAAAAAGCCACGTAAGATGACTTCAATTGTACATGAAACAAGTGAAAAAAAAATTGAGACTTTAGTGTTTTATACGTCAGTTATCATATAGAGGGGCAAACTCTTATTATATTAAACGTTCTGCTATATTTTTTTTAAGTGGAAGGAATTTATTTAAGTAGTTTAGATTTTCACACATCTCAGCATTAGAGGATCCGGACATATAGCCATTTAAAAATTTTGGAATGCAGCCTCTGAAGAAAAAAATCAGGCTTACTGAAAGAAGGTGGTTATTGTAACTGTCCCTTTTATGGCCTCCCATGAGCCTAACCTGACTTTTCATAGACACTAATTAGGGTTTTTTTTTTTTTTTTTTTTTTTTTTTTGAGGTGTTAAGGTATGATGTCAATCGTTAAATCTCAAATCCCTCTTGAATATGAGATAAGTGGTAGACAAAAGGCCGGACTTTTTAACCTGTTCAGGGTGTTAATTGTTAACCATGCCTGCTTTTGCAGAGTCTCCCACCCTCACCCTTTTAAAAGACCTTCATGTGGTGCAAACATTAGTACTGAAGCCCATACCTTTGGAATTTAACTAATTACAAAAGAAAATTAGGTTTGCCAAATGCTTTTGGTTGTCCGAGCTAAGGTCATAAAATGAGTTCCAATCAAGTTCATGTAAACGAGTCCAATGTTCATCTCTTATCTCCTTTAATTTCCTATCTCTTTTCCATCATGTTTTAGGTATCTGGCGAGGATTTCAAGCATTCGACTGTCCACAATCCACATTCAAGAGCAGGCTCCAGATAGGGAGAGTTCAGTTATGTGCAGCTGTCCCAACAAGACCACTGATCTGATGAGCCACCCATCCTGAAAAATCCCATCTATCCTTAAATCTAATTCCTAAACCTTGAGATTTGAACACCTTCATGATTGTAAAATCTTCCATTATGATGTATGTATACAGCGTGTTTTTCATAATTAGGGATTGATGGAATTCACAGCCAGAATATTAAGATCACTAGAGAAGACAGATTAAATTCCCAAATACAAGCTAATATGCTTTTACTCCTTTAAATCATGTTTCATCTTAAATAAAATTGTTGGGTTTTTGTGTGTTTCAAAAATTCTATGTTTTTTTTATGGGTAGTGTAGGTTGTTGAAAAAAAAGCCATCCCACATCGTTAAAACTCAACTTTTGAAGAGGCTTTATAAGTGTTTTTATTCCTATACTTTCTAAAGACTTTTGGAGCATTTTGTCATGAGCCCTATGCGCGCACGCGAGTCGGGCTTGACCTGGGGTGGCTGGCCCGGAAAACATTTAACCGGGCATGCGTTCGCCACGTGCATCCTGCGTGTATATCGCCAGGGGGGGGTGCAGATCCAGGTTAGGGAGCCCATCTTATAGAGATTAATATTTTGATATAACAAAACAAAAAACGATTTTCTTTCTGAGCAAACAAAGGCTGGTTGTGTGATTGGATCTGAAGGTTGGCCGTTGTATCCTGGGGGCAGTTCTGCCTTTCGCACCTGGATTTATCTTTCTGCTTTCGCAGGATTTCATGTCGTCCTAAAATAGAGCGTCATCTATAGAATACAGTGCCTGCTCTTTCTCTTCCGCAAATCACGATTGCAGTCTTCGACAATCGGGTACAATTGTTTTAATTTAAATTCTATTTGACAGCGTTCTGTAATGTAACCAACAAAATTTCCTCTACATGGCAACTCATCCATGATAACTAATTATATAGAGGTCACATACCAACTAGCATCATTCTCGAGCCCCCATCTAAATAAAAAGTTAGATCAATACTATTCGCCCTTGAACTGCAAATTGCCATGATTTTCATGCAAATTCTTATCACTAACTATTTTCCAAATTATGGTTTGATCCAGAAGCCCTATTTGGATCTTGGTAACTTGGTTGTCCGGCAGTAATTTTATCTGTAAATCTAGTTACTATAAGCCAAAAAAAAAAAAAAAATCAAAAGTAAAGGGGACTATGGCCCAAGATGCTCAAACCACCCAAGAATAAGAAATAGCTCTGATATTGAAAGAAAATGAGAAAGAAACTGTTTATATCTTTTTAATTAAGAATCCCATTAGTGTATGTATGTATTGAGATACATGTTTGTAGACATCTAGGCTTTGTATAGAATGAGATGAGGGCACATGTATTTGTTCTTGGCACTGTAAAGGCCAAAAGTAGAGTCAGTCCATACATCGTGTAGAGGCTAGAGAACACCCAATATATATCTTTCTTCTCACCAACCACCCCATATCTGTGCCTTCAATGCATGTGTTGTCTGCAACATAAAACATCCATGGCCTTTATTCACGTACTTACATATTCTTCATTCGTCGTGTTGAATGACAAGCTATACATGTGGATTACAGTAATAAGTTAGTTTGGATAAGTTGCAGCGTCAGAGAATTGTGAAGTTACTGTATTAAACGACAAAAGCTATCCCACTGAACATGGTTTTAATCTCTCTCTCTCTCTCTCTCTCTCTCTCTCTCTCTCTCTCTCTCTCTCTCTCTCCTCTGTATTGATTTTGAACATCGAAGAAAATACTTTGATTTTGAACAATGAAGAAAATACTTCAATAGGGTATAGTTGATAGCTTGATATCTAATCAACTAAATTTAAGTTTATTCAAGAAAGTTTGAAATTAAGGAGACTTTTACTCAATGAGGTACATTATCATGATGAGACTATATCTGGACTCCTTGACTATTGGATCTTAAACACTGAACCAACCACATGATTGACTTATGTCATGCTGTTGTTTCTCACTTTGGAACTTTCAATATCTCATCCTCCTCCGCAGCAGTTACAATATATTTAATGTATAATATGCTATACACATCAGTTTGTGCAAGCATTGTAGGGCCGCTTGGGGCGACATCAATTCATGCATGCGTGGGGATCAAAAGATCCGGACGTGGCCACCTCTGCACAATTTCTAGATCTAATATTCCCATTTGGATCAACTGAGAGGAGAGGGTGATTTGATCATAGGTGGGTCAAGTGGCCCAGAAAATGGGACACTCCTGATTAATCCTCTGAATAATTGTGTGTATCAAATCTGAGCTTGGCCAAGCTAGTGACTGGTTAATGTTCTAACCAAACTCAAGACGAACTGACTTTGTCACAATGGAACTCACTATTTTGTCTAATGATGTTTTTGGGGTTTTTACGTATTAGTGCTCCTTAAATTTAGTATTTTCAATTTCATGACCGAAACTTATATAATATCACCAGATACGTTTGACTCTGATAGTCTCTAGTCAACAATTTTTTAAAACATTTTTTTCATCATATTCCTTGATATAATAGGATAATCCCATGATATGAGTTTGGGTCATAAAATTGGAAATACCAAATTTTAAAAAAAGAAGTTTTTAAAAAAGTTGAATTCTCATGTACTATCATTCAAAAAAAATTTCTCCTAAGATGCTACATAAAAGCCATGGCTTCATGGTACAATTCCATAATATCATTGGATTCCTCAATTTCTGTGACATACATTGTTCCCCATGATATTATGGGATCCGGAGAAAAAAATTCTTAGAAGAAAATATTGACGGAAATTAAGCGACTTTGGTGACATTTTTTGAATTTCGGTCATAAAATTAAGAAAATAAGATTTAAAGAGGACTAATATGTCAAAACCCCCTTTTTTTCTCTTAACCCAGGCAATGAGTTTGGACCTATGAGAGAGCCCACACATGATGTGGAAAGATAGCCTACACATGTGAGAATTACTTAGGGTTCTCGGTCCCTATGCAGCTGGGTGAAAAACAAGGTTGTCAGCCGAGTAACCTCTGGTTTGTTTAATGGTTAAAGCCAAGCCTAGCTCAATTCATTTATACCATTGACTTCTGCTAATCTAATTCAACATTCATAGTCTAAGCAGGGATCCAAATGGCAAGTTCCTATGATATATCAAGACTAAAGTGCAGAATTACTTGTCTTTCCGTCTTTTCCATTTCTAAGCTGAAGTTGTAGAAAGAGTCAGCTGCTGAAAGCTTCATAGAAAGAAACTGGGAAAAAAGAGACAAAAAAGGAAAAACTGTTAGCACTACGCATTTATATTTTGAAATTTTAGTTGGTTTTGGACGTAATTCACCTCGATTTGATTCTGTAGCGACTGAACATAACTAATGATCTCATCCAACGTCGCAGTCATTCCCATCATCTACAAATTTATCCCAACGACAAGTAGGTATAAAAAAATAAATAAATAAAAATTGGCTAAGACTTTTAAATAAAAATGAAGATGCATAAACTGAAATAGTATAGAATTCTTACCTTGTAGCAACCAGGAACAAGGTCTTGCAGCTTCCTCATTCTTTCGTTGATTTTTTCCCTTCTTGCCTGAACAGAAGAGATTGAAGGTTAAACATAAATTATAGACTCTAGTGATGGGGTAGATAATCAAACATGGCAACTCTCTCTCTCTCTCTCTCTCTCTCTCTCTCTCTCTTTTATTTTTTATTTTTTATTTTTTATTTTTTTGTTGTTGTTGCTGCTGCTACTATCAAAGGGTTACCGGCCCAGAGAGAAGCCGGGTAGACCCACATATAGCCCAAGTGTGGTAGTGCAATTTCAAATGTACAACATAGCAAATCATTGGAATAAGCATTCCCACATGATTTTGTTCTGATTATCAAAAAGGTCTTATATGTATGGACACTTCTCTATTAACATCTTCAAAACCTACACATGCGTGGGTTTTATCTTGATTTCATTAGTAGGGTGGATCCAAACACATGATTTTAACATCAGGGCAGGGACCAAGTATAGCTTCACTAGTTTAAGCTTTACGAGTTTTTATTAGGGTCCTAAGCCCGATAAAGAAGTAGGATTGCATTAGGTAGGTGAAAGCATCATAAAGATTTTGTCAAAGCTCAAACATGAATTTTAAGAAAAACAACATTCCGCCGTATAGACCGGAATGAAGAAGCAAAATTCATATCACCAATTCAATATAATTGGAATAAGGCTTATCATAATAATAATTATGACGGTGGTGTGGCAGACCCAATATTTGGAGAAATACGACGAGGAACACATGCTTTCAATGACTTTGGCTAAACCCTTACATTCTAAAAAAACAAACGAATATTTTCTAAGTTAAAAAGAGTATTTTAGAAATATCCATATATATATATTTTTTTCATAATGAAAACAAAATCTTGGGGTTTTTTTTATCATTATTTGCACAAAAATCACTACATTACCCTCTCAGCTATGCTGTGTCTATCTGTGGCATGGCCTCTTCTTGCTCTCACATGAACCACTTCCGTTGGTTTCTCCACTTGTTTCCCACGGCATCTCCCTCTCCTTCTCCTCCCAAAGCACTGAGATATGAAAGAAAGAGAACCCACAAAATCAATCCCTTCAATTTAAAACAGATAATAAATGCAAGAAAAAGAGGGGACCCATTACTTATATCAACAAAACCAAAAATCTTACATTTTTGCGAATAATTTTTCCTCCTTCCTTCAACCCAATTTCAGAAACTTGAGTGGGAGACTGCCCAGAGTAGCTTTTGGACAATTCCATCATTTTACTCTCTTGATTCCAATCTCCCACAGATGACATGGACTGAGGAAGGGGCACTGAATTGGAGAAACCGAGTAGATTGTCATCGGTAATAGATACCAGAAATTCGGGTTGTTGTGGAAAGAAACTGTCATTAGAGAAATCAATCAAGCCATGTAGATTGAAAGTGGGATTCTCTAACATCAGCCCCGTGCTTGAATCCGTTTCAAGGAAAGGGAGAGAGGGTTCAAAGCTCTGCAAATCATCTGAAATTCCATCCATAGATTTAAATCGCAAGTACTAAAGATAAAGATAACCCATGTTGTGTTTATATAGAGCAGGAGTGGGAGAGTAATGGAGGAGTACCTACCTACATGGAGCATTGTATTTTTTTTGTATTGAGAGGAGTTCTCCTAGAGTCATCTAGGAAGGGACCACTGGCATAAAGGTTGGGCTCACTGGTCCCACCATCAAGTAGAATGACCCACTAAAGATGAGTAATCTGTCTAAGCTCAACCTCATCAGTCAACAGTATTTTTTTTTTTTTTTTTGGTAAAATCATCAGTCATCAGTTATTCTAATCATCAGGTCTAAAACAGTAAACTGGAAGGTAGAGATGATTCTGCCTTTAAATTCTCATGTTATGTTAGAGCATGTGAATCATTTTGAGTCTGGTGAAACCGGACCGTATAAGGGTATGACTTTGAAAAGTTCTGGGCAGGAGTGGAACTCCACAGTGGACCAACCTATTGAAAATTAAAGCATGTATGACATATTTCAATATTCGGCCACCATACTATTGGTCATTTGCCTAATAATGAGATTAAGACACTATTAATCATATTTATTAATCATGTTCGATTTTATGATGAGACCAATTTCTATTGTAAGGAAATTTGAGGATACAACCCACACAAGAAAGGGCCTTCATTTTTAACATATCATATTTTCAATAGCTAGCCCCACTATGGAGCTCCTCTTGTTAAAGTAGGGATTTCTCTAAAGCCAGAGCCACAGAGGATCCGGACTCAACTCTGGTGGGGTAGATATGTACGCGACATTACAAATCAAGAAAGTGGGCCCCATATCTCGATCTGTATACACGCATAGGAATTAGGTGCATTTATGGAGACATTTGTAGGAAGGAATGAATGTCCCAAGAGCACTGATATTGATGGCTGTTTGAAGTGTGGACTAGTAAGGTGGGCCCCACTAGCACCGCCCAAGTCGAGTCTGCTCGGTATTAACTCAGACTCAGTTGACTCACCCACCCCCTTCACCCACCCGACTCTTTCTAACCTACAAAACCGAGTCAACTCATTTATCCTCGCCCCACCATTGTTATATGAGAAATTCTAAATGCATCCTTTATTTTATCGAGCACACCCACCTTTAAAAAAAAAAAAATCACTATTCATAAAGAGATATAGATGTGCCCGACAAAATGGATGGATGCATATAAAATCACTCTTATTACAGATTTCATCCTCCCCTTTCTTCATCGCGACTTCCGGTGTGCATTTGATTGCAGATAAGTCACTATAAACAAAACGAAAAGGCATACACACCACATGATATGATATGAAATTGACGCGTAGACTTGGATCCTGCTGGTCAGGCCCACGTGGTGGGAACCAATGCCACAATCTGAAGACGGTTCCAAACTCACATATAAGATGTGTGCCCTCGGAAATAAACAAGGGATGGGTTGTGAATAACTGCATATTTATGATTAGGATGGGAAAGAAAAAGGTAGCAAGGTAAGGGGAATGTAGAATTTTCGCACATTGGTTTTAAAAAGGGCAAAAGATTTCTGGCTCAGAATCTCACATTAGAAGGAGAAACATTTCGTTTGGTTTGGTTTGGCAGGTTGGGTACTAAATTCCAATGGCCACGTACGTTTGGATTCTCCTAAAACTCAATTTACATGTGAAAATAAAGTTTGTGTATTTGAATAACTTATCCATGTTTTACATGTAAATTCAATTCACTCTTTGACTTAGAGATGGGTCCTACCTCTGGAATGGTCCCAATGCAGTATGTTGTGCGCAGACGAATATTTTCCAAAACAAAGTCTCAACTGCATCGTGAACTAGTTTGAACTGACCCATCAATTTAGACTGACAGTTCCTTACAGCCAAATTAGATAACTGTGAATGTCAATAACTAAATGAGGGTGGTTCCGTTAAATAACTAGTCACAGTTGCCTTTTTTTAAAAAAACCTAATTACAAGTAAATAGAGTTTCAGATAATTAAATTTACACATAAAGCAAATGCAGGGCCACCAAGTTCCAAGTGTCCTAATTAAGTTAAGTTTGTTGAGAGTCTGATTTGTTGGATATAATTGATTTTCTTGCCATTTGTTGTTTTCAGCATATCCCAGTGCTCTAAGCTCAGATAGCAATTGATAGCCAGCTAATATATATATATATATATATATATATATATAAATATATCAAAAATCATATCTTGAGTACAAATCATATTTTGAGTAAAGCAGCACTCAGCTTACAAGTTAGATAAGGCTATGACAATCATAGTAATGTCATTAAGGATATTACGATTCAGTGATTGTTGGGGGATTACAAGATGGATTATGAAGCTAGGATTATCCTTTTTAGGCATACAATTTGGAAAGGGATTAGTGTTTGACTAGTTCAGCTTTGTCTGTCAAAGATGTTGGGCGGCTATAAACTTCATGGTCATGCTGCTATAGAGAGTGAGAAAGCTGATAACAATTCATCTTCTATGAATCTGGTGCTGTACCTCAATGTCCATGTGTAGGCTTAAATGTTTGAAGATATTGATTGCCCTGATATTCTTCACAAAGGACTGCATTGAATAAATGTGGTTTTACATGGCACAGTTGCAATAAACACCGGTCTTGTATCCACTATCCTTGCATCCCATCAAATCTAGCGTTACCCAATGAAGTTAGACCCTTCAACTAATTTAGCAAGTAAACCAGCTGAATTACATATAGGTACGAAAATCAGAATTTTAAATAGATGTGGACTGAAAGCTAGCTGGAAGCCTGGAACAGTTAAAAGTAAAGACCAAAACTGGCCAATGTAATACAGATTATAGAGTTACCAAGACGACAAGAATGTATAGTATTCTCAGCCACAAATGGTGAATGAGTAGGATACAAGTTCCAGATCTACAATTATCGAAATGCTTGTCATGAAGAGCCTCAAAAAGGCAACCAGTATTTTCCACACCTTCAATCAGAACAGTTGATTATATTGTGCAGTAAATGAAAGTAGAATGGTTTATACACTGCTAATAATAAAATGGAAAACCAAATGCCATTGCAAGTTATATGCCTTAGAACTATTTTTAATTACTGTCATCATCTCTTACAGTACACTTACACAAAGTGAAGAAATAGAAAACAGGTAAAGAAAGATTCTTCCAAGAATCTTTTTTTTTTTTTCAAAGAAAAAAAAAAGGCATGAAAGAAAAATGAAAAAAAAAAAAAAAAAAATCTACCTTCAGCTGTACCAGTGGAGAAAGAGAATAGCAAAAGTCATGACAATAAAGAAGAGCAAAAGAAAAGTATTGCTACTGCTGTTACGATCAATGGCTTGAGACAGCTCCTGGTTTCCTCTCTTCACATTCATTGTAGCTTCGACTGCCTAAAAAGTAACAAAGAAAATTCAAGCCAAAAACACGTCAATAATAGAGGAAATGCTAGTCTCATGAAAAATTGGCTTTACACCTCAGACTTGGGCAACCTGAGTGTGTGAGAACTGAGAAGACATGTCCAAATAACATTCAAACATAGTGATATTCTTTGTTAGATTGAAATAGAGTACGCCAATCTGAAGATAGTGTTGGATTGAATGGATTTATGAATTCCCTTGTCTTGTATGTGTGTTTAGAGGGAAATTTTTCCTTGTCCACATCAGTTAAATAGGTTTAACACCTCATATTAAGTTGTTTGTAAGTACATAAGTGAAGCAAACCTAAAAGATAAAGAATGTGCGGGACTTCTCTTTCACACAGAACCTGAGACAAACTGGGCTTGGTTGGTCAGGCATTGTGTGTATGTGTGACCTCACACGAGCCATGGATGACCCTTGGTTTTGCTCCAAAACTTATTTGCGTTTTTGTTTCCTTCCTTTGCATCCCTAGCCCATCTCAATATTAGAAAATGAATCCCACTTCTCGAAGTAATGGCAGAACACAACATACCCTTTTGAGGCAACTACTGAATAAATGAAAAAAATATATATATCTGACAGTAAATCATGATATCAACTGACCTGTTCATACAAATGCTCAATCTGTTGGGCTTGTTGGAGAACATGTGTTGACATAAGATGATTCAATGCCGACATTTCAACCATCTTTGTTTCTGTTTCTTGAACAGCATCAAGAAGGCTGGTCAACTCTACCTGCAAAATGTGATGAGCAAAATAAGCCAAAGGTTGAAGTGTTTCCACATTAGGAGAAAAAAGGTATAGCTTCAATGCACATAAGATGATCCAATGTCTCCTAACAGATGATTCTAAAAATACTGATATATCTCATACCAAATGACGAAAGAGAAATAGCCAATGGCCCAATAGCACACATTAAATAGGGGATCAATTAGAAAAATATTATCATGTGATGGTCAAGATATTTAGGTGACCTCACACACTATGATAGAAATGATGTGGACACACTATGGATGGGGTAGGAGCACGGGTTTTAAGAGACCATAAGAGGAGAAAAACCCAACAAGAGTGCAGGTGTTGAATTCCATCCAATCAACCGTCCACTATGGAAAAGTAGAACCACCAAGATCCACTTATGAGGACATACCCTCCACAGTTGCATATGTCACACCCATCTTGGCATCTAGGCTAACTACCTACATCAAACGAGCAAAGAGAACCTTTGCCTCGTTGTTGTTGTTGTTGTTCTTTTTTTTTTGGGGCGGGGTGGGCGGTGTGGGTGGGGGTGGCTATACTATCCAGTGGCCCAAGGAGTTTGTATTGGCTCCTTCGTGTCCTGCAGATGTGACAGATGAAGTTGTGATTTTTCAAGTGACTGAGCATCATCCATTTCTCTTATAAGTGATAGTGGGTCAGCTGAATGTCTAGCAACAGCACAAGTGAACGCACGCGTGCGCGCACACAAAAAGAAGGGAAGAAGAAGAAGAATAGTCTTTCAGTATATTTTCATATACAGTTTTCTTTTCTATTAATATAATACAGAGTCACCATTTAGAAAAAGAAAAAATGATCATATAACTTGTTACCTCTACCATTACCTCTACCATTATATTCCATAATTTAAACCTACTGTTTATTACACTCTACTTTGGATATGAATGATCTAAAAATTACTTAAGAGTAGCCTTAGAAATGTATTTTTAATCTTTTATTGGTGGACACAATTAACTCAAACATTTAAATATAAATAATTGGCATTTATGAGTTAATATTTAAAACTACCGGGCCCAATCCAAGCTCCAGTATGATATCACAAGGGCTAGGCTTGGGCTTAATTTTGTATCCCATTTATAAATGGGTTTACTTCTGGAAATTTTCACAAGGCCAAACTTTGTGGCCATTTAACAAATGGGTTGTCTCAAACACACGTTGGCCTGGTCCTAACTCGACTAACACACACCCCTTCGGTATTTTTTTATTTAAGATCAGGCTAGTGGCTAATGGGAAGAGCATACAACCTACATGCCCAAGGATTGATCCCTGGCGCTTGCATGAGACTAAGGTGCCAATGCCACTGATCCATTGAATCTTTCCTTAGAGGCTAAGGCAAGAGTTTCTGTTATTTTAAGAGCTAATTTATTTCTTTTTGTTTATTTATTTGTTTTTTTTTTTTAGAGATGAGAGTTGTTTTATGATCTTTGCACAAGTGCAGAAGGAAATTAAAGGCAATGAAGGTTCTCGTGCAAACTTACCCACCACTTCATAGTTAAAAACTTAAAATTCAAAGAACGTTATAAACTACAATAATTACCAAAGTAGTACATGATTTTCTACCACAATGTCAAGGGTTCAAATAAAGAACTTCTACAAATAAAAAGGAGGTATAAACACGTCCGAAAATCCATCCTGCTTACCAGTACCAAGCCCTTGTACAAAGAAGTCTTAGGGAATAGCCGAATAGGTATAACTCAGCTCAACACCTTGCTGGGCCAAGACAACTTCGCCAAGTGGCCAAGTATAATAGTGGAGTTTGCAAGCTACAACGGCAGTAGCTCTTTGAAAAAATCAGTTAACCAAAATAAATCAGTCATTACCTGAAGAGCCCGTGTTTCATCATCCAAAAGTTGCTCTTGCACTCTAAGAGGTTCAGAAGGAAGGTCTTGCCCCCTGAGATCGGAAATATTAGATTTAGTGACATCTGATGAATTTGCACTGGCAACCTTGTGCAGCTTTCTCCGTGGCATCACTCGATTAACTGCATCCTGAAAGCGTATTGCTCTAAGCTGATCAAACTGAGCAGTGACAGAATGAAGACGCTCACTTAGAATCAAAACCTGCAATATGCCACAAACATGATGTGAAGTATAATCTGTATTAATCTGGAAACCAATGCAACAAAAATCTAACAAAACTCATAATGATTAACTAAACAAGAGTCCAGAAAGAATCTGCAAAATGCCTTGTGTTTTTATCAGTATAAAAGAAAATCCTTATATATTGTTGTGATCTTGTTCCTCCTGTTTTTTGGAGAACTTTAAAACTGACCAACCTACAACAATCCATCAACAGTGGCATGAGAGCCATCCAAATTGTACAACAATTGAGACCCACGGCAGAATGACCTGGCCCCCAAAATTAGGTCGATCAACTACGCGGGCAGGCCACACGTGGAAATAGACGTGGATGAGAGGCTAGATGCATGTTCATTAACTTTAAAAATAAAAATAAAAAATAAAAAAGGGGATCAGACTTGATACGCTCAATTCTTTTTTGCACATTCACTAAGTTGACTATTGGCAAACGAGCAAAGGTCAATTTAATCAAGGTTATTCTCCCTCCAAACAATAAATTTCGACCTTGAGCATGAATACCTTCCAAATCATTTAACAACTGGATTCCATAAAACCCAAGGCTTGCCAATACAAAGAGGCAGACTGAAATAAAAATGATAGGGGTAAACCCACTCGACAACCAGAACTAGCAGGCTAAGGTTTCCACCTGATACTACTCCAAAAGAACCCCCATAAGCTCACACCTTGAATAATTAATCTTCAAACCTGACAGAAGCTCAAACAATTAAGGATCATATTTAGATTATCTACCAGCTCCAAATCCACATCACGAAATACAACAGTATCATCAGCAAACTCTAAATGTGTCATTTTAATGTCCTCTTTTTTTTCCCCTTTTAAATGGTATTTCGATGTCCAAATTCTCCATGCAAAAGCCCGTCGAAATTCTGAACCATTTGCCTTGGCTTCCCTAAACATGATGAAAAGCCTCTATTTGCAATCACAAATAAAAGAGGAGAAAGAGAATTACCTCTCACAGAATTCATGCCTCTCTGAAACCAGAAAAGCTCCCCATACATTGTTTGAGTCGAACACCACCATTTCTTCACTAAGAAATCTCATAACATTGAATTCTACACCTACACACCATGATAGATTATAGACAACTCTCACTACCTTAATTTCCTCCATTAAGATTCCACTCTCATTATTATCATTTGGATCATATACATTAGAGGCTAGCCACTAAATTCACGTTCCCCTGCTTAAAAAATCAAAGACACAGACCTTAACATTCTCCCATTAATTTCACCTCCTTGTTATCCTAAATAATGAACAAACCAACCGCTGCCCCTAAAAATGGAATAAATTTCCATCCGCAGTTGTTCCTTCCCCAAATTTTCCTACTAGTCGGCAAACACCATGCAGTCCAACTTGGCCTCTTGCAAAAGTAGTTCTGCTATTCCTCCATTATCTATTTCATTATACCCTTTGTGGCGCAGCCCTGGACCTTCAATCGAATAGACCAGCCTCTCAGATGAGGATGATCGAATTCAACAAAGGAATTCCACACAGAAGAACCCTTACAGCCATTAGGGAATAACTCACGTTAATTAATTTGATTGAATAATGCATAACAAAAACACTAGGTCTCTTCTCTATATATAGAGCACCCTGTTTCTAAACTAATCAAAATACTAACAATAGGAAGTTACCTAATGCTAGCCTAAATAGAATTTAGAAAGCAGTTCCTATTAGCAACTAATTAATATTACTAATTTAGATAGAATAGGGATCTCTGCCAAATCAGAGATCATGTGAGTCCCATCAAGCGAGTCTATCAGGGGGGCCTGCGAGCCCTAGTCTTCTGTCGGGCTGCATCACTTTGTTAACTGCAGCCATATTTTCTTTCCGCTCTCCATGATACAATCTTCACTTGGAACACCCCCCACGCAACAAAGCACCCCCCCACCCCCCACAAAAGCGCGCACACACACACTCCCTCCCTCTTCTCACAAAATCTTTCTTTACACACTTCAATTGTCATATTTTATGGAGCATGACAATCTCTCTATTTCTTTCAACCCACATTCCCCATTCTATACCTCTGCATCCTTGTCCTCCAACTTCTGTAATTTGACACCTAGAAAAGAAATAAAGCAGTAAAAGGAATTCGCAGGAGGTAGTTTGTAATAAGATTCTGATTCTTTTGTTAACAAAATTATTTCTCACCCACAATTAGGTAGACTATCCATACACTCTTTGACCCCCAGAAGGTCATAGTGATGAAATCAGGTGATTCCAATTCATTGAGGCTATCCAAAAGAAGTTCCACGTTTGAGTCAAGGTTCAAATTAAGACATTGATGATTGCTCGGTTATAAACATACTAATACAAAATATGCATTTGAAATAAGGCCACAAAACATACCACACCATGTCTGTGAGCTACAATATCAGCTTGAGAACCATCTTTCTGCAAGCCGAGCCATGATTTTGAACTCCCACTTTCAACTTCATCACTTATCCTATTCTTGAGAATATCTATCTGGTCCTTGCACACTTTAATAAAAACACTTACCTGCAAAGATTGCACTTGTAAGGCAAAGAAGAACAATTTGTCTCTCCACCTAATGCAGCTAATGAATTAAAAGAAAAAAAAAAAACATGAAAAAAAAAAAAAAAAAAAAACACCAAACATTTGAATGAAGTTTAAAGAATGTGTGAATATTTTCCCAAGACAATGAAAAGTATCACTAGATCAAGAATGTCTACAAAACCTAATAACGAAAGTTGTAATATTAAATTTAAGGTAACAAGATTGCTGGACTTTGTTGTTCTAAATGAGCAAAACTCAAGAGTCCAATGAAATAAACTGATCCCAGATGGATGGAATAGAGCTTTGACGATCATGAGGTTCAGATTTCAATGGACAAGAAGGAACTCCATGTCACATGTGAATTATACTCTACATACTCGTAATAATTCAGAGGCAATAAGAAAAGGTTAACGGGGGGAAATGGAAAGAAAAACCTCATACTCAGTGACAGAACTTTTTTGTTTGGGGGGAGGGAGGGGTGTTTAGGCGTAGTATATTTACAAATGGCCCCCTCAAGAAAATACAAAGGCCCCAGGAAAATTTGCTGGTCCCTCTCTTGCTTATAATCATCCAGCATGGACATTTAAAGATTCAATTTTTGAAAATTGCAAACTAGTCCATGGCTTTCCGTTATGAAGAGTACAGAAGTGGGGGTGGAAAATCTCAGAATGTTAGCAGGGTAAAACTTTAGGGGAAAGGAGAAAAATGCCAAAACATGAGTATGAATTGGAGCACCATCCTAGGGATAAGGTTCATGCAACCTAGGAAAAGTGAGGACCGGACCTTATAATCCAACCCATATACAACTGGATTTAACCTGCTAGATCTGACACAAGATATATATGGGCCAGGTTAGGGTTGACCGGCATAACTGATTCCTCCTTCAACCCATCTCAAAAATTTCTACTTCTACCCCTTCAATATAAACACTGTCCCTTTCAAGCGTGCACATGCTCAAAAAAGGCAATTGGGATCGGTGACATTCAAATGAGGTGCTATTCATCAGTTAGTCCTGAATGCAAGTCCATGATAAGCTGGAAGGGTGGAGGCACCCGTTCAAGACAAATGAGTGGGGAAAAAAAAGAAAAACAAAAACAAAGAATATATCGACTGCATTTTAAGTGTAATGGAGAGTAGCAGAGATGTGTTGGTCCAGTTAAAATGACTTGGCACCACAATGTTACAACATTTTTATATAATAATTATATCTATGGTCAATTATACAATAAAACAGCTATTGAGCGGAATATTGCAAATAGGATCAACAAAAGGTAGGCAAAGACGCGGCAAGTGAAGCACCATTCGATTATTGAGTGCCACTTCGACTAAATGATATTTTTACAAGATGGCAATTAGACCCAAGGCTCAAAAACTTGGACACAGGGGGCAACTCTGTCTCCCTAGAGTCAAGTCAGCTGAGTTAGACAGTCACCCCTAAGGCCCAGTAAACCTTGCAAAGAAGCCCTTTATATAGTCAGCCAAGTTGCATTACTAGGTGGCTCACCCAAAGTGGACTAGGACTCAACTGAGTCAAAGTGGGACTCGGACAAGTCACTTTTAAAAAAGTGGGATTGGAACCAAACCCACCACTCCCAAAAAAAAAAAAAAAAAAAAAGAAAGAAAGAAAAAAGAAAGAAAAGAAAACAACTCATTCAGGGCTGAGTTTGATCAAATGCGCGTGAGCCCACTTGGACTTGGCCAAAACTATGGTTAGACCCACTATGGTGTATGTAGCTAATGTTAGGCTATGAAGAAACAATGAGCTAAAGTACATATGCTTTAGATGTGCATTGTAAGTAGATAGTCATGCATGGAGCTGAGCATTAGTTTAGCAAATCCTATAAGGCCGTTGTGAGCTGGTAAAGAACTCACTTCATGCTCAATGCTGTCCCGTTCTTGTTCAGTGGTACGATGCAGATCTACATAATCCTTTCGATGCTTCAGAATGAAGCGTTCCAATTCCTCAATGCTTTGAAGCTAACAAATAGAAAGAACAAATCATATAAACACAAAAGTCAAATACCCTGTAAATGGTCACTCGAATCTAGTATTTTAAAGATGGAACTGTAGAAATGAATGATCACTGTTAGAAGCAGAGTCAACAGATGACCAATCATCAGCAGTAAAATAGAGAAAAGACACCATCAACAAAAAATTAGAACCAGTTGATGAGGCAAAGTAAACAGTGTCACATACCGTTTTGAGTGCAGCCTTGGTAAAAGGTGACCTTTGTGGAGGTTTGTGCATAATCATAGATGCCAATATGGATGCCATTTTGGACTGCCAGATGCAAAATTCCATCATATTGCATTGTCAGAAACAGTTGAAACCAAGGAATTTGAAAGGTCACCAAAATGAGATCGATAGAACATGTCACAAAGACAAAATACATTAAGCCTAACAGGAAATATTTATCAACTGAAAATATGGTATGAGAAACGATCCTATACGGCCTTCTGTAACGTACTGACTGCATGTTTGACCTATGTGAGGCCCACCTTCGCTAGATCCAACCCACTGAAATCACACACCTTCCCCTGTATACAACCTGGCCCAAAATTTAACTCTGATAAAACTGATGTACCAATATATTGGCCATGTCTAGAAATCATAAGAAATATATATTACAGATTAGAGTGAAATTTGGGAAAATTGCAGTACATAGGGACTAATGTGATATAAGAACACCGAAGAAATAGGAAAAAGAGTTTATAAACTTGCTATTCAACAGTTTCATTATGCATAGTCACAACAGTTATTATAATGGTTTACTTCCTTTAGAAATATCAAAAGTAACACAGTGTGATAACAGCACCATTTTTTGTTCTAAATCTTCCATTTAGAATGTTTTAAGCATAAATACACAGCTTAGAAACAATATTAGTGACCTGAAAATAGGATTTGAATGGTGTTTCAGCACAAACAATCATGACTAAATAACAGTAACAGCAACTTTTGACATGGGTAAGTAACGGGGAACGGATAAAGCCATTGCATAACAAATGACATTTTAAAACCCTGCAATTCAGTGACAGACCTAGGATTCTCATTTGAGGGGTGCGGACCCAAACAGGCAATTTAGTTTTGGGAAGAAACCCAGGAATTTCATATGGATTTTGGGGGTGGCGGACGCAGGATTTTTATGTGAATTTTCGAAGCAGAGTCAGAATTCATTATGGTTTTAGAAGTGGACCGAGATCCAATGTCTCTGACCGCCCCTGCATGGATGTACTTGGGTCTGCCCCTAATACAATTTAAATATCAACTTCCTCAGATATGAAAATAAATCCATCCCCATTCCCCACTGCCATGGATGATATGAAGTAGTTTGGAGCAGTTTTATGTTGGGAATATAAAGCAGATCACTGCATGTAAGCAACCAAAGCAATAATGGTACTGATATGAAGTCAACCCCACCCGATAAGGAACAAGCAGCTTTAAATCAATTTTCATTACAAAACAACACATCCTTGCTGATCGTTAAAGATACAATTAAAATGTTCCAAACAGAAGTATTCAATAACCTCATTGTATCCAATGAAGCGCGCAACAGACTGCACAGTGTCCCTAAAATCCTCAGTTCGGTCTCTACTTCTCGCCATCCCTTTAACATCAAGAAACAAAAAAATTTAGAAAATCAGTACTCTAAATGCATACAAGCGACCTGGCCCATCACACGTCTGTGTAAAGAAGAAACAATACACACCTCTGCTACACGTTAAAAATCAGTTTTACATTCAAGAGAGAACAGCATGTACCAATCCAATCCAAGAAAAGAAAAAACCACACAAACTCTGGCTTCAAGTATAAATTATCCTCATAGTCATCCTTTTTTCAGCACTTATCTGTGAAATGGAATGTGAAAGGAAGTGTCAAAATCAAAACAGAATCACAAGTGAACTAAATCCAGACTCTATCCAAATGAAAGAAGAACCCCATAAGTAGCATGTAAACCACATTTAACAGATGTTCTTATTAACCGTGGCCATCAAATGGGACAGACAGACGAGATACACGGAATCCAATCCAATTCCCCATCAAACACCAAAAAGAGGAGGAACATTATAGTTCGGAGAATCCAATGTGGAACTTTTTTTTTTCTTTTTCCCCTTCTTACTGTTCTGTTCGATTTGCAGGACCCAAATTTCCAAAACCCTAGACAGAAAAACATGTATCGCCCTAAAACCTAAAAATCGAATTAGTCACTAACAGTACAAGATCCAAGATCAGAAAGAAACAGAAAATGAGAAGGAAAGCCGAAACAAACGAAAACTGATACATTTAACTCGCGACGACAAGACGAAGGCCTCGAAAAAGTAAAATCGTTGGAAGGTTTAGGTAACCTGTGTTTCGTTCGCAGCGGACCGAGGAAACACGCTGATTCGGGCACTGGGTGAGAGCAAGTAGACGACCACGGATCCAAATTGGCGGAACTACATCAATAACAATCCATGCTGATGCGGGCCATCAAACAATCACAAATGACATTTTTCAATTATTCATGTATACCATAAGCGTCGTGGTAAGTAAATTAAATCAATTAATGTATTTTTTTTATTAATTAATCATAAAAGAAATTGATTAAAATGTGATCAATTCGATATAGATTCTATTTTGATAAAAGTGAAATGGGACTCTTAGTCCTATACGAAAGGGTAGATGATTATTTTAAGGGCAGAACTACCATGCAGCGATGATGCATCACCCATGTTAAATCATAGGTGGGAGCCACATTTGGAAAACTCAAACCTCTCGTTAGTCCTAATACCGTTATGGTGATCAAATGTTAGATTATTACTCAAATTAGTGAGATGGCCACCGCTGGATTGACTAAACTTGGAATATGTGATTAACTTTCTTTACTTTTCTCTTTTTAAAGGGCAAAAATGGAAAGAGCGCCTTTGTGTGAAATCTAGTGGCCAATCCATCAGTAGGCCCACTGAAATAGATTTTGAATTTTCATATGCAGAGTACACAAATGGGCCTTTGGCCAGTGAAGCGGTTTGGATTTTCCAAATGTGGCCCCCGCCCATGATTTAACCTGGGTGCTACATAATACGCTGCATGGTAGTTCTGCCCTTATTTTAAATGGCTTAAATTCATTATAGCGACATCTATTATTTTTTACATTAACTATTCCTAGAGTTTTGCTGCGAATTATCTTTTGCTATCAAATTATAAAGAACACTAGACTGTTCTGAAACATCACTGTTTCCAAGTCCCTTTTAATATAAAGCTTTAAAAAAAAAAAAAAAAAAAAAAAACCTAAACTGTTCCTAGAGTTTTGAGAAATGGTATTTTAAAAATATTTAAGTATTTTTAAGTTTATGATTTTTTTTTAAATATTAGTAAGAGTATCTCAAATAATAAATAAATTTATTTTTAAATAAAAGTAAAAAAAAAAAAAATAAATAAAAAATATTACAGAATTTCTGAGTGATGATATTGTGCGAATATAGGTTTTCCACTATTCTATGGGCGGAAAAGCTGCAAAAAGTGCGAATACAAGTTTTCCACTATTTATATGGGTGGAAAAGTTGCGAATACACGCGCTCGTGGATGGGTTCATGGGTTGAGGGGTAAGGTTTACGTGATAATGTAAGAGTATAAGATTGTTATTGGAGCCATTATTCCATGTTATGTTTGCCATTTTTTTCCAATTTTTTTCTTTCACATGTCTTTCACTTTTCAAGATAAATCTTGAGAATATGAATAAAAGAAAGAAAGAAATTGTATGTTAGTTGGTAGTAATCTTTTTATAAAGCCTGTGATATTGTTTTCCCAAGATAATTAGGAGAAATTGGGAGAACAAGAAGTAAGGGAGATAGAGAAATAGGTGGGAGAAGAAGAAAAAAAATAAGAGGAGGAAGAAATAAAAGGAGTTCTATGTTTTAAGAAAATCGCGTAAAGTGATACCAGCATTGCTCCCATCAAACACAAGTGACACTAGCGTTGGCTTTCCTCTGTATTATATATATATATAAAACGGAAGAGGTTCTGACGGACCTCATTTGTGCTGCACAATCAGCAAGGACCCTTCGCAAGGAATGGCCAAATTCTGGAACTTTTTCGGTAAAATCCTCTTAATATTATTAATAAAAAAGTAATAAATATACAAATATTATTAATCTCTGCTAAAAAAATCCTGCTCCGCCACTACTCGCCGGAAGAAAATCCTTGCTTTATGCTGCTTGTAAGTGAGTGAGAGAGCCGTAGAAAGGATCCTAATTAGGAGTTGCAATGTTATTAGGGCCCATCTCAACCGGCATGTTTGGCCCATCGGCAGCTGTTGTACAGAGTCCACATAAACGTATGACAGTCAATGAATAGATTCGGCTTGACTCAGTGAGGTTGGGCTTGAGCTCATGCCCTTTCTAGCTCGTCGAGCTCAGTCAAGGCTTATTCAGCTTGACTGAGGGCGAGCTCGAGCTTCGCTTAATTAACAAGATATTGGAGCCCAAGCCAAGTTCAGCCTAAGCTTGGCTTGTTAATATGAGTTCAAAATCTAGGATCCAAGATTGTCTGACAGGCGCAGCATGCCAAACAACATGAGCCCAATTTTAGGGCCTAGACCATTTGTCAAGCGAGCCGCGGGTCTTAGGCTCAAGACTCTTTGGACACTTTTACACATAGATTGTAACATCTATCTATCTATCCAACTGCTTGTAGGTTCCATGGGCCCTCTTACGATCAATTTAAGTCTTCATCCAGTGGTTAGGCTTCGGATGAGGCCCTCAAAGCCATACCTCCAAGAATGGAAAGTCCTTGCATTTTTCATGCAGATATATCATGGGCCTTTCAAACCTCCACCCCACCAATAGGTCCAATACCAGTCGTGCTTCCAAGTGGGCCCCCATTGCCCAATTCCTACTAAATGGGCCAAGCCATTCTTGAAAAAGGCCGTGTACGTGTAGGTTTATACGTAGGGAAATTGTATTGTATAAATAAAAGAGTGATACAAAGAATGCTCTTCGACGAAAAATGAGCCTTTAGCAGGCTCAGACCTAGTTTGGGTCCAGGCCTTTAATAAGAGGGACTTGGGCCCCTATCGTTCTTACCAGGTGGGCTCAGACCTAGGACTTAGGGTCCATATCAAACTTGGACTCAAATCCGTTGATCCCTATCTAGGCTAAACTAGGCCTAGTTAAGAATGAGGCGATCCCTACCAAGAAAGCCCTGTGGATGAGAAATACAAACTGCTCCCCAACCCAAGCTAGGACAAGCTGAACTTAAGCTGTAGATAAAGGCAATAGAGTTCTTCCTCAAGCTCAGTCAACCTTAGCCCAACTCATTTATACACTTGCAAATAAACAAGGGTACAAACAACTCGGGTTGATTGGGCCTCATATTGAACTAGCTTGGGTTGAGCCCGAATTGCAAAGATAAGCACGGGTGCAATTTAGGCCATCAGCTGAAACAGACTTCAAAGTAGAAGAACTAAAAAAGACCCAATGAGAGCTGTGCATGAAATTAGATGTACACGTATGATACAAAGGGCCCCACCTCTGCATTAACAAAGCAGATGTAGTTTTACTTCACACAACACACGGTTGTTGCTATGGACACCTGAAGAAGAAAATCTCTCCAAATTCGCAAATTTAAAAAGAAGATTTTCAAATAAGGCTTTTAGTTTTTGTCTCTTATTTCAAAAAATGAGACAAGTTTCAAGACTTTTCAAATTAATCTCTAAATTTTTTTAGTAAGTTTTCAATTAAGGACATCCGGGTATTTAAAGATATTTTATGGTAACTTTTTTCCTCATTTTTTTTTAAAATACCCAAATTACCCTTCATTTAAAGCCCCCATGAAATGGTTCCAACATCCACTACATACACCTGATAGCCGCAAATAGGGGTGTACACGGATCGGATTGGTGCGGATTGGGCCAAATCTGTCACCAATCCGTTACCTACGGATTGACGGATTTAGAATCCGTCACCAATCCGTGACTATTAAAATCCGATCCAATCCGATCCGTGAAGGAGCGGATCGGATCGGATTAATCCGTTCAATTCGTCCATGTACATTACATGGAGAAAAAAAGAAGAGAAAAAAAACCATGAATTCTGAAGTCAGTGTATTAAAGGGGCATGAGTTGAGAGTTGTATGCCTATCCTATCCTCTTCTATTCATAAGGTTACATATTGACCCCTTACATTTTTTTTTTCTTATATATATATATATATTTAATAACAACGGATCTAATCGGATCGAATCCACGGATTAAGGGTGAAATCCGCCACCAATCCGTTACTAACGGATTACACAATTTACAATCTGTCACCAATCCGTTGGCCTTCGGATCGGATTGACGGATCGACGGATTTTTTGTACACCCCTAGCCGCAAAGTCGGAGAGTGTCCTTTATCACAATAAAGATCCGGGTAAAGGAAATGAAAAGAATATAGAAGAAGTGAAGGAGAATTTTCTTTTAATGAAGGGTAATTTGAGTATTTTTTTAAGAAAATCAAGGGAAAAAGTTGTTGGAAAATAGCTTTAAATGGATGAATGTCCTTAATTGAGAACTTTCTGAAAAATTTAAGGACTAATTTGAAAATTTTTAAAACTTGTATGTCATTTTTTTGAAATAAGGCAAGGAGCTATATAGCCCTTATGGGCTTTTTTTAAGGAGTGGGAGGGCTGAAGCCCCAAGCCCTTCAACGTGGTTCCACCCCTGGTCACAAGAATGACTGCAATGAGAACTAGTCCTCATACTTCCATCAACCTTCTATAAATAATTTCAAGTGGTCAAAGTGGAAATCTCTTTTACTGTTCAAGCAAGTCTTCTTGTGGATTAACCGTCACCAATGACTCCTTGACAATAATACGACAAAAGAGCAACACTTCATGGTGCCCAATTGTGTGCTTAAAAAATGTCCAGTTCCAATGGAGATCATCCAGGTGCATGACAATTGACAGCCACAAGATGCATGCATGAAGATGAAAGGTACTGTAAGAATATGAAACATCAATCTGATGAAGTGATCCTAGTTCTTAGCCTTAGGTCCTCAAATTTAGTAGTTAGATATCATGAAATGAAGTTTTTATTATGATGACACTCCATAGTGTTGATATACATGAAGCAGTGTGAAATCAAAGGAAGTGCCAATTCAGAAAAGGCCTGGATGTGTGAACGAATTGAATTGATCGAAAGCAAACCAGTTGAATGAAGACCCAAATGGTCACCTAACGTGGTCTGTGAATGAGAATGACTCTGGCAAACTACATCTGTCTAACTTGCAATCTGTCGTCATCCTCTTCATTTACTTGAATGACAACCTTGAAAGCTCAATGGTTAAGATAAGGTTTTCAAATAATGAAAACCTGAAAGGTTTCTTTTGATTAGATGGACCGTCTCGTCGGTCATTTTGCACTGAAAAAAAGAGCGTCTCAATACAGTGCATGGGGTTGACAAGTAACTACAAAATACTTTACTACTCAAAGTAAAATAAAATATAGAGTGAAGTGGACCCAAGTTGCAATTAGGATTGTGTCGGCAGCTGCTAAAATCTTTATTGACCATCTATGAAAATAATTGTAATTTTATGCATGATTAATTTAACTAAATAGAATACTCCAATATGATAGAAATTTAGTGAGAAAGAGTTCTATGAGATGTCAACAAATTGGAATAAACAAAGGTGGGCCTCACAATTGTAAAATGAAATATTAACGGCCGACAGCACAAACAAGTTCATCGTTTTTGCCTCGCCTTGTACCAACTATATTGAGATCCGCTATATAAAATCTATTTCCCCAGTTCGAACAAACAAGATCATTTTATCTTAATGATCTTTAGGACAAACAAGATCATTTTATCTTAGGAACAAGAAAAAAGGATTTTGAAAATAAGAAGTCTGCTACTGATGATGATGAAGTCGGAGATCATCTTGAAACTTGGAAGGTGAGGCTGTCAATGGTGACACGTGGCAGTCAACAAGGATGGGACATATCCCTAAACTCACTTGACTGGAGAATTCTAAGCACTAAATCAGAGGACTGCTTTGTTCAAAGAAAAAGATGGACAGTCTTTCGGTTTGTTTGAATTTCTCTCATCAAAGCTGGTGGGGGCCGTGGGGCCCACCTGGTGGTCGTTTTTGGATCTCGGAGCAGTTAACCACGTGCATGGACCTTCAAGTCTCTATCAGCTATCTACTCTACAATTACAATAACGTTGGGAAGAATTCATGAACAGATTAGAGGTAGTTGTTTGAACAGTCTACGCATCAAATGCTGGTAGATCTGTTCTAAGATTTGAAGGAAACAAATTTCCTCTCCGGACAAGAAAACAATGTTTAAAATCTATCATTTTCTGTGGAGATTTGTATCACACCAAACAAAGAAATATGATACAGAAAGGAAATAAGAGTTTCGTTTCGCACAAAGATGCTCGCTTGATTGAGTAAAATCTAAGATAGCTATGTCGATGTGATTTTATTTTTAATGAGAACCAATAATTACTATGTCTGAGTTTATATCGGTTGTAGTATATCAAAGCTTTATATTTTGAGCTTACTTTGAATCAACTTCAGTTGGATAAGATCTCAAATGGGTCTGTTTTCTTGAAGATCCTTAACCCATAGCTTATATATAAATTAATTTAATGGAGTTAGTAGACCCCCACGTGTCTCACTTGGGTTTGTTTACAGGAAAAAGACAAAAAGTTTGCAACAGAGAACTCATATAGAGATGGGATGCGAACCTACTTGGTTCAATCACTATATATCCAGAAAAGTAAGGAGACGACCAAGTATTTGAGCTTAGACCCATTTTATTCAGGCCTTTCAGTTCTACAAGATACCATGCATGTTCTAAAGATTTTAATTCTGACGTGCGAGTCTACATTCATTGAAGTATTGTTTGCTTAGTCAATTCAATTGTATTTCCAAGCATCAATTAAGATATAGTCCAATAGTATCTCTACTAAGTACCAATCACAGTCCATTTAGCTTTCTTCATTTAAGACTAAAGACCAATTTGAGGCAGTTGTCACAATTTTTAGATGAAATGACAGAAAAACGTGGATCCTCAAATACCTAGAAGCTACTTTTTCACTACTAGCATCCAAGAGGGAGATCCTAAAAATTCTCATTCCTTTCTCAAACAATCCTCATCTACATGTACAATAAAGACAGCTTGTAGAAACTATATATGGTTGTCATCATCCTTCCTTCTAGTAATTGTGGTAGAATATAGCACATAGCTTAGTGTGGTGGAATATAGCACATAGCTTAGTTAGGACAGTTGATTTGTAGGGGGGTGTGTGTGTGTGGAACTGAAGTGGTTTCATCAGATGTCACTAGAGATTTAAAAGGATTTGGCCCCTATTAGGGAAAATAAATTCAATCCCGAACTTAATTATTGGTGTTAATTATTGCATTGTTTGATATTACTATGATTCTCAATAAACTGATACAGAACATCATTGTGATAATTAATCGACACTGGATCATTGGTACGACTAATGACCCAAGTGTGCCTGCATGACAATATATATATATATATATATATAAATATATTTGAAGTAAACAACATTGATTGAAATGGACCAATGTAGGTCAATATCGGTCAATCACGTGCAACATCATCATTATCATCAAATGCCTGTCCCAACTATAACGGTGCAGCAACATGAATACGGTTTTTCTATTTCGGTGCATCGTGGGTTAATTCCTCAGATGAATGCACTTATGAATGAGACGAAAAAAAGAAAAAAAGAAAAAAGAAAAAGCGAAGAGAAAAACAAGATTCTTTGGCATTAACACAAGTGTGGCCTAATTAAATATGATCTTTGATATTGGGAAATTGGTTCCATTTTTCTTTTGCATTAAAAAGGTAGGATGAATTAACTGTTTACTCTTGACCGTATGTAACCCTCTCTTACAAGTAGATTTTCGGTGGCCTTAACTCTGTTAGGAAAGTAAGAACAAAAATGCAACCAAACAACATAAAAAAGACACAGTTTTATGTGGTTCCCTCTAGATTGAGGTATGTCCACGGATCACACTGATTCTAAGGCAGTAAATGATAATATAAATTACATAAAGGTGCAGGATAATATTATTACGGAAATAACCTTACACGTTGGATCCGTGACAATGGATCTGAGTCAACAATTTGACCTGGGCGTAATTAGGCTCCACACATTATACTAACTAAATTAGAAAGGAGATTGGAGTTTGGACAAATCTAATCACATCAGAGATGGAACTTCCCAAAAATGGCAGTTCCTCTTCCAAGTAAGAGACAAACTAATTGCTACCATCCATCCTATCAATTGATTTTTCTTCACATCACATCTACAATCCATCCCCTCATCATCATGATCCTCACATCTATCGGTCCCCAGATTCTTACAGTCGAACAAATAATGTGCCAGTGGATAACAAAAGTTTCAAAATCTATGGCTTTTCCGGGATCAATCATTGGAACCCACTACAAAAATTAATTAATTTTATCATAAGAGTGCATTGATTAATTTTACATTACAGAGATTTAGGTGAAGGTGTTTCAATTAGCAAGATAATCTCATTTTTCTACAACCTTCACTTTATCACATTAACAAAAGAATATTAATGTTTGAAGTGAAAACAGTCATGTAATTCACTGGATATTTTAAAAATATCAACAGTATTTGTGAGAATAATCATAACATCCAACACCTTGAGATTCTCTACTCTCTTTCCATTGGGATAAGAATTGATTCTCGATTGTTGTTTGATTGGTTAGGAATTTGTGTAGTGTATGAAAATACGTGAGTTAAAAATTTATAAGATCAAAAGAAGAAAGAAAAAATTGAGTAGAACGTATTTTATTATTATGTAAGTTTGAAGTAATTTTATTTGTATGCTACTCATGAAACTGGGGTAGATTTGATCTTATCATTGAGATACTTTTGATTCCCATGATTTGCAGTAGTGGTGGGTTCCAACTTTTCTTGCGACGACAGAGTGAGTTGACAACTAAGATTTGTCCAATCAGTGGAATTTTTGCATCGATAGAGATCTTATATCTTCGGGCCAAGTGTTGAAAGAAAAGCATGCCCCAAACACGAGGGGACGCCACTTTTGGGCCAGGTGCAAAGATAAGACATACCCCTCTACAGTATGAAAGAGTGGGGAATAGGGATACATAGTCCTAAAGTCTTCCTAGCAGCTCTAAAAAGCCTAATTTATTGCAGAATTTGGCAGGAAAGTTTTAAGTACCGACTTTTTACTTCTAGTGATATAGGAAAATTTTTGTTTTGTATTTAATCCGAGCTAAATTTTATTCCAATAAGAGTTATGTAATATCACTTATAAAGCACGAGAGTAAAATATGGACCAAACTATGTGTTGCCATGGCTAGTGTGGTTCAACTCTTATTTGAATGAGAATTTCAATCGCCCATGTGAGTAAGCAGGTCATTTATTTTCCATGACTTAGGTCATATTTGGCTATTAAATTTTCAGGTCGAATTTTTACTAATTTCGGAAAACCCACATTTGACATTTGTATATATACCTCTAAGGATTTGGGCGCTGATGGATATCCTTATTTGGAGGATATTCAACTTTGATACCTATATGCTTTCAAAATCCTCATTTTTGTAACTCTACACATGATGCCAATTTTTCTCCACCATGTGCATCAATAGTAGGCACTGGTATCAATATAAAATCCTTAGTGAGAAATCCCCATACCAAGAAAAGTGAGGAATCCTCGTATCAGCGGATTTCTCAACTATCACGTTTTCGAAGGCTTTTTTCTTTTTCAATTTCTCAAAAACATGTTTTCTACCTCATATTACGCCCATGGAAAATTAATTGTTCTTTGGAGTTTGTTACCGAAAAAAATGTGTCGCACCAAATTACAGAAAATAAATAAGCATAAACGGCAACTTCTCTATCCCGTTCCAGCAAAAATAGCATTACACAAACGTGCTAATTGATATTTAACAACTGAGCTCATAGATATTTAAAAACTCAATCCCTGCCTAAGTGGATTGGACTGGGTCAAAAATAGAAGCATTGTCACATCACAACATTAGAATCTGAAGATTATTCAAACTATGCAGTCATTGTCCTGTGACTGTTATGGTTGAGAAGCACACCCCACATACAGGAAATGCACTGCTGTTTTTATGCAGCAGACAACCCTGTGACAGTGCAGAGAAAGAGGTTGTGGACTAGGGTGGTATGGAGGATTTTTATTATAAAAAAAAAAAAAAAAACAACTGAAATGCCGCCAGATTAGGTAAACCAGAAATTCACATTCTTAGCTGTGTTTAATATATGTTGTTGATTTTGTTCAGTCAAACACGCTTCAGGTAAAAGAGAATCTAGAATATGAAGGACTTGAATCACCATGGGCACCATAATTCCCGGATTTCTTTTTCAAGAACCCCACCTTTCTTCTTTCTCTCAGCTGATTGGGTGGATGACCAATTTAGTAGTCCCCTGATGAAATATGGAAAAGATGTAGTTTTCATGGCATCCTAAATCCTAATTCCTTGCCATGTATGGAGCAGAAATGCTCCCCACATGCTGATCATATTATGCAGCTCATCTCTGATGGTGCACACCTTGGTGAGGCCCGCACATATTGGGGTCCCACAAATCACGGGGAAGGTGGGGGATCGGAAGATCTGGATGAGCCCTATCTCTAAGTAAAACTTCAGGCTCATCATTTCATTCTAACCCCATGATCCATTCCCTTAAAATCCAATGATTTTATGTAAAATGAACATTTTTGGCGGCCGATCCAGCCATCAATCTCATTCAGATCGGTGTAAGAATTGGGATATGCGTGCGTGCCCAGGGGGGTTGGGTTTGTATACGGTAAGACCCCAAGAAAAGGTGTGCACTGGATCGTTCGTCATCTTTACCCAATTTTATATTCATCTAAGTTCTACTCATTGTTCATTAAATTCAAGAAAATTAAAAAACAAAAAAAGCCAATGGTCTTTGAAACAGAGATTCAATTGCCCAGGTGCAATGCATGACGAGACATTTCCATCTCCATTTACCTCCAATAATAAGCGTCAAGGTGATATGAATCCTCTGTGGTTATCTTGCAGCAGAACATTCTTCTGTATAGAAATTTGAAAGGACTGATGAATCATAAGGCCACCTGAAGTACAATAAGGTCATAACAGGGTTTTAGATCACTGTTAATGATTTTGGTCTATCAGGCTCTTAAAGCCCCTTTTTGAATTTTTGTTCAATTCGATCTGTATAGCCCACCAGTAGTTGCTCTCTATGTTCTAGATTTAGTTAGGATCTGTTTTCTAGTTCTTGTTGAAAAGTAGATAGTTAATTTGCAAGTAATGAAATTATTTAATTTATTAGAGGTTTGATACAAAGATATGTATAAATGAAATCAAAATTATAAAAAAAAGTGGCCTCTTGAATTATGAATGAATTAGGGAAATATAGCTTATTTATCTTGTGAGATGAGATTTCTCTTAACACTGGGCTTAGACGGGTGAAAATTTTGCATCTATTATGCAAATTGTTTTTTTTTTTTTTTAAAAAAAAACCCAGCCAAGGGGTTGGGTCCCTAGGACTCATGATACAACTCACATATAAGGTAATGGGAACTCATACATACGAGGAGAGATAGACACAATTCACACATGTAAAGTGATGGAAACTCACCTAAGCGAGAAAAAGTAAACACAACTCACAAATGTGTGGTGATGAAAACTCACATATGCAAACAGTGTCCCATTAACTACTTTTATTACTTAGTTTATCCTTTAAAAAATATAAAAAAGAATGTAAAGAGCACTGTTACAAATATCATTCTCGGAAAACTAATGTCTTGAAAAAATGTTAGGATATTCCAAATTTGGGGTTGTAGTTGGGATACTACTGTAGAAAAGGCCACAGAAAATAAACTAATTTCTAAATAATTTAAAATAGAAAATAATAAAGAAAGTAATAATAATAATAATAACAACAACAGTAAAGACATTATTACAGGTCCTTCCTATTTATTGTTCCAACTTTTACCATTTCTTGTAATATTTTTGTTTTCCAGAGATATCTGATGTCTCCTTATTATTGGAAAAACACCATATTATCCATGTGTTACAATGTTCTCAAAATATTTCTGATAATCATGACTATGATACAAAGTATATGAGAAATTAAAAAAAAAAAAAATCATTCCAAAAGTGGAGAAATACAATTTTTATGGGCTTTAGGTTTGTTTGCACCCATTTACATAGGTAAATGTTATTCATGTATAAAGATTATGCAAACTCATTTATATATCACATGTTTATAAATTAATATGTGAAAATGGGGCCATTTTCATATAAGAAATTTCAAAGTTAAACACCTTCCTCCTCAAAAAGTAGCCAATACAATTTCTGCCCGAGATAAGTTACAAACTCGATTATTTCCTTTTTTTCTTGTTATTCCTATGGACTCTATATTTTTATTTCTAAACCGTTCAAAATTTTGATTGGCCCATTAAACCCAAGAAGTTAGTCTCATGTCTTAAATATCCGTAAGTCTTAGACATTTGAAGATTATATGTATGTAATCCTAATCATTCAATATTTACTCAAGTGAAAATGGTACTTCCTAACTAACGCGACACGTTGGTAGGGAGTCCCATTTTCACATCACATTCAAGACAAATGACCCCTAAAGCCATCCTTCCCACATATGATGAGTCAAATGATCCCTCAAACTATCTACATGCTTTTCCTTTTTGGCTTGTTTGTTTAGAGGAATTCTAAGAATTCTTGTCTATGGAGAGTTATGAATTTGCCAAATTTTGTCTTAAATTGTATCTCAAAATGCTCAAATACAGTATGACATCTAGGAAACTAAAGCCCTTTATATCCACAAGGTTTCTTCTTCTAAACAATATCTTGATTCAATCTAGATCCTCTACACCTTCATATGGAAATTGGAGTCTCTTTGCATTTTAAAATGGGCACATTCGGCAAACTATACAAGGACATGAGAGAGATGGAGGGACACATCTAGTCATCTACAGAAGACCAAATCTAATGTAAGTTGCTAGGTATAAAGCCATAAAATGGATGGTATGGTAGGCTCCATTAGATAAGATAATTCACAAAATGCCAATCAGCCACTTCATAGCCTCACATATCCATGCACATTTTTGTGAATGATTAATTTGATCCCAAAGCTCTCTTTATATATGTTAGTGAATCATACAAACTCACTTGAGGCATATTCCAAGTGCTGAAGTTGTAGATGATCTTGATCCATCATGAATTGTATAAGTGGAATGTAGAGTTTACAACTCTAAGCATAACTTGCCATGTCAAGAAATATGAAGTAGCCTATGGGGCTCATTGAAAAGGTACTGACGAAGTATGTTGCTAGTTTATCTACAAAAAATGACATCATTGAATATTCTTACCTAAAGACCCGAGTCTTCAAAAGTAAAAAAAAAAAAAAAAAAAAAGAGAGAGATTCCTTATCAATAACAATTTTCACCCAAAATTAGGCAACTTAAAATGTAAATGTAAATAAATTGATTTTTAGTAGATGACAAGTGTCCGTATTATTTGGGTAATTAATTCACTTGTTAAGTAAAGTAAAGTGAACAGTTAAATCAAAAGAGAATAAAAGTAGAGGGGTTTAAATCAAAATGTGTGGCCTTTTTGTCATGTAATGGCTTGAAAAGGTATCTTTTGATTTTTTTAATGTAAAAATTAATGACTTTTTGTCATTAGTAGAATGAGAGAGTTCCTTTTTGAGTTTTTTCTATAAAAAAAAAAAAAAAAGAAGATGTTATTTTTGAAATTTGGTACTTCTTGATATGACCCCATGTCTTAAAATGCCTCTTAAATTGAGCATTGACTTCAATTCATACTACAAGTGAATTACCCAAACAATTTGTTTAATGGATCACGAACATGCCACATGTTTGCCAACATGGCAGTTTATTATTATTTAAAAAAAATTTCTTGCTGCTAAGTTGTGAATGTAATTATAGAAAGAATGATGTTCACAGGCACTCTAGAAGTGAACATGACAAGTTACACTTAACTAAAGTTACCAAAATAATTTTCCTCTAAAGGGCCCATAGATGGAGTGAATGGATAACACGAGTAGGATTTTCTTATATCTTATCTTTCAAATCCATCTTTTTGGAGGTAGCTTTTGGCTTGCTGGTGTCTATATAAACCTTAGGCCGTGCTTGCCACTGCCTGAATCAAAATAGTCCAAAAGCATTCCCTCTTTTTTGCTTTAGCTTTCGTGCAAGCTTGGCCATGTCCACTGTCACCAAGAAAGGGTGCAACCCACAAGAGGACATTGAGCTTAGGAGAGGACCATGGACTCTTGAAGAAGACACTCTCCTCATCCACTACATTGCTTGTCATGGTGAAGGACGTTGGAATCTTGTAGCCAGATGTTCAGGTAAAACCCAACCTGCCCCTCTTCACAGGAGGTTCAATTTCATCAGATGGGTGGATTCTTTAACTCTTACCATTTGGTCTTTATGTATTTTCAGGACTGAAGAGAACCGGCAAGAGTTGCAGATTGAGATGGCTGAATTACTTGAAACCCGATGTGAAGCGTGGGAATCTTACGCCAGAAGAACAGCTCGTGATTCTTGAACTCCATTCCAAGTGGGGCAATAGGTAATTATTTAACTCAAGTTCCATTTAAAAGATAGTTAATTATTCTATTTAGATTAATCTAACCAGACTAAAGAAGGTGGTATTCATCAACTTATCTTATAATCATGGAGCTGGAGAAAACAAACCCAATTCTAACATTATCTCTGCAATGTTTTGAATGTTTTGCTTGTAATTGTGGGTTGATGCTAGTACCAACTTTCATGTTGTATAAAAGGTGTTTTCTGATGACAAAGCCAGGGGTCAGGAAAAAGTAAGTCTACATGTAGCATCAGTGGCTATAGCGCCATTTTCAACTACTTTGTGAAACTTCTTTTTTGCTAATGAAATGGAGTATAGGACTGTTGAATTCATGCCAAAATGATAACCTTGTTTAACATTAATCAAAGATATTTGAAAATTTATGGTTCTCTTCACGAGTTGACTCACCAATGTAGTTAGTGAGTCTTCAAAGCTCTAACAGTGGGAGATTTTGATGCTTCCCACGATCGACAATCTCGATCCTGTCAGACCACAGAGACATCCGCCTGTCTTTTCCCCACTCATGTCATGAGAAAGTGACCCTCAATCAAAAGGTTATTATACTTAATGATTTGACAGATAGTGAAAAGGCTCATATTTCTCTTTGTATTTCAGTGATTGTAAAGGGGTATTTACACATGGTGTACATAACTAAAGATAAATAAAAATCCTTAGTTAAATCAAAGGATTCTAGAGAGAGACAATCTCCAAATATTCATCTCCATCAAAGAGAAATCTGGGCATCCTTGTATGTCAATTTAGACTATTACAGTATTACCCATGTTTCCATCTTTGGCATCAAATGAAATTATATTACAAAAGAACTTAGCAGATAATGGTTTTGGGTAATTTAATAGTTTTCCTTTTAAGTTGGTATAACATAATTGAACCCACAACCTCAAGGTTGAATAGTAAGCATTTGCCACTGTGCCATGGGCTCGTCATCTAATGTAGTATATATTTATCTTATCTCATAAATGAATCTTCTTCTACATACTAATTTTTATTTTTAATTAACTTTATCTCTAATGATTTGGCTTAGACCGAAATGGAAAAACATAATTCATATAGCTGATTCCAACATACATGGGGCAAAGCTCCAATAATGAATGATGATGATGATGATGATGAACCATATGTTTACATTTCCAGTGATAGCTGATCAGAATCACAAGACAGTTGATTAAATTATTATATAACCTTTCTCATGTATTCTTATCTTATCATTTATAATCTTGTCCTGGGCATGTGAAGTAGGTTGAATGCTATTTAATTTAGGTAGACTCGACGTTGGTGATATTTTTAAGCCAGGTTGCTCACATCAATAGCCCTCCCTCTAGGCTTGGGACTAACGTATACTTTAGAATGACATATGGAGGAAGAATTATGTAACAAATAACCATATCTACTTATATCTAACAAATAAAATCATGATATTTTCATTTATTAGAGTTAATCAACATGTGTTAATCTTATGTTTTTCCTATGGTTTCCTAGGTGGTCTAAGATTGCACAACATCTTCCAGGAAGAACAGACAATGAAATAAAGAACTATTGGCGAACGAGGGTGCAAAGACAAGCACGCCAGCTCAAGATTGAAACAAACAGCGCTAGGTTTCGAGATGTGGTCCGGTGGTTTTTGATGCCTAAATTACTTCAAAAGATGCCATATCAGTCATCAATCCAATCTCTAAATTCAACCCCGATTCAACTCAACACACCCCCAGAGTCACTCAGCTTTATTGAACAAAATACAGTAAACAATCCCTACTATTCTGACAAATCCATCTCAGAAGGTTGGAGCCCCAGCATCTGTTCAAACTCCCTTAACATCACCCAATTCCCTCAAATCTCAGAATTCCCAGCAACTCCTCAGGATTTTGGCTATATTGACCACAGTCCACTTTTGAAAGAAAGCTACAATAGCTATGAGTCAGAGGCTATCCAACTAGCTTCCACCGCAACACCAGGCTTCAATTATCCTTACTATGATTCCTCAATGACTGAGAACCCCTGTATTGATGACATGGCAGACAGTCTATGGAACATGGATGAGATTTGGCAGTTACAAAAGCTACAAGGAAGGAGCATCTAAATTTCACTTGGTTATAACCCAAGAACAAGACATTGAGAACAAACTCTAATTGAAAGCTATTCATTAGTGAGAATTTTAAATGAAAGTGGTTAGAGTAGAAGATTGTTAAGTCTGAGTCCTAGAACTATTTATTTGTGTTGGACATATAGCTTGTCATACCGTAAGACTGTCCTAGTTAATAAAGTTTTCACTATTGTATGATTTTTGCTTATACTTGTTTTAGTAGAATTATGCATATTTAATTCCATCTAGATCTGGAGAATCTGATGAGGGGGTTCCATATTATGTCGTTTTCTCTTCGAATTAAAGTATTCGAACTCTAGGGATTTATCTTAAATCTCCAGCCACCTCGATCGACATGGAAGTTGGTCTGCATCTACAGTAAACCCAACAGTTGGGAGCTGTCACTTGATTGGAATTCAAGTTCTATAGAAAGGTGGCAAGAAAGATGGGGAAGAAATTTGTAGGTTAAATGAATCTAGTGCTCCTTGACCAAGTTCAAGCATCATAATGTATGGTCTTTTCACATAAATGATAAATAAAGAAATTTGTTCAAAAGGAGGTTGGACTATGTGGAGGCTTCTTTATCCACCTGGTTTTTTTTATTTCCTTTGATGGAGACCCTTCTTCAACATAGGATGCCACTGAATTCCTAGAAACTAATTATATTTCTAGACATGATTCTAGGAGACGAAGCTTAAGAAAAAAAACTGTGCTTCCTAGTCTTCCTCCTATGGGAAAGATCCCAACCTACCTCAAAAGACAACATCACTAGCCCTGCCTAACAGAGGAAAAAATAATCTCCTTACTAGAATGAGGTGGGATATTGTTCATTTTGATGAGGTCACTCCATCATGAACAAACCAAGCATGGATCCTTACACAGAACCACCTCTATTAACTTGAAAATCTTATTCGGCTATCACAACAGGTAGTTGGAAATCAATTTACCAAAGGAAGTGACAAAAAGCCAACACATATTGTCATAGAAAGAGGAACTCCCTTACATCTGCCTTAATTCAAACTAAACTCAGGTAAGTCACTGCCAAAAGGCAATCATAGACGAGTCCACACAACCAAGGCAGGGTAACACCATGTGTTTAATCCAAACTTGGTTACATCCAATTTCATCATTGACGACCAATGTGCCTGACTGAGATTTCTCAAATTAAGAAAGGTCAAATGCCGGGTGCAGTTAAAGTGGGTTGACACTTTTCCAAACGGTTACTAGCCATTGGATTTAGTTTGACACTTATCCAAACTGTTACTTACCATTGGAATGAAATCCGAAAAAATGATGTATTCTAAAATCATTAAACTCAAGGGCCATAGATCAAGGGGTCAATGTTGGAAAGTCCCACATCGCACATCACCTAAGTCTTGAGTTGGACATGTCTTCATATGTATGTTTGAGCATTCCACCTATCAGCTTAAATTTTTATATTGGTATATGCTTTCTTATCATTAAGATGGTTTAATGGATTTGAAATTTTGCAGATTTATATATCTCATTGAGTTCTTTGTATCCCCACCTCCACCATGACAAAATTCATACTCATCCAAATATTTGTCACTAGGTTGAGATCCAAAAAAAAATTGATTCCTTCCAAAATCGTTAAAACTCAAGAGCCATAGATTTAAGGGGTTAGGATTTTCTAATGAGTTTGATATCTAATATATATAAAAGAAGGTAGCTATTTAATTATAAATGTTGAGAGAGAGAGAGAGAGAGAGAGAGAGATGGTTACATAAAACTCCTTTTTTAAGGTTTTTGTGAAATAAGGAAAATTAAGTTAGGTGATTCCATGTGTGTGACATTACATCCATTCCTATGCCATCTACACACGTACACATGTATGCGTGCAAGGCTAGGCAAATACCTCTATGCCAATGTGACAAAACATTTCACGCAGATGTTTTGCATGTAGCAGTGAGGAACTACCTCCATTGAACCTGGTTGTTAAAGCTAAATCACACCACCCAAGTCAATGGAAAACTACGGCCAGTGATGCCATGGAACATGATGTCATTAACAGTTGAATGGTGACAGATTCAAGGGCTCGATTGAATTATCTAATATGGGCGTGTGGCTAGCTGTTTCTACATCAGGATAAATGTCCCTTAATTTGCTAAAAACTCAAAATCCTAAATAGTACAGTTTTATTATATGTTGTTTCGGTAGAGTTTAGGGCTTTAAGCTGATAAAATCTTAGATGATGTAGTTTTAATTTATAAGAAGGTTAAGACTTTCAAGGGAAAAGATGATCACCCCTAAAAGTAACAGACTCAAGAATCTCTACCAGAAAGAGAAGAAAAAATCTATTGATTTTGAAGAAAATTGATGAATTGTATTGAAACTTATTTACAATTAATGCTACTATAAAGAAACTCTTAAACTTGTTCAACTTCTAGTAGTAGTTCACCTAGACTCTAAATTAACCATAAGGGTTAGCTCAATTGGCATAGGACTACGGTTTGTATCCAGAGGTTGTAGGTTCGAAATTGCACTACCACACTGAGACTACAGAAGAGTTTATCCGGCTTCCCTCTCAGCTAAGAGGGTTTAGTCCAGCCCAAAGTGTTGAAAACCCTTCCGATAGCAAAAAAGAAAAAAAAAAAAAAAGCCTAGACTCTAAATTAGAATGACACTTACTCCTACATAACATTTCCTAATAACCCCAATAACACAAGAACCTCAACTTCACTAAAATCATGAATAACCAAAATTTATTAAGTTTCACAAAAACAAAAGGGGAATTTGACCTCAGAGTTAGATATTTTGAAATTTCATAGTTAGGCAGTTTATTTTTGAGGTTGAAGCACTCATTGAGAATTTTCCAACAGCTCCTTTATTTATTTATTTTGGTAAACCCCAACAGTGTATTAGAGTAGCGAATTTGGTTATTGAATGTGAAGTTATGGCCTCTAGAAGATGGTGCACATCAGTTCCAGTGAATCAATTTCTTTTGATCCTAGGACTCTATAAAGCCACCAAACTATCATATAGCACTGGCTCACAAGCTTCCAAACCACTACACAACAGGACTACGGTATGTGAGAACAAACCTAGTACCTATTCTTTTGACTAGTACAAGTCGGGCCAAATTTATTTATGGGTTATCCCATATACTCCCCGAAGAAGATATATTAAGCATTTTAAGGGCACGTTTGTGTAGAGGTAACTTCCATGGAAAGAAGAAATTTCCACATTAGTAAATTCTATGGTTTTTAAATACCTCAGAAAAGGTTTTTTGAGAAAGTTAGAAATTTATGTTTGGTGCAAAAACAATTTTCCTCGATAAATTGGTACTAATGTTGTTTGGTGCAGTTGCGGATTTTTTTTAGTGAGAGCTATTGTTTAGTGAAAACTACTGGGTGGGTGGGTCGGTATGTGGGGTCTCTCCCCCCCCGGAAGTCTATTTCCATACCTAGGAAGGAAAAAACTAACGTGGTGAAAAAACAGTTCTGCGTAAAACTGCAGCACCAAACACAAAAAAAAAAAAGTTTTCTGCAAAAAACTACATCCTTTTCCGCAGAAATGAGCTACACAAATGTGCCCTAAAGAATGCTATGAACAGTGTTTTAATTGAAAAATATGTAGACAGGTTATAAACGGGTCATAAAAGATCCGGCAGACAAAATCCAAACCCACTCCAAACCGGAGTCAAGTCATGTGATCATTGCCCACTATAAGCTTGTTGCATGAATGAATTCCAGATTGGAAGTTCAAAAATCACTTAATTAGTAGCCTAAGAATAGGATGCTAGAAAGAGAGAAACTAAGAAATTGAAGGCACCCACTCGCAAGGCATTATCAATGTTCTATGTCAATGTAAAAGGACTCCCATCTTCCCATTCTGAGGTATTGTCAATGATGGGTCGTCACTGAAAACCCAACCCTGCATCACTTTTTTCACATGAGGGAGTCCCGCACAGGGGTGGTAAGGAATTTTCAACCCTAATCTCCATGAAGTGGACCCAGAATTATATGCGGGGACTAAAAATCCCACACGGAAGACATGGGGGACTCCCGCAGGACCAAATTCCCCACCTCCCACGTGCATTAAGTACAAGAATACCCTTTCCTTAACACCATGGAGAAAGTTCAGGAGAGAAATAGGGTTAATTTATTTAATTGAGACTAAATTCCTATGACCTTTAAGCAGTGTCTTCTATCCAAATTAAGTGACAGATTAAGGGCTTGTTTTTTTCACGTAATTGAACACATAGCAACTATAATCCATCTATTTTAAACCAGTTAAAATTGAAGAAGCAAATGTGAATTTTAAAAAATGATCATTAAATTATCTAGACTCTAATAGAAAAATGAATGAAGGGTGAGTGAGAAATGAATGCCCAACTACCACTCTAATAATTCAAATCCTAGTAAGTGAGGATTGCATTTTGATCACTACCCCCATAACATTCACTCATCACCTTTTTAATAATCATTGAGTACTAGACTCATTGATCATGAGTTTCTTTATATTAAACTCAAACTCATATGCATTATTTGCAAATATAGAATACCACTTCATTTGATAGGAAATGGTTACTTGTCCATCGCCTTGTAAATTAAACTCTAAGAGAGTGATACTCTCACATAAATCTCCACCATACACCCTTCACTTCTTAGCCCTTCACTTCTTAGCATTTAAACACTCTCTTTTTAGACCTTCACTTCATGAATGTAACTGTCAACGTATATTAGGAAGGTCCGCTTCATGTCCTATTGTGATCCTCGTTGCTGCCATGTGAACATGGCAGCCAAGTCTACCGAGGAGAGTGGGACAGGACAGGCAAGCTTCAAAATGCATGTCCTGTTATCACCATTGAGAAATCCCCCGTCCAATGATTTTTGAAAAATTCAATGCAAAGTAGGCAAACAAATCTACTATGTTTTCAACAATAATGATTTGAAAAACAAGCCACAACATTTCTTGGGTGCATGGTACCCTCCAAAACAGGACCTTAAAATAGTTGAAATAGGCATGGGACCAAAGAAGCAAGATAGAGAATTTTCAGAAGGAGAGATCAGCTTTTGATTGGGTACAGTGGATAGCCATGTGAATTCAAATCATCTTCAACACAGCTTTCAATCCAATCAGCCTTTCTTGTCACAGAGACCCGTGAAGGGACAGAACACTCAACTAGGTTGCCTTTCTACAATGGGCCACTTGGCCCCTTGTAGTCCTTTAATCAATCATAATCTAGCCCAGTCTCCACGTTCCATGAATTCTCCTTTTCTTGATGGTGGGTCCCATATATATATATATATATATTACTGATTGAGCTGATAGTATCAGTCCTTTTCCCTATAGGGCACATGCGGCAATGAATACTATGGGCTATGACATTGATTTTTGACTGGAAGATTGAAAAGTGGGATGTTCTTATCTCAGTGGATCAATTGCCAAAGGGCTTGCAGTTTGGTGTATATTCAAACAGGTTTTAATGTTAAGCCTTCCAACTACATATTATCCCAGAAACAATTTAAAATTCAGCTGGTTGGACTTAAATAGCCATCTAAGTCATAAGCTTTGCAACCAGACATTTATTTTAAGATGAGACATTTGACAGTTAATTTGTACTTGTTCAGACAAATCTTAGTATATTACTTGAGTATGTTGTTCAAGATACATAACATATTCAGCCAGTAAGCAAGGTAGTTTAAGTTAACAAGTGAATCAGACTTTTCAACCATCACAATGTGGACTTCGTCATCAGAAATGGTCATCCCCTGGGCCGACTTTTGACCGATAGTTACATGGTTAACATAATTTTATATTACATGAATGGCTTGGCATTCAATACTAATGTTGCCATGTTGCCTAAATTGTTCCAACACTCCACGAACCCTGATATGGATCGTCGGTTAGTTCTCTGTAAACTCACAATATATGACACTTCATATAATTTTGGTTCTTAAATCCAGCTTTTCAAAGGGTTGAAACATGATACTCATAAATTATGACTCAATTTTTTTTAAAAAAAAAATAATATTTAGTTTGCAAACATGTTATAAACAGGGCATGGGCGAATCATATTAATTAAATGGATTGAAATCACATATATAGAACTTAATTCCTCTTGTAAATTACAAAGCATTGTTATATTTATGTTGAGTAATCTATGAATAAGAATTATCTCATCCTAACCGTAGTGAATTAGGATCACAAAGCATGAAAGGAACCGCAACCCATGAAGAACCACGAATTGCTACTAGGTAATCTAAGGTAAATCTTAGTCCAAGTTATATGGTTGTTTGGTCAGATGAATGCCACTAAGAGAACAGTTTTTCATAGTATAACAATTGGTCTTAGAGAGTAGGTTCATCTTGCAATTGCTCTAATTTCCAACACAATGAGCTTAGTTAATTGTGCTTTTTAGATGAACAGGGTTCCAAGTTAACGAAACAATAAAAAAAATATCGTGCTGTAGCTCTCCTTATGATGGTTTTTTTTTTTTTTTTTTGTTCTTCTTTTTTTGTAAGAAGCATACTTCATCAAAATGGAGGAATCAGAAGACCCACCCAGCCCAATTAGAGATCTTCCCTTCCCAACAAAAATCCTTCCTATGATGGTTAAGAATGAGGTCCTCTTCAAGCTAACTACCTGTATCTGTGGTGAATGTGGGGATAAGAATGATACTTTGTCGATTACTTATGGCCATTGGTTCCACCAATGGATTGAATTGGGCCAGTGGATGCATTTATGTAAAAAGCCTTTTTAAAAATGACAGTCCCCCTTTGATCATCTGTCTTTTACAGCCCAGCTTTTGAACAGTATCAATAGAAGGAAATATACAAAACTTAATTGGTTGTTCACCTAGGAAATTCATTAGACACTTTAAAGTCCCAAATAGGAAATATTTCTCTCACTATAACTAAAAAGCAAGTGTGAATAGTGAAAAATAGCTGTCCATTTGGAATGTGTGTTAGGATAAATGTCTTGTATTTTGTGGTGACTGGTCTTCTAGTTCACTGAAAACTCTAGGTCTAAAGTTTTTTTTTTTTTTTTGTTGTTGTTGTTGTTCTTTTCCTAAGAGAGTTTATTAGCGTTAAGGGAACTCATTCCTAATCTGAATAGAATAAGGAGAGTGGGAAAGTCTTATAAATATATGAATAACCTATGACCCTCCTTTAAGGGATGAGAAATGATAGAAAATACTTTCTTTGAGTGTGGACATAGGCGTCCATTACCAAACTATGTAAATCCTTAAGTATTTGTTCTTCTTGTGATTGCTTGTTTTGATATTGCATCATGGTTGTGTGGTCTTACTGCAGTTTTCGCTCTGCACTACATTCTGGTATAGTAAGTTTTCAAAATCACATATTTTTGCAAGGGATTTCTTCTACACAGAAAGAAGATAGATAAAGAAGGGAAGAATAAGAAGAGTAGGAGGAAGAAAGTAAGATAAAAGAAAAGGAGCAGAGGAAAGGGAGGAAAAAAAAAAAAAAAAAAGATGTGAGAAGGGGTCCAAGACGACCAACTTAGCTGGTTAGGCCATCAAAGTTTCCTTTAGTGGGTGAATGTGCAAGTATAAACCCCGATGAAAGTAGAGCAAATATTGACCATTTTTATTTGGAGGAAATTTAATATGATATTAAATCCAACCGGTCACAAATTCGAATTCCAAGATGAACAACTTGGAGTTGAAAAAATTGCATATCGTTATAAGTACACCAACCGAATTCTACTAGAGGGAGAGTGTTGAGGAGTGGGCTCCATCCAAGGGAAAGTATTAAAAAGTATTTATGTTGCCTCTAATACTCGATGAAATCTGATTCTCATTGAAAAGATCCCTTTTGGGATGAACCTAATACATACAGAAGTTACAAATAGGGCATGGGCCTTTATGGGCCTGAACCAATAGGAAGGACATAACCAATGACATTACAAAGAGGCCTTTATGGGCCTGAACCATAACTAGAGTCTGGTGGGACATTCCTACACTCCCCCTCAAATTGACGCTGTTTTGAAGAAATATTATAAAAGTAGAAAGGACTTCAAATTTATATCTAAAGAAATAAATCCAGGTGAATCGTGTGTAATCATCAATGAATGTGACATAGTATTTATATCCCAATCTACTTGATTTTGGGGCAATTCCCCAAACATCAGAATATATAATATGAAAATGAGTCGTAGCCCGAGAATACCTAACAAGAAAAGGCAAAACGTGGCTTTTACTCATACAACATGAAGAACATTTAGAATGCAAAAAAGTACCAAGTAATCTATTATCAATAGAGGACTCCAATAATCCATGTTTAAACAAAAACATAAGTCTATCATTATGTAAATGACCAAGGTGCCGATGCCAAATGGTCCACTTCGTATTCAAAGTCCTAGAAAATGAGGCCAAAAAGGATGATCCTAAGTCAACATCCAGCAAAAAAATCCTCCCACATTTACTCCCCGTCCCGATCACCTTCCCACTGTGCCGATCCTGTATGACACAACCAGAAGATGTAAAATGCACTGAGTATCCATTATCGACCAATTGACCAACAGAAAGCAAAATAGCAGATAAGTTTGGAATAAAATAAACATTTGACAAGGTCAGAAGTTGATGTTGAGGGGTGGTAATGTTAATAGAGCCAATAACAAAAATGGACAAATTATGACCATTTGCAACCATAATTTGTTCAGTTCCATTATAAGAATGGGGTGCACGAAGATTAGCTTCCAAAAATGTCATATGATTGGAAGCCCTTGAGTCAATATACCATGAAGAAGGAGAAATGGAATGAGACTGACCATTGATACCCATTGAAGTAAAAGCAGATGCTATCGAGGTATTGACTAGTTCTTTGATTTGCTCGGGAGTCATGAGAATAGCTTGTGAAAAGGAGGTTTTAACCACAGGAGCTTGGGTCTAAACCTGTAGAGCAATTGGGTTTGGACGGTGCTGTAAACCATCATTTTCTTTTCTGTGGCCGTCTGGTGCACTCAGAAATAACATGACCAGTCCTTTTACAGTAATTGCAAAAGTTTTTCTTCTTACAATATCTCGTAACATGGCCAATCTCTTTTCACTCATAGCATTGGATGGGTTTTCCCTTTGTAGAGAGACGTGCATTTGCTTCAGATAATGGGGTACTAAAAACTCTATGTTCTTCCACCATGGAATGTTGGGATTGAAGCCGAAGTTCCTCTCGAAGTACCTCTTGGACACATGTATCTAAGTCTGGAGCATGTTCTCTATTCATTAGGACTGCTCGCACAGACTCAAATTCGGGCCTCAAATTCATCAAGAATTGGCTAATATGGGACTCTGCCTGAAGTTTGATTGCTTCAGGGCACATGGCAACAGACACCGTATCGAAGACCATGGAGTCTTTCTCATGCCATAAGATGAGAAACTCATTGTAATAGTCTTGAGCCATTTTGTCACCTTGACAGTACTTAGCTAGTTCGGTGTCAATGTAGTACTTGCGAACTTGATTAGTTTGATGATAGATCTTCTTCAAATAAGACCACATGTCATAGGCAGTGGAATATAACTGTAGGGATAGGATAATTGAAGGATCAATGGAATTCAAAATCCAGTTGACCACCTTGGAGTTACTTTGAATCCATTTGGCCTTAGCCTTGTCCTCAATTGGTTCAGTTGATGAACCATCCAGAAATTCTGTCAGACCTTGTCCTTGGACAAAATGTCTGAGTTGAAATGACCAGCCAACATAGTTTTTAGCCCCGGTCAGTTTAGTTTGGATTACCTCAGATTTTTCCATCACAAAAAAAAAAAAAAAAAAATCTCAAAGTGACTATTTCTATCTAAGAAAAGATTGGATGAAGGCTAACATTTCTGTCTTCCTAAGCTATCCTTGTGGTAACTGAATAAATGAAGAAGCAGATAAGAGAAAACCACAGGCAAGGCTCAACAATGCCCCTCAAATTCAGAGTCTAGATGTATATTGCAGAGATGATGCTGAAGGTAACTGAGGGCAACAACTAGCAATGAGAGATACAACCACACGACCAAGAAAGAGCAAAACAACTCTGGAATGTTCCACTTGCAGCCCACTGAGAGATGATGAAAATGAAGAACCCAGACTCCTTGAGCTTGATAAAATCGAAGATGAAGAACCCTAGAAGTAGATGATGGTCAACCAAGAGGTGAAGTCGAGCTCCAACATCAAGCGTCAAGACGAACCTAAGACTCCCAATGCGTAGGCAAATAGATGAGCTGAAGCCCTATTCGAATGGGGCTTCTTGATGATGAAGACCAGAACAAACGAGACGAAGATGAGAATGAAGATCTTAGTCGCACGAATGGGATGAAACCCTAAGCCTCATGGTCGAAGAAACAAAAGAGGGAAAGGCTCTGATACCATAATACTCGATGAAATCTGATTCTCATTAAAAAGATCCCCTTTGGGATGATTCTAATATATACAGAAGTTACAAATAAGGCCTGGGCCTATATGGGCCTAAACGAACAGGAAGGACATAACCAATGACATTACAAAGAAGCCTTCATGGGCCGGCCTGAACCATGACTAGAGTCTGGTGGGACATTCCTACAGCCTCTATTAAAGCCTCCTTGAGGTTTTAGTAAGGAATGGTTAGATAAGAATATTTAATACACTCAATCAAAAGGCACTATAATCACTTTTTTCCTGGTAGAAATCTATAGTCACTTATTGATAGCTACGATTAGTGACTCTAGAGAAAATGAGAACTTTAAAAAATACCCACTTATTATATGAATCAAATTCCTCTATTTTATTAAAATTATAAGACAAATCCCTTTTTGTGACATGCCGGGTTGCCAACCAATTGAGCAATCCCTTGTTGTTGGGTGGTATACATTTATTTACCTTGTAAAGTGTGGAATGGCTCAAACAGACTATCTATGCAATTTAGATAGCAATGATGGGTTTGAGAGGGAGAGAAAGGGGAAGGAAAGCGTGGATGGATGAGGGGCACATGCATTATATATAATAATAGTACACTCCAAGTGTACATGGTTGTGAGACATTAAAACTTTTATGTGAAGGAGATCTTGATTTTCTTAACAAATGAGAGTTAAACACGATTCATAGAAGGGGGGGAATGAATTGTGATGAGCTGTTCTTGACACTCATTTGTCAGATTGGATGGACTTGGGGTTGACACATTGACAACTAAGAACTCTTGTTCCTTGATACTAATTTATAATATGCAGAGAAGGCAGGAGTAGTGAAGGTGTTAGAACAACTTAATGGAATTATTGAAAGGACAATTTTAGGGTTTGGAGATCAGTTCCATTCAATGGGATCGGGTTTTAATGATTAGGAGTGCATGCTAAAAGTTATACCATTCAATCCGGTCCTCATTTGGGGTACATCCAAACGCACCCTTAACGTATATGTTACAGTTTTCAAATGGGAGTGGGGGGTCATCACATTTTCACCTAGAGATGCTATTTACTTGCTCGTACTGTTATTGGCAATGGAAATGAATCCTATTGCAATATTGAAGTTTGAATTCGTCGTGCGTTCCAGATAAGGTGGACTAATCAAACTTCAAGTGTTTCAATTATTTTGCTGTGTATTTCTGCTATTTAAGTATGTGTATCCAAATGCTGTATTACTGACATCTATAATTCAAAACATCTTGATTTGGTTGCTTGGACAGTCCTGATTTCATTTATGTAGATGCTTGTTATCAACACTGGTAATTAATATCTATAGTTATATATTTCTTAGGATGTGGCATTTTCCACATGTGAAATCCATCAGCATGAATGTGGTCTGCACAATTCTTGTTTGGGATACTGGCTCACTCAATTTACATAAATATTGTCCCCTCCACTTTCCTTTTCTTCGGTATGTATTACCCAGGTTCATTGGCTCAGACTATTGCTTTGAATGAAGTGATAATTCTTCTTTTTTCTCTTTTTGATTTGATCTATCAACTTTGAATGAATTGGAATTCTTCTCTTTTTTTTTTATTTGATTTATGAATCTGGCATCGCGTCGGATCTTATTAGTGTATATCTATGTGTAAGTTCTCAAGGTCGAGTGTGAAGATCAAAACAGGGTTGGGGACCAAGTGGGGTGGGTAGAAGAGGAGGGTCAAAGGTTTGGAAGGATATTGCTAATATGGGACCTCATTCACAGAATGTAGAGGAGATTATGAAGAAGGGAACACAGTTTTTGATTGGGAAGGGAGGGTAGGTTTCCAGGAGGAAATTTGGCTTGGAGAAGCAGAACAAAAGCAATGTTTCCAAGGCTAATATGATATCTTAAATGTATAAAGGTCCACTTCAAATCATGTATGGAGTATGTTGGAGGAAAATGGGTGCGGGGTCCTAAATCCTAGCTTTCAGAAGGGGAGTCATGGTCCGTGAAATATGACATTTGGAAAATCTAGTTAAGTTTTTACAGGATCTGGTTGTATTCCTAGAGGATGAAACTCAAAGAAATCCTTCTTTTCAATTGTCAAGTCTTAACTGTAAGGATAGAATAGATACAATTCACCGCATTCATGTCTGACACCGATTTTTTTTTTTTTTCTTTTTGTTCATTCGCTAAATTCCGAAAGATGCAATGAGTGGGATAAAAAGCAACACAACAATTAAGGAATTTGTTAAGTTCACTTATAGATAACTTAGTAGACTGCTTTGGAATAACTGAATAAGGACTGATGAAGAAGAAGGCTGCAGTGAAATATTGACTGTTCCAATTCCTTGAACATTTATATATGATCCCTTCCACAGGACGTCCTATTTCATGAACAGAATAGGACACAAATGTAGAGCTTATAGTTTGTACTAGTCATATGATCTCTATTTCATGAACAGAATAGGACACAAATGGAGAGCTTATAGTTTATACTAGTCATATGATCTGTTGCAACAGAATCAATGATCTAGCATGAACTCATAGATAAAGAGGGCACTTGATGAGAAAGAGTAGAAATACCTATAATGGAATGTGAAGTAGAAAGGATATATAACTTAGAACCTCTTGAGAGACAGGAGATTATGACGGAGCTCTTAAAACTTCTTGGAGGGATTTCATAGAGTCGCCCAATAAAGGTGCATTGTGAAAGTTCGCTTGAATACACTATGTTGCCATCCTTAGAAATGCTTCAAAACAAAAGGACACCGAGTCTTCAACCCACACCCCCAGACAAACCAAACACCCGCAACAGCCATGTTGGGGGAAACTCATAAAATTTGCAACTCCATAATTCATTGCACTATAACTTCTGTAAAGCAGAACACAACCGCCACTTTGTAAGAGGATCCAGAATAGCAAAACATAACTCCTGAGAGTAACAAGGAACAACTTCCCAACAGCAAGTTGAATCACGTGCATGTATGAGTGTTTCTCCTGAAGGACATCCACCATATAAGCTATGTGATGCACATTTCGTGGGGTCCACCAGGGATGCCTTGTGATCAATCCATTCCCCACTCAAATATCACTCATCAATCCAAATTGATACTCATTCAATTACTACTCACTGTTGGATCAAGACACCTCTGTTTCGTATGTTTTCACCATTGAGTTTTGAGGATTTACTATCCGATTAGGATTTTTTGGTGAATTTCTTAACCACCACCACCACCCATACACCCAACCATCTTAACCCACCACCTCTCTGTTGAAGATTATCAGTTTGTTAGGATTTTAGGGATATTAGTAGGTTGTCCTAATCCTTTAGATATTGTTAGTTAGTATTTTCTTATAAATGTAATTTTTTCTATCAATGAATCTTAGGGGAAGAAAGTGATTCTCAAAAACTCTAACTCTCTAGCACTTCCACCACCACACACACATGCTTGATTGGTGGTGGCCTCAGATGAACCCTATGAAGTGTCTCTCATATGGTTATAGGAAGGATTCCCTTGAAAGTACCCTAGATACATGTATGTGCACATATATATACTTAAGAGGGAAATTTGACAATGAACTGGCCGCATCTCGAAGTTGTGAAGCATTTATGTTGGGCTCACCATGATGCATGCCATTCACAGGTAAGTGTGTGGTCAAAAAAGAAGTTTATACAACTGACTACAACTTGGTGTATCATTCAAGTGCATCCTAAACGTTAGCTGATAGCTCTCATTGATTTTTTGTGGCAGATCTTTTTAGACCCAAAGGAGCCAATACAAGTTGGAGACATTTTCAGGTTCTTACAGGAAGCTTTTCTGGAAAATATGTTTCGTTAGAACCAGGGTTCTGAAAAACGGACTTGGCCCTCGACTTGGCCATTGTCTGGTCTAGTTAACTTGGGTTGATTCTGTATTTGGCCCTATATTTGCCCCAAAGATTCTTTAAAAATATAAAAATGGTTTCCCATGGTGGATTGATTAGAAGAGTTAAAAAGAAAAAAGGGATAGAACAAGAACTTATGGAATTCATGTTTTCAACCCCACCATGATCCATATCAAGGCCCTTTTCATTTTCAGATTTGAAGAATGCTTTGGTCTTGATTCATCTCCGCTCCACAGCTTTCATTCCAACAGATGAATGAAACAACAAGAAAATAGTTTATATACATAGGGAAGCGATAGAAAACGCTCGGCTTAGACCTTGTTAGTTCATCCAAACGCATTGATCAATGGTCCTAAAATTTAATGGTTTTAGAGGCATCATTTTCTTAGAATTTCAATCCGATGGTAAGGAAAAGTTGGATGAATGTCAAAGACATTTCATTTTTGGGTTGGGGGTAGTGTGTGAAAGAATTGGATTGGATAAAGGTGGGCAGCATGTCAAAAAAAAAAGTTTGGAAAATGAATGTTTTTTAAGTGGAGCGTTTTTAGAATTCCTCATATGCGTGAGAGAGAGAAGGGAGAATGTAGGCTGAGAGTTTGATGGAGTTGGGAAGGGATGAAGGAATTGGAAAAGGGAAGTTGGTTTTCTTTTTCTTCCTCATTCCTTTTCTTTTTCTTTTTTTTTTTTTTTTTTTGGGTAAAGGTTAGTATGAGAGATGACTCATCACATGAAATTCATCAAGTGTAGTAAGCTAAGGCCCACATCATCACAACACCCATCGTGTCATCACAAGATCCATTATCTTCTGACACATCACCAAAGGCAGTTATCAATTCTAGTGTAACTCCACCTTAGGTGTGGCATTAGTCTTTGCAGAGCTTACCATGTCTAGATTTTCCGTTACAAATATCCTGCTAACAATCAGGAAATCCTTATCTGTGATCTCCATGTACTCTATTAATAAGTAAATGATGAGTGTCCTCTCTCATCACGTTAATTGAAAGAGAAATCAAATATTTTCTACTCTGTTTTTGTTTTTAGTTAAGAGGTTGAAAGGGATGAGGGATTGAAGGAGTTGGAATTTGTGAAGGGGAGTTGAGATTTAAATGGAAGAGGTTGGAAAGCGAAGGGAAAATATTGAGGTTTGGATTTAGGAAGTGGAAGGTGTAGAAGCCTACAAGAAGTTGAGATATGAGAAAGGGAGTTAAGTTGGAAGTGGAAAAGGTTGTGAAGTAAAGGTTGCGATATAGAGGTTGGCAAAGTGGAAGGGGTGGAAAGAGTCGGGGTTTAAAAAAAGAGAGTTGAGTTGTTAGGTTTTTTCGCCGTTGGATAATTTATGGGTTGGACAAAACTCTTAATATAGAAGTCAAAGAAGAATTAGAAGTGAGAATTCACGAAAATTTAAAAAATGGAAGGAAAAAGAAGTTAAGAGGAATTAGAAGCATGCTGCAGGGAAATTTGTCCGATTTGTGTCAAACTACCTATTTTAGTCCTAATCAACTTAGATTAACTTAAGCACGTCCCTAAGCCTATTTATAGGACTCTATGGTGCCTGGTGCCATAAACAGATACCACACATGCCTCTCTCATTGTTTTGATTTAGAGACCATAATTGAGAGAATTCTTGTCTAGATATTCAGTTGACTGTAAAAGTTTATCTAGCGAGTTGTTTCTTCAACATAACTTGTAGGTGTGTGCTCTTCTAATTTTATTTTCGCTGTGATATCATATTATTGTGCACACATTAGAATGTTGAGTTGATCAATATAATGATCCACAAATTTAAGGAACCTTCAGCAGTGGAAGAGAATAGGAAGTGAAGGAGTTGGGTATAGAGCTTGGGAGCCTCAAATTCTAGGGACTAAACCAAAGAGAGCCAAACAAAGGGAAGTAGACTATAAGAGAGAACATCAACCACTTTAAATGGGACTCAGCAAAGTCCTGAGCGCCCAGACTCATTAGTAATCGAGTTCGAGCCAACTCAAAACGCTTGCCAAGTTTTCAAACCTTGATTATCCAATGATGGAGGCCTAAGATCACACTCACTCAACCATGTTCAGTTTCTTTATTCATCAATAATAGTTGTCATTGTGAGTTCTTGTTATAGTTGGATAACTCAGACCAAATAGGAACATGCATGGATTTTTGTTTTGGCATAAAACAGTTATAATCTGGGTGTAGCATACCTTTCTCGATCGACAGGTTTACTCAATCGTGCTTCGTGCATTATGTTTGTGGATGATGCAATGTTAATTACTTAAGACAAGGTCTCAAATAAATGTTCGTAGATGATGTAGATGAGGTAGAACTCAAGTCAAGCTTGGCTGAGCAGAGTAGGGCCTAGTTTAATTTTGGCTCATGAATATATCATGCTGATGAGCAGCTTGGTAGCCACCTTGACTTCTTGTGAAAAATCAAATAAAGTTTGAAGCCAAATGAAGAACTAAAGGAAACATTCTTTTAACACACATACACAAGACCTGGTTCGGAGGTGCCCCTACATACAAAGGTGCATGAGATCCATTAATTACACTTAAAATCCTAAAATGAGAATCTCAAAGATACACACACAGGCACACAAGACACATTGAATACCCATTGTGCTCCCAAAACATAATAAATTATACGGATACCCGCATTGGGGACTTGTGTACACAAACATATAATATATACAAGACATCTAACATGACATTGTGCCAGCTTATGAGCTTTGCAGTTGCCAACTTCTGCTAGTTGGCAGTAGAGAACTGAACATGGTTTTCCTGCACAGGATTTAATTAGGACCATCTTCATGTTCAGCTTACCAGATATATATATCTACTAAGCATTCTTCTTTGGAGTTAAGCAAAGCAATGGCCGTGACACATATCAGACCATGAATTCGGTGGGCCACATCTTCACTGTTCCTTGTGGGCTGTGGCTGTGGCTAAAGTCACATTACTCTGTCCAACGGGTGCGCTTTCTTTATCAGGGATGGACTGCTGTCCACTTCCTAACCAGACATTCCTATGCCACACATGGAGCAATGTGACATTGTCTGCCCATTCTTGGTGGGGGACTATATGGTATCATTGCCAGATCGCAAGCATTATGTGCCCCCACTTTTCAACTTACATGTGAAACATGATCCTCGGCCCTGTTTTGTGTGCATGTGAACTGAATACAAAGGAATTGGAGGCCAACTAGGCTCCTACAAAAATAAACAAATAAATGCAAATTCCTGAAACAGCTTTGATCAAGGTGGATCCTCATCAAACCATAGGCCCAACAATACAAAATCAAATCACAAAGAGGGCCACACACAAAGATTTTTTTTCCTTTTACACATGCAAAGAGTTGATGCACTCCATGATTCCCTTTGTACGGTACCTTTTTTTGTAAAACTCCATGTCTAATTCTTCCTAATTCAGACAGGGTGCATGAGAAAACGGAAATCTATATATAATTTTTTCATGTAACTTTGATCAATTGACAGAAAACTCACACATTATTTTAACTTCAAATGACATCTACGATCATCATTGCCTCCTTATCTCTGCTGATCAGATCAAATGGAAGAAAACAGCATATCATTGAAGGCTCCATTCCAGCTAAAATCGGCTTTCTGATTATTTTCATCCCAATCTCTCCACATTCCACAAAAAAGGTTGTCATCTTTCCAGTAAATTCCAGATGGGGTCTCATGGAAAAGGAAATTCCATGAAATTTGAGTTTACTCCACGTGTAATTTTCTACTGGGCGTTTGGAGGGAAGGATTTCTTCTTGGTCTTTCTTTCCTTTCGGTTGCAGAAGTAGCCGAGCCCGAAAAGACTATTCGTTCCTTTGGGAATGTAAGGAGGAGGGATGTTCAAAACGGGGCTGAATCCGACACCGTTTCCATAAGATCTGAATTGGGTCTTCCCCATCGAGCTGTTCTTCTTCAACGGCGGCTTCTGTAAGGAACCCGAACCCGACTTCGTCGTCGAATTCGAATGCGAAAGTGGTTTCTGCACAAACGCATTCTGGGTGTCCTTCAAAATCGGATTTTTCGGATTCTGATCCGTCGAACCCGTCGAATTACTCCTCGAAAGAAGCTGCAGAGACCAAATCGAGCCCGGTCTGTGCTTGTTGCCAGAGTTGAGGCTGCTGCTCCGCCGGAAAAAGCAGAAAGACTTCAATCCGGCGGGTTTTTCCTCCATGATTTCTTTCAAGCTCTCCTTCTTCCGGCCTTGCAGAGCCGGTGGCGGCGGCTGCGACGACGTGGGTGTGGGTGTCGGAGGTTGTTCCGTAATGGGGCCAACGACGAAAACCACGGGGCTCTTGAATTGCAAAGGAAGGATCTTTCCATCGGAGAAGAGCTCGTCGGCGGAGGAAGATTCGTGATCGGACGCTTCATGGGCGCAGAAGTCGAAATCGGGAGATGGTTCAAGGTGTGGGCGGTTCGGATCGACTGGAATGGCGTCGGATTGATTGAGATTGTGAGAGAAGGAGATTCTAGGACTCAACGTCCAATTAGAACTCTCTGTGAAGAAATCTACCGCCATTGGAATTGAAGTGTGACAGAATTCTCTTTCTTCTACATGTGTTCTTATTCTTCTCTTTCTTCTTTTGAATTGATATCAGGAGGAGGAATTGAAGAAGAAAAAAGAACCTCTCACACCATTTTTACATAAACCTCGAAGGAGAAGAAGATCTGTGAAGATTTGTGGAGATTCGGAAGACAAAGGATCAGTAGAGAAGAAGAAGAAGAAGAAGAAGGTATTATTTGGTGAGTAATGGAGCATCTGAAAGGTAAGCTTATGAAGAGAATGTCGGTTGGAGTTTTGCAGAGGTTGTCAGATTTTTATAAAGGAGAGATGGATGACCGAGAATAGCTAAAAGAGTAGAATTGGAATGGATGTTTGAGCAGAGCTAGAAAAAGGAGAAAAAAAAAGAGGAGGGAAAAACAAAGTAAGCTACAGCCTATAATATTTTGCAGGCCTACCTGGATTAATGTATCTAAATGGACAATGAGAAGGATCCATAAAAAAAAAGTTATGGGATAAGGTATGTAGTTGGGTCTCATTCAAGAAGAAGAAATTTAATTCACCTAAAAAAGTTTCAAGTCAATTATATTTGAGAAATCAATGCAATGCCTTGTTTTGGGGCTCTGCTCCTGCTCCTAAATTGTGTTGCTTTTAGTGACTCACCTGGATGAGATTCACTTGATTGATTGATGTATGCACCAATTCAATGTAGATCCAGGCTGTTTCATCAAATTATGTGATGAAGGGGTTTTTAGCCAATAATATATATATATATATATATATATACATTGTTTTGTGATGGGAGTTCAACAATGTGTGAGTATTTCATGTTGGCCCATTTAATTTTCCTGAGACAGGGTTTCTTTCACCAATAACTAGGGAGAGGGTGCGCATTAAATTCTGTAGTTAGCCCTTCGAATCTTTGCGAACCAAACAAGGTCTACTTCATTTGGTGAGTCCTGCTCTACCTACTCCACATTGAGGGAAGTTGGTATTTAAAAATGAGAATGACTCTTTTATCACTTGAGGGACCAGATTTTAATGGTTCTGTAAGTGCATATTTTATGTTGATCAATTCAGTGGTAAATAATGGCAGAATCAAATTCAAATTGGGTGAGTCTCACAGACAGTCTCACTTCATTGGACAGGGGTCAATAGAAAGAAGACTAGTTCTGCGACCTTTTGAAAGGAGGTGAAGACTAATCATGGTAGGAACCATATGACCCTTAATTTGATCAGGCCCAGCATGGATGGGTATGTTCTAAGAACTCTCTATTCAAATAAACGACTATAAAAGAGATACAGATTACAAAATGCCTGGCTTGCCCTAAAAGAGAAAACACCCACCAATGTGGGTCCTCCTTATGGTTCACAATCAAAAGGGATAGTGGGATAAATAATTTTGATGATAAAGGGGGGCACTGACATCAGTCCCATCAAATGATTTTAAGTCTTTAACCTCAAAGTCATACAGCTTTACAGTGTAGATTTTTAATAACAAAACTCAATGGTTGATAGTTATTGGTCATAAGCTGACCTCTTCTTTGAAATTTAGAGATAAAAAAAGTGTTGTAAGTACGGTGAAGTTGGGTTCTGAAGAATTTGCCATGACAAAAAGTTACAGCAATGATTGAGAGAGAGGGGATAAGGTTGTGTGGATAAGATCACACTGGTGAAACCAGAGGCATGTGTTCCATGGTTGGTTAGTGGAAAATTTCTTATCGAGAAAATGGCAGAGTTGGGGAGTCTGTTTTCAGTGCCATCTTGTCTTGGATGTGAATTGCTTAACAACTGAACAAACAGTTCAGATAATTGGATATATGGCTATCGTACTAAAAGAATGAGAGATGACTGCTGTCACCAGGTGACTGATGCCAAAACCTGTGAAGATGCAAGCAGTCCTTTCTAGGTTTGCAAAAGGGTTTCTGATTATCTTTGTAACTGAAGTCTTTGGTTTCAAAGACAGTGGGTATGACACTTATTTTGGATATGGGAAAAATTCAGATCCAAACCTAGATTTATACATATACAATCAACTGATCAAATCATGGTGGTCTAATGGACTACAGAGTGGTATATTAGTAAGGAAATTTACAAGTGATCACTTATAATTTTGACAAATACAAAGTACAGCATTTTCCATTGTTACACATGATTACCACCATTAGGCTTATTAGCCCAACAATCTTGTTCAGCCAACTCAAATATTGGCAGTGGGAAGCCATGGAATCCTACATAAACTCAACTACATTTAGCATACTCTAGATTGAAGCTGGCACATAACCAAGTTAAATTTACTTGGTTTTAATGGGGTTTTTTTTTTTTTTTTTATTATTACATCAGATCCATTAAAACCTAAAGGAGGGTCCATCTTTTACAAAATAAAATGAAATTTCAACAATGAATCGAAATTTGATCGCTGAGCCCACCCAAGTAATTGAAATTGTAGTTATTAGTAAAACTAAAAGGTCAAGAAAAAATTTGGAAAAATAAATTAATATATATATATATATATATATATATATTGTGACATTTTGCAGTCGGTTATCTGAAAAGTTGCTTTAAATGTAGGGAACAACTTTTGAAAAAGGAGAAATAAAGAAAATGTCATGACAAGCATCTTGCAAAATAACGGAGCATCAAAAGGACTTGTTTGGTTGTTTTTGTTGGGACTTGGAGATTCCCTAGTGACATTGAAATCCATTTCAAGTGGCAAAATTAGTAAAAGGCTCGTCATGGATAAGGGTCTAGGAATGGATGGCTTCTTCCACTTACTAGAAATAATCAGGCAAAAATAAAAGAAAAAGGGTCACGTCCAGTCCACCCTATGGCATGTGCTTGAGATGCTTCAAATAAATTTGTACCAAGGATCCTTTATCATGCAATGAGATGCAGTCGGTTTGGACGTTCACCTTCTTGCATTCAAGAGTCCCAATTACAGTTCACTTCTGGGTCACAGACATCGTGAATGGAAAAATTATAAATTACAGAAGGATATCAAACTAAGAAGTGGGTATGAACTACTGTAGTTTACCAGTGCTCGTGTTTGGTTCTTAATGTTAGTGGCATCCCCATTCCATGCTGTTTTCTGAGATCTCCAAAGCATATTCAGATTAAAAATAAAAAAACCCTCAGAAGGTTTTGAGAGCAGGCACTTGATAGTATTAAAGAAGGATAATTGGTAGCGTTTTTTAGAATTATACTCGGGTCAAGATACAAACCTAGGCCTGAACCCATCTTGAAGAATGGTGCAAACCACAGGCGCGTATATAATCAAGGATTTAGACCACATGGGCCAGGTCTACTTCATTTAGCAATCCAAAGTTCCAAACTCCCAAAGCAGGGCATGCTACTCAAATCAAAAGGGTTGGCCACATCTTTAGGTCAAGACAAGAAACCAAAGGGTGGCCAATGAACCATTTAATCAGACCATAACCATGTTAATCCAACATGAGGAACCATTGAACGGATAATGAACCTCTTATTGAAAACCAGAAAACAGTTCCTTCTTGCAATGTCCATATACACACGTACCTGAAGCCTATACTTCATATGATCTTTGTCATCTGTTGAGTAGCTTTTACTAAAATATATGGACATTTTTAAAGTGGATCCTAAAAGGGAACCTTTGCTGATTGATTTGTGACCATTTCCATTTTAGATCACATTGATTCCATCCATTTAAACTCCGTTCCTCCTATGACAAAAGAATCCAGTATAGCTGAAGATGATTGGTTTTTTTTTTTTTTTTTGCTAAATCACTGTCTGATTGTTTTTTTTTTTTTTTTTTTTTTTTTTTCTTTTACTAAATCACTGTCCATCTTTGGGACAAAATTTCCTCCAATGCTTTCGATAGTTCAAAAGATCATTCCCTGTGCTACAATCACCCTGTTGTGAGCTCCAGGAAGTTTTACATGAAAAAATGTAACATTTAAGCACGAAGTAAACATGAAGCGACAACAAAATGCACTTTTGTATGGCTTCAATGCACCTCTTCATACAGTCTGACTCTGAAATTCTAAGGATGAGAAAATTGAAGGCAGGATAAAAAAATGACTTGCATCTAAGTGGAGAAAAACAGACTTTCCTTAACTGCAATAAAGGTTTTGTCTGCTTTTCGTGACGTGACTACTCTCATTATAAGAAGAAGAAGAAAACAGAGACAGAAGAAGGCACCAAAAATTGTCATTATTGATTGTGACATTCTTTCCAACAAACAACTTGCAGTTCTCGCCATATGGGTCTTCCTTGGAAATATACAGAAGATACACTCAAGAGAAATGATCTTTCGGTTTTCATTCCACAAAACCAGTCATAATACATGTTGTGACCACATGAACTTGCTTTTGTATCATGAAATCAATCAATAGATTGAGGGATTGGTAAACCCCAAATCAAATTATGCTTACCGAAGATCAATGACGTCAAACTTCAAGCTGGGATTCATATAAACATCTGAACAGTGGTCATAGATAGGACCACCATCCGGTGGCTGCTGATGAGGATGGAAGCCACGCTGCGGGCATTGTCTTATGACCGACATGCCACCTGGAGTCGTCAGTCGGAAAATCCCATGTTTTCTGCATATATGGAGAATTAGAAGTTGGTCACAGATGCTTCAGTTTAAAACATTACAATAATATGAACTTTGATGTGGATAAAAAGCAAATTGGTACCTTGATGAGTCTTTAGGTGCCATAACAATCGCAATGGCTTCAGGTAACATGATCTAATGACACAATTTCACAGAGATCTTGAAAGAAATAAATGGGGTATTTCACAGATTAAAAAAAAAAAAAAAGGGTGTGTGTGGGTGGTGGAAAAGGTGTTTGTGGGTGGTGGTGTGGGTGGGTTGTGGGGGTGGGGGCAGTAATCTAAATAAAACTAAGCAGACAGTGGTCTGGATGACCAAACTATGAGTCCCACTTGTGATGAATTGAGTGCAAACAAATATGCACCCTTGTTGAGATCACAGGACCCTATAATTTTCTGCAGTTTCTAAGTAATAGTGAAAAAAGGCAAACCTGATATGAATAATGAGTGTGGAGATCGATTGATGACATGAAACAAGACTGTGTAGGATGTGTCTGTACATTACAAGTATATGGTAAGCAATGCATCATATTTTCTAATCATTTTACATCAAAATCAGATTGACAATCAACGGCAAGAAAAATCATAATTCTGTATAGTTAAGAGTTAAGACTTGAGAATACTACTGCACACTTGTTATGAGCAATGCATGATCTTCTTGTGCACATCCACGCATCTAAAAGTGCATTATGAAAATAGAAAGAATTACAAAGAATGGTCACACTCAGCAAGTATGACCATTGGTGGGGCTAAAATGCTTGGATGCATAATGGGAGAATCCAGGAACCTCCCATGGGTGATCCAGAGTATACTCTGTCAGAGAGTCTGCAAATATGCTTATGATGAATTGGACCCTTAATTTGATGGAAGATGTTATGGCCTCTGGTTTTCATTATTGTTGTACTGACCAAGAATTGTGGGATTCAATAACTTCTACATATGCCCATAAAAATAACAATGCATAGATTTATCCTTTGACTAAAGAAATAGGGCAAATCAAACCAAAGGGGCTATTCCTTGGAAATTATTATGTAAAACTCAGAAGGATGTGCCGTGAACTGAGTACATATCACCCCTCTAGACAAAGTTGTCCTAAGGAATAAGCAGAAGGGTTAAGGTTAACATATTTTTGAATTACTTGGTGGTTTAAACTAGAATATAAAATCGTATTACCCAGATTTTTAGCTAAAACCCTCTTCCTTCAATAGGAATTGTATTTGTATTATTTCAGAGTGTAGAGAGCCAAAGACAAGTGATGGCTGTAATAGGTTCAACTCAAGTTGTTCCAGATCGTTCTGCTCTTGGTAGTGCTGTAGCCGCAGGTAAAAGTGTGAGGCCGTGGAGGTGGCTGAAGTAGTGGTGGAGGCTGAAGGGGGACGAAGTAGTCAGTCAGATGTTGACAAGGTAAATTTATATTGGACCAATTAAGGCTGCACCCAACACAAAGCAGAGACATGATGGGACTTCATGGGTCATCCAAATCAGAGTTAAGTTGGCTATGCAACTAACAGGAAAAAGTGATAATGATAGCATAGTACAAAATGCCGGTAAGGAAAGAGTACGCTTGATGAAATCCTTAGCTTTACGTCCATGACCTAGATGTTAGTTGTTACAAAGCACATCTCCGTTAATTCATCATGCTTCATCTGTTGTATCTAGTAGTTCTGCTACTCATATGGCTTCTACTGCATCTCCTACTCCATGGATTATAGATTCAGGTGTTACAAAACATGTGAAAGGTATATGCTCACATTTTCTATCATATATTCCTTCCAACCATAAGAGTTTCCGAGCTGTTCATTTACTTGAGTTGTGGATGAAGAATCTGTTAACATCTCCCCAACCTTGCCACTGTCTATTGTTTTCTCCATGTAACTCACAGTTCCTACATAATCTTGTTTCTAATAGCAATAAACAAAGTCACATAACCGTTCCATTATGTTCTTTCCCTCTTATTGTGTTTTTCAAGTCCTAAAGATTGGACAGATTGGTGGTAGCCATGAAAGAAATAGTCTCTACTACCTTGATTCTCAAGTGAAGAATGTCTAAGCACTTCAGCCACTAGTAGATATAGAATTTTCAAAGTGGTACCAACATCTACGAATACCACTTCGTAGTCTTAGAAGTCTTTTTTCCCTTTTTTATAAATTTATCCGTTGACATAAAAGAGCTACAGTGAGAAACTCTACAGTTTGCCAAGAGAAAAATAGGAATATTTACCACATTAGTATTAATGAAAGAAGTTCTATTCCTATGGTATTCTTACATCCAGATGTTTGGTATGCTCCAATTAATGTCATGAAGGGTGATCGTTATTTTTTCTCTTTTGTTGATGATCACTACATGCACTACTAGAGTTTATTTTATGAAATTTAGAGAGGAACTTGCTTCAATCCTTGAAATATTATAAAAAATGGTAAAAACAAAGTTTGATGAAAAGGTCGCAATTCGATGGTCCGATCCATTTTCTTAAGTCTGAAACTCTTAAACGTTAGAAAATAATGTCTGACTTAAATACCATTACTTCTTTTGTCATTCATTTAGTCTGGAAACTCTTCCAAATCTGCCTTTCGGAAGAAGCCAACAGAAAAGAGAACCATTGATGACTGTCAACGCCATCCTTAGATTCATATAACTTGAAAGGGCATGCCTAATATTGGTATATTTTGATGTTCTTACATGACATCATTTTGATATTCCCATTGGTAGATGTACAAAACAAAGGTAAAAGCATTTTGAGACTAAGCATTAATTACACTAAATACTACAATTTTTATACATACACAGGTGAGCTTATTTGTAATTCTAAAACACAAACAATCGCATGTTTTTAAAATTGGAACAGTTCAAAGACAAAAGTCTTGCACTGCTACTTCGGCCCAAGCATAGTCTTACCTAAGGGCCCGTTTGATAATTTTACTAATATAGTCAAGTGAAGTCAAGTCAAGTTAAACATCCCATCAAAAGCACTTTTCCAAAAAATTCCCTCCATCTTTTCCAAAAAAAATCAAAAAGTAACTACATTTACTCACTAAAAGACAAAAAAACTTCATTTCCCCATATAAAAAGTCAAAAATATTCTATCTCAGACAACTAAAAACAAAATACCATCATAACTCACTTATATTTTATTCATTCTTTTTATTTCACTTCACTCCACTTTATTTTAAAAGTAAATTACCAAACGGGCCCTAATGGATCACAAATCACTAACCAAAGCATGGGGTATGAAAACTTTAGTATATGTAAAAATAATGGAGGAAAAATGGAATTAAATAAATAACATGAATGTGAGCACTATCATATGCCAAAATAGGTGAGATCATAGTAAAAAATGGAAAACTCACATGAATCCACCCAAGTGGGAAAAGAGACTGCTTATCCTGGACATCAAATATTTCTTCTTCATTTGTTGTCTGACACTAAGCAGGCAATAATATCTTTAATACAAAAACCAAAACCTTTCCTTTAATAAAAATGGGGAAAGATACACAACATAAAAATGGCAATCATCTTACAGAATCAGAGGTCGACTCCTGTTTTGGAATAATAAGAGCAGTCACATAAAAAGTTCTATTTTTCTGCAAAAATCAGAGAGAACAACATCCAAATGCATTAGTTATGCAGAGATGACTCCAAGTCATTTATCAAAGTAGTGCTGAAATTTTCTATTCTTACAAGTGAACCAGCAAGAACTCCACATGTTTCCAAATTCCTATCTGTATTTGACATAGCCAGTCTCATGAAGCTGTCCATCATTTTCGTTGACTGCGGACAAATACACAAACAGTTGTGGGGATAAAGACCAAACATCATGCAGCGGCACCAAAGGAAATGCAGAATAAGAATTGTAGGATCTTGATGCATCATGACTAGTGCCCCTAACTGTAATTGTATACATGTGGCACACACAATTCAAACAATTTATACTTTATACGACTGATCTCATATGATTCACTGAAAAACTCCATGGATCAGAAAATCCTAGCTATCCAACTCTGACCAACATAAACAACTGACAGCATAATGCAGTGGTCCAGAAAAAGGACAAAGATGGTCAGCCACAATGTTTATATAGGAAGATCATTGAGGCATACTACATCCTTGGTGGAGATCATCAAATCAACAGTCTGCATCACCACACAATGGAGGCAAATTGAACTGAAAGGGGGCATCATGATGTTCCTGAAGCATCATATCCTTGGGCATTGTTGCCCATCTGGAGTAAATCCACTTGAGAAGAAGGAATAAGAGAAGTTCTTGAACACAGTAGGCCACAGAATCTTACAATATGTAACTGCAGAGGAGATTCGGCACGGACAAGTTCATCCTGTAACAATTTCTCAGGTCCAGATGTTAAGTCAGTGACTTGTGTGGAAGCAATGGGAACCAAATCATGTACATCTGCAAGAACAGGCGGAGGAGAAGGTTGTCTGATAATATCTATCTGAACAGGAGCTTCTGTCATGTCTGGAGTCACAGTTGAACAAGGTTCCTCAGCATGAATAGACGATTTACTGTCATCATTCAGTGAAAGAACTGATTCTAGCATTGATATTTGAGCTTCTGATTTGCAACTATCCTTCTGAGTTGTAATTTCATCTTCAACAGGCTGACACAGGCTGTTTGGCACAAGAAGAAGAGTATGGATGGGATTCATTGGCATCAAACTAAAGGATGATATGCACAACATCAGAAGAGTGAGCATATAAAGAAAAACCCTTTGCAAAAGCAATGCAAGTTCCACATAGATGCAAACATGATGCTCTTTATCTGTCATCTCAATGCAGGGAGAAAGCACAAGGTTCCCCTTCAGCAGCAAATGCATAAATCGCTGCACCAGCATTTTATTATATGTGGTCTATGAACCAGTAATCCAGAATCATCCCAAAAGCATGGACAGATTGGAAGAGCCTTACCTTTGAACGTAAGCCTTTCTCTGAACAGATGCCATATTACCTTTTTAATTGTCTATTTTTAGGCAACCAATCAAAGAAAGGGACAGGATAATCCAATCAGTCAGAGAGGTGTGTGCGCGCGCACTCGCGCGCATCAATATGGTAGGGACAACATGGGTCTTACATTTAAAAAGTGAGGCATCAGATATGTTACGATACAGTACATTGTTTATTTTGAAGTAATCAGGCATCATAGGTTGGAGATTTTTTGGATGGGTGCACGTGGGGGTAGGGATCGTTTGCAATTGATCAAAGGGATAGCATCTTCCTGTAACGGTCTTGATGATGAATGATGACCTAACATGTGCTGAAATTAGCAGCAAACAAGTTATACATTGTTGAAGCACAGGACTTTAATATTCTGCCAATGTCAAACCCTTCAGCAGTACACCCAAATGATGCAAAGCAAAGAACATCATTTTTTTTCTAACAGAATCATTTAAAAGTCTAACCTGGGGATCTCAATTGGAGTCAAGTCGAAATTGATGGGATATTTAACCTACATCCATAAGAGAAAAGTTCAAATGAATTCTGCACAAAAAAGTTCCACCAAAAAGCATCAGATGAATTAGGATATACCCCTGTATCAACGATAGGTGGATGCCATTGCCCATGAAGCCCATTTGGCCCTAAGATAGAGTGTCTCGATAGGGTCTCCTCCTTTGGACGTGGGATGCTTAGAGATCTACAGAAATTCATCACAAATAAAATCACAAGAATTTAGTATAAATTCACTGTAAAGGAATGTTGCCAAATTCTCCAATTATGTAACAAAAAACATGTATTGGCTATATGGTTGCTGGTATGGTTTATCCCAAGGGATATCAGAATTCAAATCTCTGTAGGTTCACTTTTCTAACGGAGAAAATACATAGAAATCCTAATGAAATTGGAAAGGTATTCCTAAATACAACTCATTAATAAAATAAGAAACTAAATCTTTAGAGTTTCTTGGATCACATATAGGTCACAAGCCTCGCTCCAACGGTATGTTGGATTTGCATCAAGTAGGACCTTCCCATACCCTGCTTTGGATTCCTCCAATCAAGCACCTCCATAAAAACTTAGCCTTATGCTTACCCATAAGGCTGAACCAACATATCGTTGAGTAAATTCACTCAACGGTACGTTGGATTTGCATCAAGTAGGACCTTCCCATACCGTGCCTTGGATTCCTCCAATGAAGCACCTCCATAAAAACTCAGCCTTAAGCTTACCCATCACAGCGGGCCGGACCACTATTGGAGATCCGACAACCTCTCACTGAGTAAATTCACTCAACAATGTCAGATTAAAGAAAACGATAATCCTATGAATCCATCATTAAAGCCCATGAAGAAGCTTTATATTTGACAGCTGAAAGAATGCATTCCATTGTAACCAACTTATTGTAGGATACAGGACTGTTCCTTCCTCACCAATAACAACTACAAAACAGCTGAAAACATGATATGTGATAACCAAACCCTAAACTTGGTCCTAAGATCCAAATCCCATACAGTTAAGCAATAGAAGTAGCCAACTTAACAGAAAAAATAACCCAGAAACCGCAGCCAAGAAAGATCAAATGATAAAAAAAGATGGGTTTTAATATAAATTATCACTTTGCTGCTTTAAAGTATTCTAAAGTTAATGGAAGTACTACTATTTCCATGCTTCCAAGCATTTTTACGTTGGAAAGTACTAAAGTTAATAGAACTTCATAGAAGTACAGCAGGACAAGGCTTAATAATGCTTCCCAGTACAGCAGGATACACTAGAAGTATTCAAGCAGTATTAAGTACCAATACTGATATCTATCCTAGGGATATGGACATATGTATCCAGGGACTATAGATTGACATGGATACTGTACCAACTCACTATTATTATACTTACAGTTTTCGGAACTGCCCATCCATTCTTGAGGAATGAGATATCTTATCTTGCTGATTCCATGAACCCTGAGATTTTCCATTTCGTCCAACAGATCGGTATGCCTGAAGAAGAACATGGAACAATTCGTAGTTGAGACATATTCGAAGGGACACAAATGACACAATGACCAAGAAAAGAATACTATTTGGTCCAGTTACAAAATACACTTCCAAGCAATCACTTCCAAAGCTATGTAACAAGATTGATCCCACAAAACAAAACACCAAAACAAAAAATGTGTAGTGTAGAACATGCACTAATGCAGACAAGGAGACTGACCACCACCAATTATGAACGATCATTTCAAATACACATGAAGATTGTTGTGTCAGGGTAGAAGTCTCAATTTATGTATCAATTTATAAGGATTAAGCTTGTGACCACTATATTGCTTTCTATCATTATTCATATGGTATAAGTTTGTTCTTTTGTGTGTGTGTGTGTGTCTCTGTGCACATATCATCATCATCAAAGCCTTGTCCCAACTAGGCTACATGAATATTGTTTCTCCATTCCGATCTATTTTGAACTCTCAGAATTCATGTTTTCTTTATGTGTATGTATATATATTTCTAAATTTTGTTTATATGTGTTTGATTTTCTAAAGCCCTTGTATTATAATGGTCATACCTTATGTCCGACTGTCCATGTCCAACGCTAACACACATCCTAGTGTATAAGCTCTTTTCACATAGGTAAGATAAAATGTAAAAAATTATAAAATAGATAACAAGTGATGAACAATCGGAGTATGGCCACATACATAAAGATGCAAATTCTTATAAGCACAGTAAGTGTGGGAGTTAAATACTACTTTCTATGCTACCATTTCTTTTTCTTTTTTTTTCTTCTTTACAACTTCCAACAATACAATACAATGAACACCTTGAATATTACCTGTCTGGTATCATAAATTGTTGGAGTCTGATTTTTCGTAGGAGGCCACTCCAATGAGGAATCAATAGAAAAGTTTCGGTGAACACGGTCCTCCCTATTTACTTGATGAGTATACTTTCTATTTAACTCCTCAAGCCATTTTTGAACAAGAGGTTTCAGAGCCTCCAACTCAGTCAGGGCATTCAATAATTTCTGCATAAAAGAATTTTAAAAGTCAAAATTGCAAAGATATTGCTTACAAAGTATACAGTAGTGCAGAAGTGCAAGAGAGCATGCCTTTCTAAAAGAATTCCGTTCTCTTAGTAGAAGCACCTGATAGTCTTGATGATATGGTATAGTTTCAGTGATCAAACTGTAGCACATAAAAATACATTAATCTGACATTATTAAGATCTTTACCTTCATAAATGAAGTAATATTCAATCATTTTTTTTTTTAATGATAATGCAATTTTATTAGTAGCAAATCAACATAAGAGACATATACTGAGAAGCAACAAAGGAAACCAGAAAGGAAGAAAAGGTATTCAATCAAATTATTAATCATAAGTGCACTTAAAGAGCTCATGTTACAAAAAAAAAAGAAGGGCATTAATGTATAATCAATTCCAAGGATAAAGAAAGTGGTTGCGGTGGGTGTACCGGTTGAGCCCCAATATGATACGTATCAGTTGCAACAATACATACTGGTTATTGACGTGAATCCAGATTAGAGCAAAAAATAAAAATAAAAAAAAAAATCATAATATTGAAAAATAGAAGAATTTTTTTTCTTATTTTAAATTAGTAACAAGGATAGGAGGGAGTATTGGACCCCACATTGTCATACAAGTCTTGTATCGCTACATGATTATAAAATAATAATGATATTGACATATTTGTACATTTACATTTATGTTTCTGAATTATATCAAGTTAAAGACCAAAAAATATTAATGATCAAGCAGGATATATGTCTCCTCAATGGGGCCAGTTATGAAAATCTACGCAAAGTAAATTCTCTCCTCTTGTATGGGTCTTCCCTAGACTCCACCTCCAATAGGGCTTGAGCCCACTATAGGATTGTCGGTTTCAAGCACTATTTTTCTTAATATTTATTCCCACATTTTATAAGTGATTAATTTAACAGTGGGACCAACTCTTATTGGAGTGAAATTTGTTCATGGCTCATTCAAGATGGTGCAACTGGAGGATTCGGATTCATTTCTTTACGATGGAGCTAAATCCCGATCTAGTTCTGGGATGGATACTATATGTCGGATTCATGTTGGATCCAAGCCCGAAATCAACTATAAACTGGAGAACCAGTTTCAGATCCAAGACAAGAATGGGGTTTAATATAAGTATACTTAGATTTGTTAAGCATAGAAGTGGAGGTCTAGAAATGTTGATACAATCTAAGCTCCAGATACATTCAAGTGACAAACTGATCCAGGGTTTGTAGCTCTTAAATATATCCTTCTAAAAACACGACTATAGTCAGTTTCAAATTCAAAACCTCAGGTAAGAAGACAAAAAATCCTGATCTACATACCTCTGGATCTAATACACATAGATTTGGGTCCAGATTTTCACCTCAGACCAAAAAACATGTTCTATACCCGCTTTTTCCTATGATCAGAGACTTCAGAGATTTAAATAATCAGATACACATTGGCATCACTAGCCTCAAGACCTAGAAAAAAGCCAAAACCTGGCCCACAGTAAACCACCCATAGGAAGGCCCTGTAGTCATTTTGTTTGCTAATTAAGCATGTGCCCAATTAAAACACAGCAAGTAGGCCCTATCCACATGTCCAACTTGGACCTATCTTTAGCTAGGATACATTTGGCATTTTCCTTACGAGTTAGGGCTAGGATGTTTTAAGAATATTCTTTCAGCAGTTGCTTTCAGAAAGTATCTTAGAGAATGAAAGATGATTCCTTGTAAAAAAGAATGTAATATTGGTAGAACATATCGAGATGCAGTCAATGGGCTGGCCGAGGCTTGTATGGCCCAATTAGAAAGAGCCAAAGGAGACAAGCCCCTTCATTTGAGCAACTAGGCCAATGAAAGGTCATGCCAATTAAGCGGGGATACATCAAATATTCCTAACTTAAGTTCTTTTCAAATGACATAAATGCAAAGAAAGTAAATTAAAGGGACTTAAACATAGCCAACCTGCGACCAAGGCTTAGACAACATACTATATGGCTGTCATACATAGCCATGGTGCATTGGTGCTCCATAGACTAGACCATCAATCCCATTACTAATAAGTCTACATAAGGTAGGGGCTTTGGTTTGCTCCCCTTAGCACGAATAGAGCTGTGTATGTATTCTAGTGCAATTGTAGTAGGGCTGTGACACGATCTTCATAATCTTGAATTATTGATCTTCTTAGTCCACATCATGAACCTCTTAATAACCCTCCAATACTAGCAGGACCCAAAGAAATTGTCTTAGTTTAGCTACAAAACTCCCATCAAGGGAGGTTTCAAGTGGACAACTCCTCCTTTAACCGAAGTGAGTACCCTATATCCATGCTCTATCTGATCCCATCAAACAAGTTGGTTTTTTTTTTTTTTCTATCCCACCAAATGTAATAGGAAATTCTCATATCATATATTGCACCTCTTTAATGATTTCATCATGACAAAAAGAAATTGCATAGGAGATTAGAATACTGTCGATAAAATGGAGTATCAGAGTGGCTCTTCCTTTCAATACGTTAGTTCTCAGAGTAATCCTCTTTCTATATGCACTCACTTCCTTTTTAGTTAGTTTGCATCAATTTCTTCTTCTTCTCTTTTTTTTCTTTCGTTTTTGGAACAGGTTATTAATAAGTATCAATGAAAATCATAAAACGGAAAAGATAAACTCTTTTTTTTTTTAATGGTAATGCAAACCAATTTTTTACAGAAAAGGTAAACTCTAAAGCCAGTGAAGTTCTTTTCTAACCTTGAAAACCTCAGAAGCATAATATACAGATCTGTAACATTTTTCTCTTCTCGATAGATATCAGCCTGCACAAACGAGAATTTTCAATTGGCAAAAGATATTATTCATGAATACTTCAATGGAAATTCTAAATAATCTTTGAAACTTTCTAATATCAATAGCTAAGTCGAAACAAAGCATACAGCAAGCATAAAATAAAAAACATAAAACAAAACCCAGAAAAAAAAAAAACCATTCAAGAAGACTTGGAGGAAAACAAATAATGAGTTAAGGCATGCACTCCAACCAGGAGTGTGGTTTAGATTAATTAATGAGCCAATTAAGCCATATGCACCAAAC
>QPKB01000004.1:9884223-9922041 GCA_003546025.1 Camphora micrantha | reverse complement strand
TTCTCTCAGTTATATGCATCAATACATACCTATCAATGTGAAATCCTCAACTATATCAATCCTAGCGAGGAATCATTATTCCATCGGTAGTGAAGAATAATCAGACCCATGGATTCCTTGCTTGTTACTAAACATGCTTTAAATATTTAACAAAATCCCTCAAACAGCCTACCAACTTCAAGATTATGAGGCAGCATTGTCATTAATTGTGATGGTAATTATTTTCAAAATCATGCTTAATTTATTGATCAAATAAAATCATAAAATTAAAAAGATTTTTCTAATTACAAAGTCACAAACTCCACTGTGCTAATTTATTTGTTGGGGTTTTGACATATTAATTTTTTTTTAAATTGATTTTCCTAAGCTTATGACTGAAATTCAGATAATGCTACCAAAATTGCTCGATTCTAGTCAATAATTTATTATAAATTTCTTTTCGCACAAGATCCCATGATATCATGAGAAAATGTATGTGATAAAAACTGACTCAATCATGGCTTTTACACAACATTGGTGGGAAATATCCACTCGAATGATAAAACCTGAAAAATAATAGTTAGATGTGTACCTACTTTTCACAAAATGTCCTTTTTTTTTTTTGTGTTATTTAAAAACTAAATTCACCTACTCATTGTTGAAAATATTTTATACAAAAATTGATACATCTCATGATATCATAGGATTTGGAGAGAAAAAGTTTTAAAAAATTGTTGACCAAACTCATATGACATTATTTAAATTTCAATCGTAAAATTGAAAAAAAATTAAAATTTAGGAAAGATTAATACGTCAAAAAATTAAAATTTGTTTGATGATAGGTCATGAATCATGAACATGCAATCAATGCATCACACTGCTGGCCTGGGTACCCAAGTCAGAGGCACATCCATCTTCAGCTTTTGATATCTAAATTCTAACCAACCTAAAATCTCACCAGTCACTAGTGCAATTCAACCACTAAATTTAATACAACACCACCAAAACAAGAAAATACAATGAAAATAACCTCAACTATAAATCATGCCACAAAAACAAAAGTTTTGATAAGATAAGATCAAATGCAACTAAACATATCCACCGTTGATCCGAATCACCTGTCCATTGATCCACTCTGCAGCATCAGTGGCCAAGAATCCCACCAGTGGGCCACATCCTCCGTCTGCCCCAACCTCCCAGCGGACAAATATCCACCACCCTCTTCACGTCCTCCTCCGTCTTACAGCAAAGAACATGTCGGTGGCGATCGTCCCGGAGCCACGCAATTCGCCGTGATCTGGGTCCCCTTCAGCTCCTTCGCCAGTATCTTCGTCATCGCCTCCACAGCCGCCTTCGACGCCGTGTACGCCGCGTACCCGGGGCGGAGCGCCCCTACCAGCGACGACGTGAAGCAGATGATCCGCCCACCTCCGCCGCGCATCAGGCGGTTGGCTGCCTCCTTGGAACAGAGGAAGGCGCCCTTGACGTTGACGGCGAAGATGTTGTCCCAGTCCTCCTCGGCGGTGGCGGCGATGGTGGGGTACTTGGGGTCGAGGACGCCGGCGCAGTTGACGAGGATGTGGGGCTGGGCGGAGAAGGCGGACTCGGCCTGGTCGAAGAGGGATTTGACCTGGGCGGCGACGGAGACGTTGGCCTGGAAGGGGACGGCGCGGGAGGGGGATGGGGAGGAGTTGATCTCGTCGGCGAGGAGGTCGGCCTGGGCGGAGCTGGTGGCGTAGTTGAGGACGAGGTTGGCGCCGAGGGAAGCAAGGTGGAGGGCGACGGTGCGGCCGATGCCGCGGGAGGCGCCGGTTACGATGGCGACGCGGCCCTGGAGAGGGTAGGAGGTGCTTGATCCGGATCCGACTCCGACTCCGACTCCGACTCCGGTTTCAGCCATTGCTAAGGAGAGAGAATCGTGTTTGGTTTTGGAGGATAAAGTGTCTCTACTTTTATACTGTCAGGGAATAAAGTCTTGCTCACGCGAAATTACATTATTGCCATCTATCTAAGTGGAGATGGACCCAATACTGAAGACTCAGTTAAAAATAAATAAAATAAAGTGTGGGGCCACTGTAGGGTGATCCTACAATCAGTCTTATCTCTTGATCCAGACCGTCAAATTAAGCAGTCCTAGTTTATTGTAAATGTCCTGTCCCACTAAATTCAAAAGGCGTAGGCTTATCATATTCAAAATTGGCCTGGCCCGGGCCCCACTTCATTGACGTTTTTGTTTTTTTTTCGTGAGTGACCCCACTTCATTGACATAAGAATGAATTAAATGAAAGGTTGATTATGTGAAAAGTTTGTCTTAATCTGTAATGGTAAAGAGATATTTTGGGTTATATAAGAAATTCGATTCAGGACATGCGTAAGCAGATACGTAAGAATAGGAAACATCGAAGCATCGCATCTGCATGTTGATTGGTGGATGGAAACGTCTGGAACTTTTATCAATCACCCTAACTTTTTAAAGAGACGCGTGGCATGATTGTGGGTCCATGTCGCGTTGGACATCAGGGGTACACAAAAAAACATCCCGTACCACTGCAAAACCGGATCAACTGGCTGAATCGGACGATTCGGATCCATTTTATATAGATGGGTTCGGTTAACGATTAAAAAATCGTAGAAATCACTTTATATCGGTTTCAAGTTTAAAATCACAGTTAACCGCATATAACCAACCGACCATATATATTAACCGAGTATTGAATTTTAACTATTTTAGGTAATGTTTGGGTCGTCTTAAGTTTGGGTCTTAATGTCTTATGTCTTAAGCGCTAAGACAAAAAAACTAAATAAGATTGTTTGGTACGCAATACCAACATGTCTTAAGCGCTAAGATGACTTGTTATTTAAGACGAGATTTATCTTAATTTTAGGAGCTTGAAATCCAGCTCCTGGAATTAAGACCCCAACATCTTAAGCGGTAAGACATTTCAAGACTTTAAAATAATTTTAAAATTCCCGTAATTCCCGTAATTCCTTCTTCTTGTCTTGGATCCAAAGTCAAAGGTAAACTTTTTCTTCATCTTCCTTCCCTTCTCATCCCCTCTCTTTTCTTGGTTTTTTTTTTTTTTTTTTTTTTCGTTGGTATGGAAGATTGGATATTCGGATTTTATTGAAGTTTGATTTATTAATTCGTTGTAATTTTTGGGTTTGTCCAAACTCTATTGGTTTGAAGAGATTTAGCATTGGATTCCATGTTTGGTTTGGTTAATAGGTTTGTGGAATCTACTCATAGGTTTATGAAACGTTCTGTGTATTGGATAAGATGCAATACCAAACAGTCTTATTCAATTCAGATCTCATAGCGTTCAGGTGTTGCCAAACGATCTTATTACAGAACAGCTAATAAGATCTTAAACTCGCAGCTCTAATAAGATCTTAAACTCGCAGATCTTTTTCAGACAGATTAAGACGTAAAAAAAATAAGACGATCCAAACAAAGCCTTAGTCTTAGAGGAAGCACTTGCATGTTTTACTTGCATGTTACATGTTTGATGAAATTTCTACAAGAAGTGTGCATTATTGGGTTTTAAGTAGTGCTGTCTAGAGGTTTGGTGCGACCTAAGAGAAAGTGAACTATGAAGAGGCTCATCTCAATTAGTTCAAAATTGGAGCTACATTCCAGTGAAACCCATTTTGTTGGCAAAAAGAAAAGTTCATTTTTGTGTTAAATTGATTGATCTAGATCAAGCAATGTAGTCTAGTCCAAGTTTTATACAGATAAATTGGTACGTGCCTGACCATTTTGTTGGTGTATTTTACCAGAAGATCTGATCTGCTTCAGTTCATTGACCTGAAAAGTTAGCCGAACCTGGCTTGGTCCATTCAATCACACAACCAGATGATGGATGGAAAGAGTTCATCCATCGTTTGATGTTTGCTTCGTTGGTTGAAACGAATTATGAAATATATTCTAGTGTTTATTATAGCTTCTCCTAATTCCATTAGATGGACCAAGTCTGAACTAAATAAATAAACTGGTTCGATTCGGTTCGATTTGAACACATGGGCGGCTCGGTTCAGTTTGGGAAAATAGAAAACCGATAGGTTCGGTTTGGTTGATGGTTTCCCCTCTAAACCGATCCAAACTACTTGGCACTGACATAACCAAATCCACAATAGGTCCAACATCATAAAATAAAATGGATGGATGCTTGATCCTGAAACAAAAGGTCTACTTTGACAAACTTTTTGGCCAGAATTTTGGACAAACCTTATGGTATGCCTTGAATATCTGGATATTCAAGGCATACCATAAGGTTTGTCCAAAATTCTGGCAAAAAAACTTGTCCAAGTAGCACTACTCATCCTGAAAACTTTGCTTCATCTGAAAAATTATCGATTTTATTTGCTGCAATTGGATTCGGTACTCAGCATGTCTTGCTGCAAAGGCAATTGTTGATAATAGTCTACCAACACCAATCATCTTGTTTGACCCAATGTACAGCGTTCCAGAGAATATTTAAGCCCTAATCCACATCCTACTTAGACAATCTCGTGTTAAACATATATTGTTTGCATTAAAATACATAAAAATTAAATTGGTAGGTCATTCTACAGGTGGTTAGAAGTGAGTTTAAGAGTTGAATTTTCAAAAATGAATATTACAACTAAAAAACATATATACAACAAAAACACAAGTTTTGATAAGATTATATGCAACTAAACCTATCCACCTTTGATCCGAATCACCTGTCCATTGATCCACTCTGCAGCATCACTGGCCAAGAACCCCACCATTGGGGCTCACATCCTTTTTGGAGTCGAATGGTACAAGTGCTGTCAATGAATTGGAAAGAGGTGGGCGCTAAAAAGGTGCAGGGCAGGCTCCTGATTGTATGGAGGAGATGAGGAAATGGGAGTACTAGATTTTTACAGTTGTACTGCTGCATGGGAACCTGCTATTTGTCACTGGGTTAATCATCTCTTACAATTTTTTGGTTATTGTTTAAGGGAGGTTTAAGAAGCTTTCTCTTGTTTACCTGGTGACAGTTTCCATAACACTCTTCAATGAACACTCTTCTGGGTTTGTGTGGCTACCTTCAATGGCAATAAAAAAAATAATGCGATTCCCAATTAAGACTTTTGGCTTTATTTTATTTTATTTATCTGTTTTTAACATTGAGTTCCCCGAAGGAAAATTTTCTTGTTATACCTTGCCAAGCTAGCACAGGACCAATGCAAACCATCATTTTCTATATAAACATGGACTTAGAAAACTGACTCTCCACCTTGTTTTATGAAATCTCTCTTGCAATAATTTTAAGCCACTGAATTTTTTAAGGAGAGAGTATAGAAGGGAAAAGTAGGATTTAAATTATGTCAAATGTATTAATAGCAATGACCAAAAGTTTCTAGTGAAGGATAATGATATAAAAAAAAGGTGGAGAAAATATTTTAGCATACTTTTAAATGAAGACTATATAGAAGACATAAGAACAAAAGAGAATACTTCAATAGCGAAACGTACCTTTTTTTTCATAGAATTAAGGTGGTGCAAATGAGGAAAGCATTAAAACAAATGAAGACAGAAAAGACTACGGATCCGGATGACATCTCGATTGAAGCTTGAAAATGAGTAGGAGAAGTTGATGAGATTTGACTAACTAAACTTTCAATAAGATATTAATGACAAAGAAACTATCGGATAAATGGAGAAGAAGTGTTATAGTACCTATATATAAGAACAAGTGACATATGTAAAACTGTACCTACTACCGTGTGATTAAATTTATGAGTCATACTATGAAATTATGAGAGAAAGTAATGGAACAAAGACATATACAAAAGACCAAGATATCTAGAAATCAATTTGGTTATATGTCAGGGAGGTCAACGATGCAAGCTAGCTTTTCACTTAGGCAATTAATAGAAAAATATTAAGCAAAGAGGAAAAATTTGCATATGGTCTTTATCAATCTACAAACAAACCTATGATAGGGTACCTAGAAATTTAATTTGGCGGATTTTAAATAAAAGAAATGCTCCAAGAAGTTATATTGAAATTATTAAAGACGTGTACAAAGTAGCAGTAACAAGTGCAACAACTACTTGTGGAGAGACATGAGAATTTCTAATGATATGACTGTAGGTTTACATCAGGGGTAAGCCATAAGCCCTTATCTCTTTACACTGATTATGAATGAGTTAACTGCTCATACTTAAGAAGAGGTTGTTTGGTGCATGTTATTTGCAGATGATATTATGTTAGTAGATAAATCAAGAGATGACGTGAATGTAAAACTCAAGAGATGGTGGAAGACTTTAAAATCAAGATACTTTAAAAACAAGTTGTGTAAAAGACGGAATATATGGATTGTAACTTCAGTGGAAATATAGAAAGAGCTAACACTATTGTGACAATTGAAGACTATGAGATACCACAAAGTGATTATTTTTAGCTACCTTTGCTCTATAATTAGTAAGGGTGGTGAGATTGATGAAGATGTTGAAAATATGATAAAAGCAGGATGGTTGAACTAGAGACTTGCTTTTATAATGTTTTGTAACTGACAAATGCCAACAAATTTGAAGGAAGAATTTTACAGGACAACGACTAGACCAGCTATAACTTATGGAATAGAATGTTGGCCTATCAAGAAGTAACATATGAACAAAATGGATGTAACAGATATGAGAATGTTAAGGTGAATGTGTGGTAAAAATAAAAATGATAAAATTAGAAATGAGCGCTTTTGAGGGAATTTAGGGATATCAACAATCAAGGATAAAAATTAAAATAACCCTTTTGAGATGATTTGGTCATGTCCAACGTAAGTCGATAATGACGCCGATAAGAAAAAGTTTGGCTATAAAAGTCGATGGTCCACCAAGGAAAATGAATAGGCCAAAGAGAACGTAGATGTTGGTGGGAAAATAGATATGAAAAAAGTGTAACTTATCTGAGAATTTGGCTCAATATAGATCGAAATGGAGAAACACAATTCGTATAGCCGACCCCAACATACTTGGGAAAACACTTCGATGATGGTGACGATGATGAAGCCAATTTCCAAGACAACATAAAGCTATTCTCGAGTATAATTAATTGCTAAACTGTAAAATTATTATAATATTTTAATATTACGCTATTTTACTTTATACTATTATTTAAATTTATAAATATTTTATTCTATAGACATCAAAACAATCCCTAAGTGAATGTTTGTTACATTGTTTTCCAAGTCTTAATAGTAGCGAACAATATAACTTCCACAATCAAATATGACGGTCTCTGATGCTATTCTTGAAACTCTCTAATGCTTCACGAGGTATTTCCAATGGTGTTTTATCATGGAAAGCGACTTTTCTAATGTAATCGCTTGAGTGTAAAATCGAATGACCAATCCATAAGAATTTCAATTCATTTTTAATGAAATCCGAGTGTTTGTGGCCTCTATCGCTGCTATTTTCCGTCACGAGGTAAGATCAATCAACTCTATGGCCGATGCTTTCGCTAAATAAGGGGTTGCCATGATATCTCCCTAGAAGGATTTTATTATGTAAGATTGGTTGGGCGGGGTTCATTACTCTTGTACCTCCCTTTCTATTTCTCCTTTTTCTTTAATGAACGTATTTGTTACCATTTAAAATAAAATAAAAATATGACCGTCCCCTGTGAGGTCCACCTCTATGAGTGGGATTTAGATTAGACGATCCATAGTAGCATTCCAATCAATTAAAAGTGAGGTTTGAAGTCAACACACTTGTAAAGTATCAAGTGGATTTTCTCGTCGGTTGAAATTTTACTTTCGCATTTTTTCTCACCAAAAGACATACATACTTTCCCATTTGTTTTCACCAAAAGACGCACACACATGAAGATTATGCTTAAACTCTGACTAAGTAGATCTAGATACCAAAAAACACAGAAATGACCGAGTAGCGTGTTGTAGTTTTTTTTTTAGCATAATGTGACCCCTTCTGATGATATCGTCACACATTTTAGTTTTTGACCTGTAATTCTCACTCTTTTATTCTCCTCATCATCGTTTGGTGAGGGAGTCAGATAGTGGCTCATACATGAGACTGCATGAAGTGATTTTGCAAATTGCACGTGTTTGGCTGGAGAGATTTTACATGGGAATGATGCTGTGGGGGGGAATTTCAAAACGTCTTGGCTGGATTCGGATGGAGACCAGTCCAACCCCGAACGAGAGATTGATTCAAAGAAAATGGGGACAGAGAAGAAGCAGAGGGAAGACCGGGAATGAGGGAAGGATGTCCCACGATCGTTTCAGTCGCCATGATGTGGAGGTTCAGAATGTGTGCTAACAGGCACCTAAAATCCACGGGATCGCATAAAAGGAAAATGAATCTGATGAGACAGGTGCAGCTGGAATTCTTACCCAATCCTTAATCACAAATTTCCTTGATATCCATTGCTGACTTAGGTATTGGAGGGACCTCGGTCAGACCATCGGATCAGCTTTCACTGTGCTTGATTTTGAAACAGGGAACCACACAGATTCTGATTCTCTGGGTGGAAAGAAGAAAGAAGACTGATACAGCATCAGCAGGTCGAGCTCATCTATCCATCATCAGCCCACACAAAAGTTGACTTCATAGATGCCAAAAAAGATCTATAACTATAAAAAGTAGATAGGTAAAATGAGGAAGAAGAAAGAACATATAGGAAGTGAAAAAGAAAGTCCCGAATGGTCAAACCCGTAAATCACACTTACCAACACCCAAACAACCTATTGATCCACTCTGCAGCATCATACTATAGCATCAAATTTAACAGAAGCACCACCAACTGATCGGGGGAAACAAATAAAAAATAAATAAATAAATAAAAAACAGGTTTTGATAAGATCAAATGCAACTAAACATATCCACCGTTGATCCGAATCACCTGTCCATTGATCCACTCAGCTGCATCAGTGGCCAAGAATCCCACCAGTGGGGCCACATCCTCCGTCTGCCCCAACCTCCCCAGCGGACAAATATCCCCCACCCTCTTCACGTCCTCCTCAGTCTTCCCAGCAAAGAACATGTCCGTCGCAATCGGCCCCGGCGCCACGCAATTCGCCGTGATCTGGGTCCCCTTCAGCTCCTTCGCCAGTATCTTCGCCATCGCCTCCACAGCCGCCTTCGATGCCGTGTACGCCGCATACCCCGGACGGAGCGCCGCCACCTGCGACGACGTGAAGCAGATGATCCGCCCACCCCCGCCGCGAACCAGGCGGTTAGCCGCCTCCTTGGAGCAGAGGAAGGCGCCCTTGACGTTGATGGCGAAGGTGTTGTCCCAGTCCTCCTCGGCGGTGGCGGCGATGGTGGGGTACTTGGGGTCGAGGACGCCGGCGCAGTTGACGAGGATGTGGGGCTGGGCGGAGAAGGCGGACTCGGCCTGGTCGAAGAGGGATTTGACCTGGGCGGCGACGGAGACGTTGGCCTGGAAGGCGACGGCGCGGGAGGGGGATGGGGAGGAGCTGATCTCGGCGGCGAGGAGGTCGGCCTGGGCAGAGCTGGTGGCGTAGTTGAGGACGAGGTTGGCGCCGAGCGAAGCGAGGTGGAGGGCGACGGTGCGGCCGATGCCGCGGGAGGCGCCGGTTACGATGGCGACGCGGCCCTGGAGAGGGTAGGCGGTGCTTGATCCGGATCCGACTCCGGTTTCAGCCATGGCTAAGGAAAGAAATGAGATAGGATCTCGCTGGTACTGTAAAGGGTAGAAAGTCTTGCTCAAGTGAAATTACATTATTGCCATCCATCTATTTGGAGATTTACCAAATACTGAAGACCCACTTAGAAACTATCAAGTTTGGGGCCACTCTAGGGTGATCCTACAAATGATCCAGACCGTTAAATTAAGGATTTCTAGTATATAGCAAATGTCCTGTCCCACTAAATTCAAATGGCCTACTTGGGCCAGTTCACAGATGAATGCTAGGTTTATCATTAATATCCATAACTGGTCTGGCATGGCCCCTTCTTTGAAATATGAATGTATTAAATGAATAAGCAGATACACAGGGATAGGACTAGGAAGCATCGCATCTCCAGATCGGACGACGCCATAAAAATTATTGGTTTTTATCAGATTCGGTACTCAGTCTCTCTCTCTCTCTCTCTTTTTCTTTCCTTCCAACTGCATTCATGACGTCGTCTAATCTGGAGATGATGGCCAAAGAGGCCTTTGTCGGTGACTACTTCGATTTGGCCGTTGGATCTCTGATACACCCAGGCCATCAAGATGGACACCAAGAATGCTGTTCTCTTCGCCGATCGTTCCCAGGCCAACATCAAGCTCTGCAATTAATTATACTAAGGCTAATAGTGCCATTGAGTTGGATCCATGGGTGTCCAAGGGATATTTACACAAGAGAAACAGCATGCAATAAGCTTAAGAATACCAAACTGCAAAGGCAACTTTTGTTGGTTACTGGACTACCAACACCAAATCTCTGTCCTAATCCACATCCTACTGAGACAATTTCGTTGATTTAGTGTCTTTTGTTTGCATTAAAATGGTTGAAATTGAATACCTAGTTCATTCCAAGTGGTTAGAAGTGAAGATCACATTGAATTTCAAAAAATAAGCCTCAAATAACTCTTCCGATTAGAAAATAGAATAAAATCGATTCTACTTTTAAGAAATAGAATAAAAATAAATCGCACATTACACTGTGGTGCCAATGGTTTGCCAATTGATAATATAGATCATAAACAGGCCATCAAACCATAGGATCCTTGCCCCAACCTATCATACACAGCCTAGTCTCAACTGGGGCTACCAAAGTCGACGCATCCATCTTCACCTTTTCATCTCTTTCCAACTTAAAATCTAGAGTGAGTTCAGCTACCATCATCCACTAGTCCAGCAAACACAACCAGAAAACATACATGACAAAAAACCACAAGTTTTGATAAGATTATATGCAACTAAACATATCCACCATTGATCCGAATAACCTGTCTATCGATCCACTATGCAGCGTCACTGGTCAAGAACCCCACCACTGGGGCCCACATCCACCATCTGCCCCAACCTCCCCAGAGGAGACATATCCACTACCCTCTTCAGGTCCTCCTCTGTCTTCCCAGAAAAGAACATGCCCGTCGTGATCGGCCCCGGCGCCACACAATTCGCCGTGATCTGGGTCCCCTTTAGCTCCTTCGCCAGCTCAAGGGCACACTGATTACTGCCAACAGCATTGCCCCCTAGGCCCATCCATGACAACAAACTTGTTATGTGCAGCGATGACGGATGATGAAATCGAGAGGGTGATTGATGAATGCCTAGCATTCGGTTAGGCGAGATGAAGGATCCTGTCCTATTTGTTGGGTCCATAGCTAGTGATGACCGCCAATGGATAGATGGGCAGGTGATTCTTGTCACTGGTGGTTATATTTACAGGTAATTGTAGTATTGCACTCATATTAAAATGCATTAATCTCAAATAAAGAGATGGTTCTTTAACGAAATTCGATCTTTCGCTACTACCATTAATGTTGTCTTTCATCACGAGCTTAGATCAGCCAATAGTATGGCTGATGCTTTAGCCAAGCAAGGGGTGGAGAGAAGCTATCCTTAGGAGGGTTTTATTATGTAATTGGGGTTGGGTAGGGTACATTACTCTTGTACCCTTTAGTTTGTATTTCTTTTCTCCTTCTTTCTTGTATTCTTCCTCTTTGTTGTTCTTCTTTTTGTATTATTTCCTTCTCTTAATGAAAGTTTCAGTTACCGATAAAAAAAAAAAAAAAAAAAAAAAAAAGAGATGGTTTTGTTCAAGGAAAGACTCAAGGAGGCAAAAGTGCTGGATTTACTGCACTTGGATGCATTACTTTTGTTGCTAAAGGTATGCTGTAAAAGAACTGTTGCACCTAAAAAAAAGGGTCACGCGCTCTGTTGTCTACTTGAGAGGTGCTTCATAAACTTGCAGGCAATGATCATATACGACTCTGTTTTTTTTTTCTTAATAGTAGAATAACTATGAAGACCACTAAGTGGACTTTGATCAGAAAACAGTGCTTCAATTTTACTCTTAATGATATCCTTCTAAATTGGGAAGCGTGCATGGGTTGCAAATTAGTAGAGTGAGGAGAGTTGTTCGTTGGTCTCCACCCTCTCCTGGTGTTTTAAAGTTTAATGTGGATGGTGCTGCGAGAGGTAAACTGGGGTTGGCGGGAATTGGAGGTGTTCTTTGGAATAGCAAAGGGGAGGTCTTGTTTATGTTTTCAAAGCATGTGGGTGTTTGTGATTCTAATGAAGCAGAGGTTTTGGCTATTTTGGAAGCCCTTCGATGCTTTTCAAGACGATTCCAAGGTGATCTTATGGTGGAGGGTGATTCTTCTAATGCGATTGCTTGGGTGTCTAATAGGAAGCCTTTTTCTTGGAAATTTCAATTCCTCTTTAACGAAATTCGATCTTTCACTACTACCATTAATGTTGTCTTTCATCACAAGCTTAGATCAGCCAACAGTATGGCTAATGCTTTAGCCAAGCAAGGGGTGGAGAGAAGCTATCATTGGGAGGGTTTTATTATGTAATTGGGGTTGGGTAGGGTGCATTGCTCTTGTACCCTTTAGTTTGTTTTTCTTTTCTCCTTTTTTCTTGTATTCTTGCCTCTTCGTTGTTCGTCTTTTTGTATTCTTTCCTTCTCATAATGAAAGTTTCAGTTAACGATAAAAAAATAAATAGTATGCAATCTGGGATTGAGCAACACACACCCAACATCAGAAATACACAACTGAAAACCCAAATAAGCAGGCTCATGTGTTATAAATCGTTGTAAAGATAACGAAGTCCATCACAGGACAGTGATTAAAAGGTCAGCATCGTCCAATATTGAGAATTTTTGCAAAGGCATCTACATCAACAATGTGCCCAAAACTTTGTTTGGTATGGGTCTCACCGGATAAATGGCCTCTCCCAAAGGCTGGGTGACTGGAAACAATAAAAGAAACAAGAAGGTTTTCATTTCTTTGAAATCCTCATGAAGCCAACAAGCCCATCACAGGACTATGAACAAGAGGATCTTTTAGTCTTGCAGGGGGAGGCATCTGGACCTACAATTGGCCCAAAGTCCATGTTTCCCAAGGTCCCACCTGATAAATGGCTTCTTTCTTTAAGTATGAGACCTTATCTCTTGCTTAATATAAGAACAAGAAGGGTATAAATCAAATAGAAGTAAAGTTGGTTGTAAACTGCAGTAAACAAGAAATAAAAAGAGTTCGAACAGATGTTTATGTAGGAGTTATGATTATTGATTACATTCTTTTAAATAACCTCAAATTGCGAAAGAAAGGAAGAAAAAAACTCCAAGCAAAGTGAAACAATAATACAGCTGAATGAGTCATTCGGATGCATTTACTTGGTTTTACTTTAGATTGCACTGAGAAAGGAAGTAGGAGAAGGTGGAGTTGGTATCTTCACAGTCCCCTCCAGCATCAACACCACCTTCTTCATGGAAGGCCTAAGCGAAGGCTCATCCTGGATGCACCACAATCCCACCTTCACCATCCTCTCCAATCTTTTCATATCCACCTCTTCAGAATCCACCAGCTTGCGTAGCTCGCCGGACTCGAAGCAGTCATAAACCCAATCAGATAGAACAATCTCATTCTCTGCTACCTCCATGTCGAGGCTCCTTCTACAGCACACAATTTCTAACAACACAATTCCAAAACTATAGACATCGGCCTTAACCGTGATAGGCATGTTCCTATGCCATTCGGGTGCGACATACCCCTTTGTCCCCCTGATTGCAGTGAAGGTCCTTGTTTGGTCTGGCTTCATCAGCTTTGCTAATCCAAAATCAGATATCTTGGCAGAATTGAACTCATCCATGAGTATGTTCTGAGGCTTTATATCACAGTGGATGATTGGAGTCTCGCACTCCTCGTGTAGATAGAGGATGCCACTAGCGATATCCATTGCAATTCTCACCCTCTCATTCCAAGTTGGGTGCCTATCAGGACAATAGAGAGGCTTTGCGAGCGAGCCATTGCTCATGTACTCATACACCAAAAGCCTATGAGATCCCTCTACACAAAAGCCGAGCAATCGGACTAGATTCCGATGGTGGGTTCTCCCTATCGCTCGCAACTCCATTCGGAACTCCCTATCCCCTTCTTCCACCACTCTATCTAGTCTTTTTACTGCTACCATTCGCCCACCTTTAACTAAGACCCCTCGGTAAACAGTCCCAAATCCCCCTTTACCTAACTCTTCCTTGAATCCATCCGTTGCTTTCTCAAGCTCGTCGTAACTAAACTGCCTAAGTGCAAAATCCTCGCTCTCATCTCCATTGTTTATGGTTTTTGAGAGAAGTTTATAGCTCCATATTCGGCGTTTGTAAATTAAAAAACCTGAAATGGCTAGGACAACAAAAGAGAAAGACGTAAGGCCCACACTTACCATTAAAATCTCCTTCTGTAGCTTTTTCTTGTTTCTGCTAGGGGTTTCCGCAGTACCTGGATCTCTAGTTCTAGTGCTGACCTTAACAAAAGCCACCGTCGAATCATCCAGTTTTCTTCTCCAATACTGCAACGGTAGCTTCTGTTTGTAGCAACTTTGGTCTTTAAACAGTGCTGCCTCGCAACGGCAGTCTTGTAAACATTCTTTTCTGCAACCCTCCTCGCTTACCGACGGCGAGATGGCATATGGGTCGTCCCTCCACACAGTATTGGACATTTTAAACATGTCATGCTTCACTTCCTCCTTTGGTATGCAGTCCTCAGCAGTGAAGCTCCTGTCACAGCCCAAAGATTGCTGGCTAGGATCAACGAATTCAAAACTTGGTGGACAACGACAATTAGGTTGAGTATCATTGAGAACACAATAGCTATTGAGCCCACAGAAGCCTTTCACTTCACAAAATTGAGCTGTCGAGGACCATATCATCGACTGTGTAGAGCTGCCGTCCTTCTCAAATCGATACAAATACAGTCGGAAAACCCCATCAACCCCAAGTGTTGCACGGTAGATGTTTGTCGTTGTACTTTGGATTTGAGCGTCGAAACCTTGAGTCAGATTGGAGATATTGGAACCAGTGCCATTGAGCAAGTACATGAAGCCATTATCGTCGAGGTTTAATGTAACATTATCTCCTTGTCCATAAGTATTAGAGGCCCAATACGCAACTTCTGGACCTCCAGGTCCTTGAGTTGGATAGAACACGAGATTCCCATCAGTTTGCATTACCATTCGAAATCGTCCCGAGGTTTGATTGGTTTCAGATCCACTGGAAATAAGAGCTTTCCCAGCCGACAGCCGTTGCCCACCTAAAATGGTGTCTGTTGGAGAATCAAAGGTCCTCCAAATGATATCAGAATCTGAATTGTAGAGCACGAAATTACCCGAGTCAAGCATGGAAGCAGAGGAAGCAGACTCTGCTGTATCTGATATGGTTTTGTCTTTGCCATCGCTTCGCAAAACAAGTCCTCCATTAGATATTAGAAGCAATGAAGAATTAGCAGAAACAGGGGAGTCGTCTCGATTGGCCGTCCAGACGATGATTCTTTCGCCAGAAGGTCCGACCAGCCAGACTCCGACAGCGAAGCCAGTTCCTTGTGGGTAGAAGCCGATGGCGAAGTGGCCGGAAGGTGAGGGCCACGAGGTGGGGTTGGTGGTTGGAGAGAGTGCGGTGTTTAAGTTGATGTTGGTAAGTCTTGTTTGAGCTGTTGCTATGGAGAACAATGACGAAAATAGCAGAATGCCATGGAATATGGCAGCCATTACAGGTTATGGGGAAGATTGGAAAAGGTGCTTCTTTGATGCTTGGAGTATATACAAGTCTGAATTCCTGTATTTGAGTTGACCGGACTAGTCTTTCATAGCTTGGAAATTTCTAATGCAAGTGGCACAATGCCAACCAAGGGAAGAAGAATCTTTGCTCTTTATTTATTCGACTGTTGACCTATAAAAGGAGGACTCAGGAGTCAAGAGTCAATAGTCAAGGGTCACGAGTTCTACTCTAATATATATATGGTCACCAATTACTTATTTTGGTTTAAGATAAAGTACTTAAAAATTGGATAGTGAGGAGCATGCCGTACAGTTAACGTGGCATATACGAAACCCATCAGATGGCTTAAATCTAGATGGCTCACGAACCATTATAAAGAATAGTCCAATAATTCTATGGGGCGATCCAAATCAATGTCTTAGATTGAATGGAGCAACTTGGCTAGTGCACCTTGGTCCAGACCGAGACCACACGTCTTGGCCCATGAATATGCAATTCAATCTAGGCTTGTTTGGGTTTAGACCTCGGGTTACATAAATATAATGTAATGGTACTTGTGTGTAATACATATAAATTTAAATTTAAATATAATGTGAAATTGTCTAGCTTGATAGTGCAGTATGTAAGAAAAGTTTAGAGGACCCATCTGTATGTGTGGCAACAAGGGGTACAATGAAATATATCTTGTAATGGGATTCGGCATGTAAAATAAAAACAACTAAACTCACATTAGGCCTCAATTTATATTAGAGATCTAACTGTGCACCCATTTTTGTAAGAATTAATGTTGTTTTTTTTTTTTTTTTTTTTCTTTCCCAAGTACATACACGCACTGCCCGCATTAGATTAGGGATCAATTCCTGGGGGTATCATTGGATTGGTGAATGTTCACCTTTAATTGTCTAATTTTAACCACTAGTTAAAGAAATACAAAATCTTCGCATTCCTAAAAACCCAATTACATGAAATGAATATACCCTTAAAATATATCTTTTTTCAATCTGTGACTTTAGTACAGCTAATTTAGGACTCAGATCCTAAAAGCCAGAGACACAAGGGTTTTGTATCCGAATTGACTTCCATTATCTTTTACGCATGATTGCGGATTCTAAATTTTCCACAAGACCCAATCAAAGTAGGTTTCATACCTGTGTTTTTGTTAGATCCAAGACTCAAGAAGATTCAAATAGTTATAATTATAACCATTGACATCCTCACCTCACAGTATTACCAATACTCGGCTGGAGTTGTACCATAACGTGTTGAAGAAAATTAGACGACAATATCAACATCCGACATGGGTCCAGTCCTGTCCTTGTCTTCGTTGATTAACTAAAAGCAGATGAAGAAAGATGAAAACATTGACTACTCTAGCAATGGCAGTCATACACTTTAGAAGCTTTAGAAACGACGTACAAGAGACGGTTCTAAACGCGGTTTCCTTGCAATGATAGTCTAGTCTTCACATTACTTGGACGAGAATCCCAGTAAGAAAGAAGAAATTTCAAAAAGGAGGTGCTTTTTCTAGATCACGGGGGTGTTTGGACTTTGGAAACAATATATTTTTCAAAAACTTTTCTATATTATTCAAAGTTATCCTGTATAAAGAAATTCTAGCTAAAATATAGAAAGAGAGTTTTAGCAAATATGGGTCAATAGAGCTTGATTATTTAATCCGAGTCAATAGAGCTTGATTTAGTTGATTCTACTCGGTTGAGTCTGAGCCCACTTTCTTTGACTTCTTAACTATTATCACACCATCATGAAATGTGCAGTTGGATTAGGATCTCCAGCCTAAGGTTTCTTTAATTTTGGCCGCAACCATAGATGGAGGTGGTTTATGAAAAAAACTGGGTATAGCACTAACATAATTACATGGACTAAACCCAGATTTATACCAATACTAGAGGTGGTGGGATGGGAAGGCTTCGATGTGGATTAAGAGTTGCCAAATATGAATCGAATTGGATGATCCAATCTTGATTTTAGAACCTCAAATGTTGATGGTTTTAAGTTCAGTTTTATCAAGAATCACTCGTTATCCCATTGGTAAGGAGTTGGGTTCTTATAGGGGAGGTAAAAAAAAAAAAGGTCCCAGCCATGTAGCTGGGGCTCCAAAAAAAAAAAAAAGTTAAGTTTTATGATCAGTATTCCATTTCAAGGTGGACGTTAATGGTCATGGGTATTTTTTGGGTACATTATTAACAAGTAATTGATCTTATCCTTGCTACCAATGTCATCTAGAATTCACAGTGATTAGAATCATTTATCAAGTTCATTATGATTTATACTACTATGATTACTATTATTGGGTGGGTCCTGGCAAAACTGCCAACAAAAGATATATTATATAATTTTTTTAATTATATTATTCTCATCTTAATTATCAATATTAAGTCGATCATCCACTGTAATTACTAATTAGAGGGTTCCACATTTGGGTCATTCATATGTCAACGTTAGTAAATTTTTACTTCAACAAAAGCAACTTGAAAAGAACGTCTTTCCTATTCTGGCAGGGTTAGGTGATTTATTTACTACTGTCTTTAAATTGATTTTATTAAACGTCCATACTCAGCCTCTCTCCTCATTAGGTGATGTTGATAGAGCTCTCCTTTCTTAAATCCTGTAATAATCAAATTATCGATTATTATCTCATAAGCCGAGGGCCATTCTATCGGCCTTGATTGAAGCAAATGCAAGGGGCTTCTTATATTAAAAGTCCATATTTTGATGGATGCTCTTGAAGTTGTAGGTGTGATCAAAGGCGATTCGGAATGGTGTACTGATCCCATTTTACAAGATATCCCTACTGAAGCTTTTATCCTTTGAATGTTTTGAGGTTTCTTTCTTATATCCCCATATCGATGAAAGTGGTTGCGCATAATTTTGGGATGAATGCGGTGGCATGGATTTCTTTCATTTATTAGTTTGGGGTGTTCTTTGGTTGTTTGTTTACTTGTAGTTCTTTTTCCTCTCGTTCTCTTGGTTCCTTCCTTTCCTATTTTTATGAATTTATCTTTTACCAAAAAATATATATTATCTCATACGTTACTAGTAAGCTACAAAACATCCCAACTATGCAAGGTCTGACCCAGAGGCGGACTTATGTAGTTATGACCTGGGGCGGTGGCCCCAGGTAGATCTTGAGATTGCTTATGGATTTAAATGGGCAGGACCATGCCCCACATATATTTAATAAATACTCGCCCCAGGTCTAAATTTGACGATCGCCCCATGTCACATAATTGAAAACACTAATCTTTTGCTATGACATCTTATTCTACCGAGGTCTCCTTCCCTCCCCTGATGTAGTATAATCACAATCACTCTATACCTAAATTTGAATCTTTAATCTCCAAATCCTAATTTCAAACCCTAAATTTCCAAATTCTAATCCAAACTCTTAGCCCTAAATCACCAAATCTGAACATATATACAAATTCGAAGATGATCAAATCACCCTTGGACATGCTTTCATCTTTATTTCATACCTAAATTAGGTCTTAGAGTTCATATGTTTGGATAGGTTGAGTTACATTTAAGTGGCAATTTTTCTTCTTTGCCATGAGCTCATGATCAACTATAGGAAATTATTTTTAAAACTAAAGTATGTGCAGGACAACCAAGTTCCTTAGATCCAGAAGAAACCTCTTTGGGTACCGAAATTGGATAATTGGATGCTCACCCAAATCGCTGTTTCAAGTCATACAAATACCAGGATTAAAGAACATGTTATTTTAGGAAGTTTTGACGATGATCACCCGAACTTGGGAGAAGTAGTGGGATGACACTTCAATTGGGCAGGAGATTTGAGCATGGACATTGTGGGAATTTTATCTCTATTTAAACATAATACATTTTCTCCTTTTCTATTGTTAGTGTAAAAAAAGTCTAGAAAAGTCGAGCAAAGTTTAGCCCCACCCAAATAAAATTCCTGGGTCCACCACTGGTCTGACCGTGGTGATATCTGGGTCTATTCCAATTCATGGGCTAGTAGTTAGACAAGTTAGGTTTCATAAAATGTGGGCTTCATCATCACAAAATGAGATACCTAACTAGATGATTGCTTGTTAGGGGCTGCTACAAGTGGACCAGCACTCATACAGGTGGGATTTGTTGGAGTTCTCCTAGATAAGAAGATAGAAAACCTTAGGATCAACTGACTAAGATTAAAGTTCTTAGAGGGAGAGTGGAGGGATTAGATTAATCATGCGATGAAGAAGTGGCCCTTTAAATCAATTCGCAGACCCAATTATTAAACCAATTCCGCTCATTAAATGGAAAAAGGTTCTATAGGTAAGCTGTGAAAGGACTGCTGCTCGACCTAAACTCTAAAAATAGAGGGTGAACATTCTGTTATTTCATTCAGTACTACCTCTTAAACTTTTGGACAAAGATCATGTACAAATACTAGGCTCTTTTATTTTCAGAATTTGCAATGTGGGATATTGCGCGAACCGTAGTAGTGAGGTTGAAATAAAGAAGGTTTCATATGTTATAAATCCTTGGAAAGCCAATGAAGTCCATCATAGGACAGTGATCAAGGAGATTTTTGGGGGAGGCATATTCTCCACACACAATGGGCCCGAAATCCATGCTTCCCATAGTTCCTACCCGTTAATTTACTCCTTTCTTCACATGAGAAAGCTCATATCTGGCTCGACACAAGAAAAGAAAAGTATAATTAAACTAGAACTAAGTTGGTTGTAAACTGTTGTGGTACGTGAGGTTGAAAGTGCACAAACTGATGTTTATGTAGGATTTATGATTATTGATTACCTTCATTTAAAAGAATCCAAATTGCCAAAAAAACAAAAGAAAACAAATCAAAGCAAAGTGAAATAGGAACAGAACTAAATGAGACACTCCATAAATTTCCATGACTTTAGTTTAGATTGAACCGAGAAAGGAAGTAGGAGAAGGTGGAGTTGGTATCTCCACAGTCCCCTCCAGCATCAACACCACCTTCTTCATTGAAGGCCTAAGGGAAGGCTCATCCTGGATGCACCACAATCCCACCTTCACCATCCTCTCCAATCTTTTCATATCCACCTCTTCAGAATCCACCAGCTTGCGCAGCTCACCGGACTCAAAGCAGTCATAAACCCAATCAGACAGAACCATCTCATTCTCTGCTACCTCCATGTCGACGCTCCTTCTACAGCACACAATCTCTAACAACACAATTCCGAAACTAAATACATCGGCCTTCACTGTGACAGGCATGTTCCTATGCCATTCAGGAGCGACATACCCCTTTGTCCCCCTGATTGCAGTGAAGGTTCTTGTTTGGTCTGGCTTCATCAGCTTTGCTAATCCAAAATCAGATATCTTGGCAGAATTAAACTCATCCATGAGTATGTTCTGAGGCTTTATATCACAGTGGATGATTGGAGTCTCGCACTCCTCGTGTAGATAGAGGATACCTCTAGCAATATCTATTGCTATTCTCACCTTCTCGTTCCAATTCGGGCGCCTGTCAGGACTAAAAAGAAGGTTAGCAAGCGAGCCATTGCTCATGTACTCATACACCAAAAGCCTATGAGACCCCTCTACACAAAAGCCAAGCAATCGGACTAGATTGCGATGGTGAGTTCTCCCTATAGCCCGCATCTCCGTTCGGAACTCCCTATCCCCTTCTTCTACCACTTTATCTAGTCTTTTTATTGCAACCACTCGCCCACCTTTAGCCAAGACCCCCCTGTAGACAGTTCCAAATCCACCCTTACCCAACTCCTCCTTGAATCCATCAGTTGCTTTCTCGAGCTCGTCGTAAGTAAATGGCCTTGGCGCAAAATTCTCGCTCTCCTCTCCATTTTTTATGGTTTCTGAGAGGAGTTCATAGCTCCATATTCTGTGTCTGTAAATTAGAAAACCCGAGATGGCTAGGACAACAACAGAGAGAGACACAAGGCCTACACTTACAATCATAATCTCCTTCGGCAACTCTTTCTTGCTTTTGCTAGGTAGTTCCGGTTTCACGCCATCATCGGGGGGACCTGGATCTCCATTTCCATTGCCATACTTCACAAAGGCCGTCGCTGAGATATCCGATTTTGTTCTCCAATACTGCAATGGGAGCTTCTGTTTGTAGCAATTTTGGTCTTTAAATAGCGCTGCCTCGCAATGACAATCTTGCAAACATTCTTCTCTGCAACCCTCCTCGCTTAACAATGGAGAGATAGCATATGGGTCATTCTTCCACTCGGTATTTGTCATTTTAAAGATGTCATACTTCACGTCCTCCTTCTTCGCTATGCAATCCTCAACAGTGAAGGCCCTGTCACACCCCAGAGACTGCTGGCTGTGATCAACGAATTCAAAACCCTGTGGACAATCGCAATTACCATGAGTCTTATTGCCATTGCAATTGCTATTGAGCCCACAAAAGCCTTTCACATCACATATCTCAGAAGGCAAGGACAATAACACCAACTCTGTAGTGCTGCCGTTCCTCTCAAAACTATGCAAATACAATCGAAAAACTCCATCAACCCCAAGTGTCGCATGATAGATGTTCGTCGTCGTATTTTGGATTCGAGCATCGAAACCTTTAGTTAGATCGCGGATGTTGGAACCAGTGGTATTGAGCAAGTACATGAAGCCATTATCGTCGAGGTTCAATGTAACATTATTTCCTCGTCCATTAGTTCCAGAGGCCCAATACGAATCTTCTGGAGCTGTAGGTCCCTGAGTTGGATAGAACACGAGATTCCCATCAGTTTGCATTACCATCTGAAACCGTCCCGAGGTTTGATTGGTTTCAGATCCACTGGAAATAAGAGCTTTCCCAGCCAACAGCCTTTGCCCACCTAAAATGGTGTCTGTTGGAGAATCAAAGGTCCCCCAAATGATCTGAGAATCTGAATTGTAGAGCACAAAGTTACCAGAGTCTAGCATAGAAGCAAAGGAAGCAGACTCTGCTGCATCTGATATGGTTTTGTCTTTGCCACCGCTTTGCAAAACAAGTCCTCCATTAGATCTTAGAAGCAATGAAGAATTCGCGGAAACAGGCGAGTCGTCTCGATTGGCCGTCCAAACGATGACTCTTTTGCCAGAAGGTCCAACCAGCCAGACTCCGACGGCGAAGCCAGTTCCTTGAGGGTAGAAGCCGATGGCGAAGCGGCCGGAAGGCGAGAGCCACGAGGTGGTGTTGGTTGTTGGAGAAAGGGAAGAGTTTAAGGTGATATTGTTGAGTAGTCTTGATTGAGCTGCTGCAATGGAGAATAATGACGAAAATAGAAGAATAGCATGGAAGATGGTAGCCATTAGAGGTTGTGAGGAAGATTGGAAAACGAGCTTCTTTGGTGTTTGGAGTTTATACAAGTCTGAAGTCTCAATTCCTGTGTTTGAGATGACAGGACTACACTTTCACAGGTTGGAAATTTCTAATGCTTGTGCCCCACAATGCCAAACCGAGGGAAGAAGAATATTTGCTATTATATGTTGACTGTTGACCTGTAATGAGGATGACTCAAGAGTCAATAATCCATGGTCATGAATTCTACTGCAATATATGGTCACAAGTACGTGAGTTTTGGCCAAGATTGGCCTTTGGTTTTTTTTTTTTTTATCCAATTAAAGTAATATCAATTACACTAAACAAACGTACCATTTTTTGGTACCTAGTTTAGGAAGCTGGCCCAAGCCCTCTGGTGAAAGAAGAAGACCTCGGATGAGGTAGCATGGCCTTCGGATATAAAGGAAGGTGCCTGCCTAGATTTAAACGTAAGACGTACAGTCACGTAAAAACTCACAACTCTTACCGCCATGGTAAAAGGTAGTTTTTAAACAAACGTACCTTTTAAATATAGCTTTTTCAATATATGACGGTTACGATTCAGATCCTCAGACAAGCGTTTTGTACCTGAATTCACTTTCATATCTTTTATGCATGATTTTGGATTCTAGGTTTTTTCCTCATAAGTCATGGCTCATTTAGTTAAAGTAGGTTTCATACCTTATTTTTGTTAGATCCAAGTCTCAAGAATATTCAAGTAGTTTTAATTACCAGGGCTTCAGCTCAGATTTTAAATTTTGGGTGGGTCAATAATTGGCTGGAGTCTTCCCAAGTTGTACCATAAAAACGTGTTGGAGAAAATTCCACGACTATCAACATCCAACATGCAGTCCTTTCCTTCTCTTCAATGACTAATCTATCAATGACAGATTCAGTGGAAGATTTAGAAACCGCGTAAAAGAGACTTGGTCTCAACACGTACGTACAGTTTCGATGCCATAAATAAATAGTCTAGCATTCACACTACTAAGAAGAGACTCTCAGTAAGAGGAAGAAGAAATTTCTAGGAGGAACTTTCTCAGCCCTAGCATTCAGATGAGACGTGTGAATATATAATTAAGATGGAACGTAACAAACTGGTTGAAGAAGAAATCAAGAAATCGATGCAGGTCTTTGATTTTATCCAAGATACAATATGTGTTTCTTTCATTGGTATATCCATTCCATCTACTATAGGTTTCACTAATGGACCACAATTATTGTGCTAATTCAATAATGAACTATAATTAATACTCAAGTTGAATTGATTAAAATTGGACTAAATGAATGATAATTTATTTGTGTAATCATCAGAATTTATATTCATAGTTTAACAAAAGAAATTTAAAATGAGTCTATATATAGCACTTCATCAATACCGAGCAAATATTTGTAAATTAATTTGGTCCATCTATTTGGAGATGGACCAAATACTGAAGACCCACTTACAAACTATCAAGTTTGAGGCCACTCTAGGGTGATCCTACAAATGATCCAGACCGTTGAATTAAGGATTTCTAGTATATAGTAAATGTCCTGTCCCACTAAATTCAAATGGCCTACTTACCTGGGCCAGGGCCAGGGCCACGGCCAGGGCCAGTGCCAGTTCACAGATGAATGCTAGGTTTATCGTATTGGCCTGGCCTGGCCCCTTCTTTGAAATAAGAATGAATTAAATGCATAAGCAGATACGCATGGATAAGATTAGGAAGCTTTGCATCTCCAGATCGGACGACGCCATAAAGATTAACTGCATTCATGGCGTCGTCTGATCTGGAGAAGATGGCCAAAGAGGCCTTTGTCGGTGACAACTTCGTTTTGGCCGTTGGATCTCTGATACACCAAGGCCATCAAGATGGACCCCAATAATGCTGTTCTCTTCCTCGAACGTTCCCATGGCCAACATCAAGCTCTGCAATTAATTTATACTAAGTCTAATAGAGCAATTGAGTTGGATCCATGGGTGTCCAAGGGATATTTACACAAAAGAACACCATGTAATAAGCTTAAAGAATACCAAACTGCAAAGGCCACCATCTTTATGGCGTCGTCTGATCTGGAGATGCGATGCTTCCTAATCCTATCCATGCATATCTGCTTAAGGGCACACCTTCGCAATTTGCTGTGATCTGGGTCCCCTTTAGCTCCTTCGCCACCTCAAGGGCACACTGATCACTGCCAACAGCATTGCCCCGAGTCCCATGACAACAAACTTGTTATGTGCAGCGATGACGGATGATGATATCGAGAGGGTGATTGATGAATGCCTTGTATTCGGTTAGGCGAGATGAAGGATCCTGTCCCATTTGTTGGGTCCTCAGCTAGTGATGACCACCAATGGATAGATGGGCAGGTAATTCTTGTCACTGGTGGTTATATTTAGTTGCCCAGTTCAGGTAATTGTAGTATTGCACTCATATTAAAATGCATTAATCTCGAACAAAGATATGGTTTTGTTCAAGGGAAGACTCAAAGAGGCAAAAATGCTGGATTTACTGCATTTAGATGGATGCATTACTTTTGTTGCTAAAGGTATGCTGTGAAAGAACCGTTCCACCTAAAATAAAAGGGTCACGCTCTGTTTTCTCCCTGAGAGGTGCTTCATAAACTTGCAGGCAATGATCATATACGACTGACTCTTTTTTTTTTTTCATTAAGAGTTTGCAATCTGGGATTGAGAAACACACCCCCAACATCAGAAATACACAACTGAAAACCCAAATAAGAAGGCTCGTGTTATAATTCGTTGTAAAGATAACAGAGTCCATCTTCCACCTCCCATAACTTGAATTCAAATATACAATTTATACTATTTGTATATCCATACATGATACATCCACCTCCCATAACCTTCTAACTAAATACATCAACTTTGGACCTCAACAAAGGAACATGTACTTGGTGAGCCTGAACTAATTGGTGGAAATCGGCACTGCTATCAATATCTCCAGGTGTCGTGCTCTGAATTAGGGAAGAAAAGAAATACCCATTTCAATTCATGTGATGAAATTGAGAAATCAAGGGTCATATTCAATAATTAATCATACAAGGTGTTACCCTTTTGCTAAGAACCCAAATGGAAAACTCCTTTTTTTTTTTTTATGAGAGCAGAAGAAGAGATGCGTGTATATATATACATACATACAAACTAAAGAGCTGTTGCATATGATAGATAGGATTAAAGGAAATGGGAGAAAAGGATGCAGGAAGGGATTTAGAGAGTTGGGGTCGCATAAAAAGAAAGAAGTTCACCAACACCCACACCCCCCACCCCCCACCCGCCCCCCAAAAAAAAGAAAAAAAAAAAACCCAACCCTAAAGAGTTGTTGCATATGATAGATGGGATTAAAGGAAAATGGAGAAAATGATGCAAGAAAGGGATTTATAGAGTTGGGGTTGCCCGAAAAGAAAGAAGTAACCCACACATTCCAGTATGCTTCTTTTGTACCAACCCACACATCATCATCTGCTTCCTCATGTATCTATCCACCTAAACAAACACTTTCACTTTCCATCATCTCAGGGCAATTACAGCCATCTCAGCCATTCATCATCACCACCTTTATCCCTCCTCTCTCAAACAACACCCATCTCTCTTACATTTCCAAACCCAACTGCAAACACCCTCATAGAACCCAACACAAAACAAACACACACTCTGCTCACATATATCCAACTCTCTCACTCCTTCACCCACATCACCTTCAAATCCAACACCCATCACCTTTTCTCCCTTCCCCTGCATCCAAACGACCCATTCGCCATCTTCACCCATTTTCAACAACATTGGGCCAAAAAAAAAAAAAAAAAACAGAAACTAGCATTGTTTCTATTACTCAGTCGAATATCATGTCTACTGAAAGACACTAACCATAAAGCTAACAGAATCTAGTACTCCATAATCATGCACTAACAAAGAACTCAAACTAATCTCAACAAGTGAAATGAATGACCATTCAATCTGCCAGTATATTCAAACTCACTGTAATCAGGGCAAATACAAACTTACACAGATGCCAGAAAATTTTCTCATGGTATATAAATAAAATTACCAAATGAGATTTAGAATATACCGAGAGAGAAACTCACTCATATAAACCCACAAGTGGACCCGAGCCTAACTTTCAGGCCCTTGGATGGAAAATGCCAAATCCCCAACAAAAGAAATGCACAAAATGAGCTCATCCCAACACCCCAAAACATAAATCTGGCATTTCCAAGAGATCAATAGCAAACACCAAACATAAAAATGGAGAGATCTAATCAAAAGAACCAAGAAACCCCAATAAATCCAAACAAGCACAAAGAAATCCCAAGATCGAGCCTTTAACAGATCAAAACACCCCAAATCTCAGATTGAAACACCATTTACACAACCGATTTCTACATTTCCTCAAACACATTCAAAGCTCTAGTGATTAAAGAAAAAAAAAACCACAGAGAAAAGAGAGCAGAGTTCTTACCACAGAGACAGAAGGAGAGAGATAGTGATTGAGAAGAAGAGAGACAGGAAAATGGGACTCTTTGTATTGCAACAGTGGCAGCACCCATTTTCTATTCTCTACATTCAATATCATCTATCCTTCCACAGTGAACGATCACAAACCCTTTAGTTTCTCTTCTTCCTCTCTATCCAAAAACCAACGATGCAGAGCCCATTTCAAAAGACTAACCCCCCAATCCAACAGATCAGATCAAAGATCAGTAGTTGGGTACACCCAGACTCTATATTCATTTCCTCTTCTCGCTTCCTTTCTCCATTTATGCAATCTTATATAGCTTTAACAGGTAAAGAAGAAGAAGAAGAAAAATCCCTTTTTCTTCTCTCCATAATCAATGGTAAAGATTCAAGATGCATTTGCTTCATCAAACTGCAGCTCATCAAAAACCCATCTCCACAGTCTAAATCTATTACTGGAATCCCAAAATCCCCAAATATTAATCCAGACCCCTACTCCTTCAGCCTGAGCACCAGTCCCTCAAAAATAAAAAAAGTTTAAAGAAACAGCGAAGAAGAAGAAGAAAGCATAATACATGTGGAGAAGGAGAAAGGAAAGCGCACCTGGTCCGATTTGTCTTTGCTAGAAGGATCTCTCCCCTCCGTCCATCTGCAAAATACCACCTTTCTGGGTTTTTTCTTCCTTCCGAGAGAGACTATGTATCTCGTTTCAGTAACTTGTTGCAGCAGAACCCAATCAAACCCTAGGAGATCAACTTGTTTCAACAAAACCCAATCAAACCCTGGGAGACAGACGAGGAAGAGGGGGTTCCAACCACAGCGATGAATCGATTTCATTAAACCCTAAAGATAAAGAGAAAGAGCAAGAGAAATGCGGGAGGGAAGAAATGGCGCCAACGAAAATGGGGAGGGAACGCTAATGTACCTTAGAAAATGGGGAACGTATGTCAACACGGGCCAAGATTTTTTCTTTTTGTGTTGAAACGGCTTTTAAAGCTGGGATGGCTTGAGACCTTATCTGGTTAGAGAGGGCCATTCACCGTTCCAACTTTCCGTTTCTAATTTACGTTTTTGATATAGTGGGCCAAGTTATTTTGCTAGTTTTTGTAAAGAATGAGCCATATTTTTTTGTAAACGTGGCACCATGTTTTTTTTATAATGGTGGATTCATATCATACGTCTTTTTGAAAAAGGAAAAATTGGATTTTTTTGTAAAAAGTGGATTGTGATCGGTGGAGCCACATCTTTTTGTAATAGACATATATTAGTTTATGTTGCATGTATTTGTTAACTATTGTTATTTTGTGATTTTGGATACAGTTTTATTTCGATGGTTGATCGTTTATTTTGGATACTCTTGGTTGATGAATTTGCACTATGCACAAAACACAAGTCATTCTGTAAAATAAAGAATTAGTTGACGTCGACAATAAATTTATTGACATAAACATAAACATATATCGACGTCTAAATAAACGTCTAGTTAAGAGTTTAATTTGCACTTTGTATAGAACCCAGGTCATTCTGTAAAACACATTTTATGTCGACATCAATATAAACATGTATGCATAAAAGAAGTATGAAAAAAATGGCCGCAGGCCCGGGGGGGGTGGGTGGGGGGGTTGGGTTTCAATTTCTACCTTAAGGTTTTGTTAACATCAACAAATTCAGGGGCAAAAAGGGATTGAAATAATGAGATTTGGGCTGGAAGTCCTTGAATGATATCATAAAAGTTTGGGGACCTCAACAGTGGTTATTCTAATTAGTGGGATTTTTTTGGTAAATGTCACAAGTACTTTTCTTTGAAAAAAAAATTAGCTAAAAGGTAGATAGAGAGTTATAGAGAATATGGGCGGAGCAACAATTTATCATAGTGATTCATTATAATTTTAATGGTTCCTACAGGAGCCCTATTATGACTCCCAATAAAAAGACCCCCCCCCCCCCCCCCCCCCCCAGTGTTTAGAAACTTTATGTGGGTTTGATAGCCTTGTCATGATGACATAGTTCTTTTGTTGATTACTAATATTAAGTGGGTTCCATAAATGTCACACTAGGTGGTTTCCCTCGTAATTACCAATTAACATGAGTTGGGTCTTATACTACCGACACTCTATGGGTCCTATACTAATTACTAAGATTTGATTGTGTGATTATAATTATCAATTTTTCACATTATATAAGCCTCATTGCTTGATGATTTTCCTAGTGATTACTTTAATTAGCTTGGTTAATATAATCACCAATTTCACATGGGTCCCACAATAATCTCTCATAAATGGATTCTTCAATGGTCCAACACTAAATAGAGCCCTTCGTGATAAATCACTACTAGCACAGTAACCTGTGCTAAGCTTGGGCATGACCCATACGGCTAGAGTCCCCGCTCCATTTAACTACTTTTGAGATTATAAATATTTTGACAAGTAATTGTTATTTAATTAAAAGAGCCAAAAGGTCATGAGATCAAACCTCCTAACCTGTGTACTTTTTTTTTAGTTCTTTAACCATGGCGGCTCAATAAAAGAAGTCAAAATTTGAAAGTAATCTGGTCAAAATTGGATTCAAAACCTTCCGCTTTAATATATTATAATTAGATGTATTATACTGTAATTACTAACATTTGGTGGACTCACCTTGATTATATAAGATTGCTTAGTCCAATATCTTCTCAACATTAGATTGGTTCTACCATGATTATTAACAAGTAATTGATCTTATCATTGTTACAAATGCCATCTAGAATTCGCTGTGATTAGAATAATTTATCATGTTCATTGTGATTTATACTAGTATGATTACAATGTTGGGTGGGTCCAGGCAAAACTGCCTACAAAAGATGTATTTTATATATATATATATATATATATATATTTTTTTTTTTTTTAATTATACGATTTCCAACTTTATTATCAATATTAAGTTGCTCCACTGTAATTACTAATTAGAGGGTTCCACATTTGGGTCATTCATATGTCAACATTAGTAAATTTTTACTTCAACAAAAGCAACTTGAAAAGAATGTCTTTCCTATTCTGGCCAGGTTTGGTGATTTATTTCTTACTGTCTTTAAATCGATTTTATGCTACAAAACATCCCAACCATTCAAGGTCTGGCCGTGGTGATATCTGGGTCTATGCCAATTCATAGGATAGTAGTTAGACCAGTTGGGTTTCACAAAATGTGGGCCCCATCATCACAAAATGAGATACTCAGCTAGATGATTGCTTGTTAGGTGCTGCTACAAGTGGACCCGCACTCAAGCAGGTGGGATTTGTTGAAGCTCTCCTAGATTAGAAGATAGAAAACCTTATGATTTCTAACCAAAATAAAAGTTCAGAGAGTAGAGGGATTAAACCAAATCCGCTAATTAAATGGCAAGAGGTTCTATAGGTAAGCTGTGAAAGGACTGCTGCTCCACCTAAAATAAAGGGTGAACACTCTGTTATTTCATTTTTAGCACTGCCTCTAACACTCTGTTCTTTTTTTTTTTTTTTTTGTCAGAATTTGCAATGTGGGATTGAGCAAACTGTAGCACAAGAGGTTGAAATAAAGAAGGTTCATATGTTAGAAATCCTTGGAAAGCCAATGAAGTCCATCATAGGACAGTGATCATAGAGATTTTTGGGGGAGGCATCTCCACACACAATGGGCCCGAAATCCATGCATCCCATAGGTCCCTCCCACCTATTAAATAACTTCTTTCTTCACATTAGAAATCTCATATCTGGCTCGACACAAGAAAAGAAAAGTATAATTAGACTAGAACTAAGTTGGTTGTAAACTGTTGTAGTACATGAGGTTGAAAGTGCACAAACTGATGTTTATGTAGGATTTATGATTATTGATTACCTTCATTTAAAAGAATTCAAATTGCCAAAAAACAAGACAAAACAAATCAAAGCAAAGTGAAATAAGAACACAACTGAATGAGACACTCGATACATTTCCTTGACTTTTAGTTTAGATTGAACTGAGAAAGGAAGTAGGAGAAGGTGGAGTTGGTATCTCCACAGTCCCCTCCAGCATCAACACCACCTTCTTCATGGAAGGCCTAAGGGAAGGCTCATCCTGGATGCACCACAGTCCCACCTTCACCATCCTCTCCAATCTTCTCATATCCACCTCTTTAGAATCCACTAGCTTTCGCAGCTCGCCCGACTCGAAGCAGTTATAAACCCAATCAGATAGAACAATCTCATTCTCTGCTACATCCATGTCGACGCTCCTTCTACAACACATAATCTCTAACAACACAATTCCAAAACTATAGACATCGGCCTTCACCGTGACAGGCATGTTCCTATGCCATTCGGGCGCGACATACCCCCTTGTCCCCCTGATTGCAGTGAAGGTCCTTGTTTGGTCCGGCTTCATCAGCTTTGCTAATCCAAAATCAGATATCTTGGCAGAATTGAACTCATCAATGAGTATGTTCTGAGGCTTTATATCACAGTGGATGATTGGAGTCTCGCACTCCTCATGTAGATAGAGGATGCCTTTAGCAATATTCATTGCTATTCTCACCTTCTCATTCCAATTCGGGCACCCATCAAGACTAAAGAGAAGGGTAGCAAGCGAGCCATTGCTCATGTACTCATACACCAAAAGCCTATGAGACCCCTCCACACAAAAGCCGAGCAATCGGACTAGATTCCGATGGTGGGTTCTCCCTATCGCCCGCATCTCCGCTCGGAACTCCCTTTCCCCTTCTTCCACCGCTCTATCTAGTCTTTTTATTGCAACTACTCGCCCACCTTTAGCCGAGACCCCCCTGTAGACAGTTCCAAATCCACCCTTACCCAACTCCTCCTTGAATCCATCAGTTGCTTTCTCGCGCTCATTGTAAGTAAATGGCCTTGGAGCAAAATCCTCGCTCTCTTCTCCATGTTTTATGGTTTCTGAGAGGAGTTCATAGCTCCATATTCTGTGTCTGTAAATTAGAAAACCCAAGATGGCTAGGACAACAATAGAGAGAGACACAAGGCCTACACTTACAATCATAATCTCCTTCCGCAACTCTTTCTTGCTTTTTCTAGGTAGTTCCGGTTTCACGCCATCATCGGGGGGACCTGGATCTCCATTTCCATCGCCATACTTCACAAAGGCCGTCACTGAGATATCTGATTTTGTTCTCCAATACTGCAATGGGAGCTTCTGTTTGTAGCAATTTTGGTCATTAAATAGCGCTGCCTCGCAATGACAATCTTGCAAACATTCTTCTCAGCAACCATCCTCGCTTAACGATGACAAGATTGCATATGGGTCGTTCTTCCACTCGGTATTTGTCATTCTAAAGATGTCATACTTCACATCCTCCTCCTTCGCTATGCAATCCTCACCAGTGAAGGTCCTGTCACACCCTAGAGACTGCTGGCTAGGATCAACGAAATCAAAACCAGGTGGACAATGACAATTAGCATGAGTCCCATTGCCAATGCAATAGCTATTGCGCCCACAAAGGCTTTTCACTTCACATATCTCAGTATGCAAGGACAATAACACCCTCTCTGTAGTGCCACCGTTCCTCTCAAATAAGTTTTGTGACACCAGTGTTTTGAGCTTTCAACACTGGGACCAGAGAACTGCAGTGTGGATGAGTTGTAATTGTATTCTTAACATCAGAAGGATTGTCTTTAAAAAGAAGAGGAATGCTTGTTCTGAGGTGGATCTGAAACCGATAAAAAAAGGTGAAACTGAAATTTGTAGAAGGTGGTTTTGAGGTATTTGAGGAAATCTGTGAAAAATCTTTAAAGACTTGCATGCTTGCATTATTCACATTTTTTCGGCAGCCAACACCATGACTGTTGGGATATCCAAATGGAGATGTGGAGTTTGAGCATTTAGAGTGTTATTTGGCTTAGGGTATTAGTAGCTATCTCTTGTAGCTTTACTAATTCTGTAACAAAAGGACCAAGTTCTATTTGTATTCATAATCTTTACACAAACGCCAAGCAATCGGACCAGATTCCGATGGTAGGTTCTCCCTATCGCCCGCATCTCCATTCGCAACTCCCTATCCCCTTCTTCCACCACTCTATCTAGTCTTTTTACTGCAACCACTCGCCCACCTTTAGGCAAGGTCCCCCTTAGATAGTCACAACTCCTTGAATCCATCTGTTGCTTTCTCGAGCTTGTCATTAGCAAATGGCCATGGCGCAAAATCCTCACTCTCATCTCCATTTTTTTTGGTTTCTGAGAGGAGTTCATAGCTCCATATTGTGTGTCTATAAATTAGAAAACACGAGATGGCAAGGACAACAATAGAGCATGACACGAGGCCTGCACTTACAATTATAATCTCCTTCCGCAGCTGTTTCTTTCTTTTGCTAGGTAGTTCCGGACCTTCCGGTTTCATCCCATCACCGATGGTACCTGGATCTCCATTCCCATTGCCATACTTAACAAAGGCCATGACCATTGACTCATCTGAAACTCTTCTCCAATATTGCAATGGGAGAAAGGGTGTCCAAAGAGAAATCGGGGTGCGTTTAGAAGCTCCCGCAAGTTGCACCCACCCATCGAGATGGGAATTATTTCACAGCTATCAGCATATATGCAACTTGCAAGAAGTTTCAGAGTCCTTTTCCTTTTATCAAAGTGATTTAAGTTATTTGATAAAACAAACACATCTAAAGGAGAAAGATACTATATATAGAAGTTATGGGAACGAGGTACTCGGGGAGTTCCCTCACTGTTCCACCTGCAAACATGATTTCATTGCTGCAAAACACTAGTATTCATATTTTAAAGAAGAGCCCAAGAGGGAGAGGAAGAACCTCAAAGCTTGGCCATTCAACTAAGACCATATGATCGATATGTAACATAGCAAATGTGCACAAAAAGAAATCAAGAAATTGATGGATGTCATCTTCTCATATGAGCAAAATCGTTTCAGCTCTGTCAACATGATCTTATGCACGCTGTTCCCATTGTGAAGTAATACGAGTCCCCTGTTTTTTTTACTTATGTAAAGCCCATTAAGCATACACGTATGTAATTTTTCACTTGAGTAATGACTACATCTATACATTTTGAGGTCGAGAAAAAAAAAAAAAAAAAGGAAAAAAAAGAACCTAAAAGCCAATATCAAAGGAAGCAAAATGATACAAGGACGAAACTATATGATAAATCTCAAGACACATGACATGATTTTAGGGTGAACTGACAAATGAGCTTGGAGGAGGAGGAGGAGGTATATCTATAGTACCTTCCAACATCATCACCACTCTTTTTATGGAAGGCCGAAGCGAGGGCTTATCTTGGATGCACCAAAGTCCCACCTTCACCATTTCCTCCAAGCTCTTCTTGTCCACCTCTTCATGAAAGTTCACCAGCTTGTGCAGCTTACCGGCCTCGAAGCAGTCGTAAACCCAATAACTCAAAATCTTCTCCTCGTCTTCTGCATCTATCTCTACATTCCTCCTACAAGATATGATCTCCAACAAAACGATACCAAAACTGTAAACATCTGCCTTCAATGTAACGGGCAAGTTCTTGTGCCATTCTGGCGCAACATACCCCCTTGTCCCTCTGATTCCAGTAAAAGTCTTTGTTTGATCTTGCTTCATTAACTTGGCCAATCCAAAATCGGATATCTTTGCATGATAGGAATCATCCAAGAGAATGTTCTGAGGCTTTATATCACAGTGAATGATTGGGGTTTCACAGTCGTCATGTAGATAGAGGATAGCTTTAGCAATTTCCATGGCAATTCTCATCCTGTTGTTCCAATTGGGGCGATTTTCTGTTGTAAAGAGAAGGTTTGCAAGCGAGCCATTGCTCATGTACTCATACACCAAAAGTCTATGAGACCCCTCTGCACAAAAGCCAAGCAATCCGATTAGATGCCGATGGTGGGTTCTCCCTATGGCCCGCATCTCTGTTCGGAACTCCCTATCCCCTTCTTTTATCTCTCTATCTAGTCTTTTTACTGCAACCACTCGCCCACCTTTAGGCAAGACCCCCCTGTAGACAGTTCCAAATCCCCCCTTACCCAACTCCTCCTTGAACCCATCCGTTGCTTTCTCGAGCTCGCAGTAAGTAAACTGCCTAGGTGCAAAATCCTCACTCTCATTACCATTATTTGTGGTTTCTGAGAGGAGTTTATAGCTCCGTACTCGGTTTCTGTAAATTAGACAACCTGAAATGGCTAGGACAACAAAAGAGAAAGACACAAGGGCTGCACTTACAATCATAAACTCCTTCCGCAGCTCTTTCTTGCTTCTGCAAGGTTGTTCTGGCTTCAAGCCGAACTTAACAAAAGCTTTCGTTGAGTCATCCAATTTTCTTCTCCAATACTGCAGTGGCAGCTTCTGTTTGTAGCATTTTCGGTTATTAAATAGTGCTGCCTCGCAGTCACAATCTTGCAAACATTCTTCTCTGCAGGCCTCCTCACTCATTGATGACTTGAAGGCATATGGGTCATTCTTCCACAGAGTATTGGTCATGCTGAAGATGTCATACTTCACGCCCTCCTTCTTCGCTATGCAATCCTCACCAGTGAAGGTCCTGTCACACCCTAGAGACTGCTGGCTAGGATCAACGAAATCAAAACCAGGTGGACAACGACAATTAGCATGAGTCCCATTGCCAATGCAATAGCTATTGCGCCCACAAAGGCTTTTCACTTCACATGTCTCAGTAGGCAAGGACAATAACACCCTCTCTGTAGTGCCACCGTTCCTCTCAAATATATGCAAATACAATCGAAAAACTCCATCAACCCCAAGTGTTCCGCGGTAGATGTTCGTCGTCGTATTTTGGATTCGAGCAATGAAACCTTTAGTTAGATTGAGGATATTGGAACCAGTGGTATCGAGCAAGTACATGAAGCCATTATCGTCGAGGTTCAATGTAACATTATTTCCTCGTCCAGCAGTATTAGAGGCCCAATACGCATCTTCTGTAGTTAGAGGTTTTATAGTTTGATATAACACGAGGTTCCCATCAGCTTGCATTGCCATTAGAAACCGTCCTGAGGATTGATTGATTTCAGATCCACTGGAAATAAGATGTTTCCCAGCCGACAGCCGTTGCCCACCTAAAATGGTGTCTGTTGGAGAATCAAAGGTCCCCCAAATGATCTGAGAATCTGAATTGTAGAGAGCGAAGGTGCCCGAGTCTAGCATACAAGCAAAGGAAGCAGATTCTGTTGTATTTGATATGGTTTTGTCTTTGCCACCGCTTTGCAAAACAAGTCCTCCATTAGATCTTAAAACCAATGAAGAATTAGCGGAAACAGGCGAGTCGTCTCGATTGGCCGTCCAAACGATGACTCTTTTGCCAGAAGGTCCGACCAGCCAGACTCCGACGGCAAAGCCAGTTCCTTGAGGGTAGAAGCCGATGGAGAAACGGCCGGAAGGCGAGAGCCACAAGGTGGGGTTGGTTGTTGGAGAGAGGGAAGAGTTTAAGGTGATGTTGTTGAGCAGTCTTGATTGAGCTGCTGCAATGGAGAATAATGACGAAAACAGAAGAATGCCATGAGAGATAGTAGCCATTAGAGGTTGTGGGGAAGATGTGGAAAAAGAGCATTTTGGTGTTTGGAGTTTATACAAGTCTGAATTCCTGTGTCTGAGATGACTGGTGTACACTTTCACAGGTTGGAAATTTTTAATGCTCGTGCCACAATGCCAACAGAGGGAAGAAGATTATTTGCTATTATATGTTGACTATTGACCCAGTAATGAGGATGACCCAAGAGTCATTAATCAATGCTCACGAATTCCACTTTGGACTTTGATTTTTTATTTTTAACCACTTGAAATAAATCAATTACATTAAAAAAAGACATTTATTTGGTATCCAAGTTATGGGGTTGGGGTCGAGTCCTCTGGTAAGGAAAGAAGACCTCGGGAGAAATAACATGGCCTTCGGATAAGGGACGGTGCCTGCCCCATTTAAACTTAGGACGTACAATTACATAAGTACTCACAACTTTTACCACTTGTGTCAGGCGCAGTTCTTAAACAAACATACCCTTAAAATATAGCTTTTTCAATATATGGTAGTTAGGATTCAGATCCTAAAACACAAGAGTTTTGTATCCGAATTCACTACCATATCTTTTATGCATGATTTTGGATTCTAAATTTTTTCCTCATAACCCATTTAATTAAAGTAGGTTTTATACCTTATTTTTGTTAGATCCGAGTCTCAAGAATATTCAAATAGCTATAATTACCAGGGCTTCAGCTCAGCTTTTAAATTTTGGGTAGGTCAATAGTTGGCTGCAGTCCTCCCAAGTTGTATCATAAAAACGTGTTGGAGATAATTCCACGACTATCAACATCCAACATGCAGTCCTTTCCTTTTATTCAATGACTAATCTATCAATGACAGATTCATCTAGCGGAAGATTTAAAAACCGCGTACAAATAGTTTCGATGGAATAA
>QPKB01000004.1:9837827-9884213 GCA_003546025.1 Camphora micrantha | reverse complement strand
TACTAGATTTTTACAATTGTACTGCTGCATGGGAACCTGCTATTTGTCACTGGGTTAATCATCTCTAACCATTTTTTGGTTATTGTTTTAGGGAGGTTTAAGAAGCTTGCTCTCGTTTACCTGGTGACAGTTTCCATAACTCTCTTCAATGAACACTCTTCTGGGTTTGTGTGGCAATAAAAAAATAATGCGATTCCCAATTAAGACTTTTGGCTTTATTTTATTTTATTTATCTGTTTTTAACATTGAGTTCCCCGAAGGAAAATTTTCTTGTTATACCTTGCCAAGCTAGCACAGGACCAATGCAAACCATCATTTTCTATATAAACATGGACTTAGAAAACTGACTCTCCACCTTGTTTTATGAAATCTCTCTTGCAATAATTTTAAGCCAATGAATTTTTTAAGGAGAGAAGTATAAAAGGGAAAAGTAGGATTTGGATTATGTCAAATGTATTAAGAGCAATGACCAAAAGTTTCTAGTGAAGGACAATGATATAAAAAAAAAGGTGGAGAAAATATTTTAGCATATTTTTAAATGAAGACTATATAGAAGACATAAGAATAAAAGAGAATACTTCAATAGCAAAACGTACCTTTTTTTCCATAGAATTAGGGTGGTGCAAATGAGGAAAGCATTAAAACAAATGAAGAAAGGAAAGACTGCGGGTCCGGATGAAATCTCGATTGAAGTTTGAAAATGAGTAGGAGAAGATGATGAGATTTGACTAACTAAACTTTCAATAAGATATTAATGACAAAGAAAGTATCGGAAAAATGGAGAAGAAGTGTTATAGTACCTATATATAAGAACAAGTGACATATGTAAAACTGTACCTACTACCGTGTGATTAAACTTATAAGTCATACTATGAAATTATGAGAGAAAGTAATGGAACAAAGACATATACAAAAGACCAAGATATCTAGAAATCAATTTGGTTTTATGTCAGGGAGGTCAACGATGCAAGTTAGCTTTTCACTTAGGCAATTAATAGAAAAATATTAAGCAAAGAGGAAAAATTTATATATGGTCTTCATCAATCTACAAAAAAGCCTATGACAGGGTACCTAGAAATTTAATTTGGTGGATTTTAAATAAAAGAAATGCTCCAAGAAGTTATATTGAAATTATTAAAGACGTGAATGAAGGAGCAATAACGAGTGTAACAACTACTTATGAAGAAACATGAGAATTTCTAATGACTGTAGGTTTACATACAGGGATAAGCCATAAGTCCTTATCTCTTTACACTGATTATGAATGACTTAACTACTCATACTTAAGAAGAGGTCGCTTGGTGCATGTTATTTGCAGATGATATTATGTTGGTAAATAAATCAAGAGATAGTATGAATGTAAAACTCAAGAGATGATGGAAAACTTTAAAATCAAGATGCTTTAAAACAAGTCGTGCAAAAGACGGAATATATATATGGATTGTAACTTCAGTGGGCATATAGAAAGAGCTAAAACTACTGTGACAATTGAAGACCATGAGATACCATAAAGTGATTATTTCTGCTACATTTGCTCTATAATTAGTAAGGATGGTGAGATTGATGAAGATGTTGAAATTAAGATAAAAGTGAGATGGTTGAAGTAGAGACTTGCTTTTATAATGCTTTGTGACTGACAAATGCCAACAAATTTTAAGGAAGAATTTTACAGGACAACCACTAGACCAGCTATGACTTATGGAATAGAATGTTGGCCTATCAGGAAGTAACATATGAACAAAATGGATGTAACAGATATGAGAATGTTAATATAGATGTGTGGTAAAAATAAAAATGATAAAATTAGAAATGAGCGCTTTCGAGGGAATTTAGGGATATCAACAATCAAGGATAAAAATTAAAATAACCCTTTTGAGATGATTTGGTCATGTCCAACGTAAGTCGTTAATGATGCCGGTAAGAAAAAGTTTGGCTACAAAGGTCAATGGTCCACCAAGGGAAATGAATAGGCCAAAGAGAACGTAGATGTTGGTGGGAAAATAGATATGAAAAAAGTGTAACTTATCTGAGAATTTGGTTCAATATAGATCGAAATGGAGAAACACAATTCGTATAGCCGACCCCAACATACTTGGGAAAACACTTCGATGATGGTGACGATGATGAAGCCAATTTCCAAGACAACATAAAGCTATTCTCGAGTATAATTAATTGCTAAACTGTAAAATTATTATAATATTTTAATATTACGCTATTTTACTTTATACTATTATTTAAATTTATAAATATTTTATTCTATAGACATCAAAACAATCCCTAAGTGAATGTTTGTTACATTGTTTTCCAAGTCTTAATAGTAGCGAACAATATAACTTCCACAATCAAATATGACGGTCTCTGATGCTATTCTTGAAACTCTCTGATGCTTCACGAGGTATTTCCAATGGTGTTTTATCATGGAAAGCGACTTTTCTAATGTAATCGCGCTTGAGTGTAAAATCGAATGACCAAATCCATAAGAATTTCAATTCATTTTTAATGAAATCCGAGTGTTCGTGGCCTCTATCGCTGCTATTTTTCCGTCACGAGGGTAAGATCAATCAACTCTATGGCGATGCTTTCGCTAAATAAGGGGTGCCATGATATCTCCCTAAAAGGATTTTATTATGTAAGATTGGTTGGGCGGGGTTCATTACTCTTGTACCTCCCTTTCTATTTCTCCTTTTTCTTTAATGAACGTATTTGTTACCATTTAAAATAAAATAAAAATATGACCGTCCCCTGTGAGGTCCACCTCTATGAGTGGGATTTAGATTAGACGATCCATAGTAGCATTCCAATCAATTAAAAAGTGAGGTTTGAAGTCAACACACTTGTAAAGTATCAAGTGGATTTTCTCGTCGTTGAATTTTTACTTTCGCATTTTTTCTCACCCAAAGAAGACTACATACTTTCCCATTTGTTTTCACCAAAAGACGCACACACATGAAGATTATGCTTAAACTCTGACTAAGTAGATCTAGATACCAAAAAACACAGAAATGACCGAGTAGCGTGTTTGTAGTTTTTTTTTTAGCATAATGTGACCCCTTCTGATGATATCGTCACACATTTTAGTTTTTGACCTGTAATTCTCACTCTTTTATTCTCCTCATCATCGTTTGGTGAGGAGTCAGATAGTGGCTCATACATGAGACTGCATGAAGTGATTTTGCAAATTGCACGTGTTTGGCTGGAGAGATTTTACATGGGAATGATGCTGTGGGGGGAATTTCAAAAACGTCTTGGCTGGATTCGGATGGAGACCAGTCCAACCCCGAACGAGAGATTGATTCAAAGAAAATGGGGACAGAGAAGAAGCAGAGGGAAGACCGGGAATGAGGGAAGGATGTCCCACGATCGTTTCAGTCGCCATGATGTGGAGGTTCAGAATGTGTGCTAACAGGCACCTAAAATCCACGGGATCGCATAAAAGGAAAATGAATCTGATGAGACAGGTGCAGCTGGAATTCTTACCCAATCCTTAATCACAAATTTCCTTGATATCCATTGCTGACTTAGGTATTGGAGGGACCTCGGTCAGACCATCGGATCAGCTTTCACTGTGCTTGATTTTGAAACAGGGAACCACACAGATTCTGATTCTCTGGGTGGAAAGAAGAAAGAAGACTGATACAGCATCAGCAGGTCGAGCTCATCTATCCATCATCAGCCCACACAAAAGTTGACTTCATAGATGCCAAAAAAGATCTATAACTATAAAAAGTAGATAGGTAAAATGAGGAAGAAGAAAGAACATATAGGAAGTGAAAAAGAAAGTCCCGAATGGTCAAACCCGTAAATCACACTTACCAACACCCAAACAACCTATTGATCCACTCTGCAGCATCATACTATAGCATCAAATTTTAACAGAAGCACCACCAACTGATCGGGGAAACAAATAAAAAATAAATAAATAAATAAAAAACAGGTTTTGATAAGATCAAATGCAACTAACATATCCACACGTTGATCCGAATCACCTGTCCATTGATCCACTCAGCTGCATCAGTGGCCAAGAATCCCACCAGTGGGCCACATCCTCCGTCTGCCCCAACCTCCCCAGCGGACAAATATCCCCCACCCTCTTCACGTCCTCCTCAGTCTTCCCAGCAAGAACATGTCCGTCGCAAATCGGCCCCGGCGCCACGCAATTCGCCGTGATCTGGGTCCCCTTCAGCTCCTTCGCCAGTATCTTGCCATCGCCTCCACAGCCGCCTTCGATGCCGTGTACGCCGCATACCCCGGACGGAGCGCCGCACCTGCGACGACGTGAAGCAGATGATCGCCCACCCCCGCCGCGAACCCAGGCGGTTAGCCGCCTCCTTGGAGCAGAGGAAGGCGCCCTGACGTTGATGGCGAAGGTGTTGTCCAGTCCTCCTCGGCGGTTGGCGGCGATGGTGGGGTCTTAATTATATTATGGCTAATAGAGCCATTGAGTTGGATCCATGGGTGTCCAAGGGATATTTACACAAGAGAAACAACATGCAATAAGCTTAAGAATACCAAACTGCAAAGGCAACTTTTGTTGGTTACTGGACTACCAACACCAATTATCTTGTTCTACCCAATTCTAAGTCCTAATCCACATCCTACTTAGACAATTTTGTTGATTAAGTGTCTGTTGTTCGCATTAAAATAGTAGAAATTGAATATGTAGTTCATTCCATTAGTTTTTAAAAGTTTAGATCAAAGCTGAATTTCCAAAAATGAGCTTCAAATAACTCTTCCTTTTAGAAAATAGAATAAAATGAATTTTACTTAAAAAAATAGAATTAAAATAAATCACAAGCTATACTGTGCCAATGGTGTTGCAATTGATAATAGATCATAAACATGCAATTAAACCATAGGATTCTTGCCCCAACATATCATACACAACCTAGACTCAACTGAGGCTACCAAAGTCGACGCATCCATCTTCACCTTTTCATCTCTTTCCAACCCAAAATCTAGAGTGAGTTCAGCTACCATCATCCACTAGTCCAGAAAACACAACTAAAAAACATATACAACAAAAAACACAAGATTTGGTAAGATTATATGCAACTAAACACATCCACCATTGATCAGAATAACCTGTCTATCGATCCACTATGCAGCATCACTGGTCGAGAACCCCGCCACTGGGGCCCACATCCTCCATCTGCCCCAACCTCCCCAGAGGAGACATATCCACCACCCTCTTCCGGTCCTCCTCTGTCTTCCCGGAAAAGAACATGCCCGTCGTGATTGGCCCCGACGCCACACAATAAGCCGTGATCTGGGTCCCCTTTAGCTCCTTCGCCAGCTCAAGGGCACACTGATCACTGCCAACAGCATTGCCCCTAGTCTCATCCATGACAACAAACTTGTTATGTGCAGCGATGACGGATGATGATATCGAGAGGGTGATTGATGAATGCCTTGTATTCGGTTAGGTGAGATAAGGATCCTGTTAGGATTTTGAGTGTTGGCTAAATTCATGGGTTGGACAAAACTCTGGGATCCATTGAGTTATATTCTTTATTTAGAAAAGAACTCTCAAGATAGAATATGGGAAGGACTCTAAGAAGAAAGTCTGAAAGTATTAGAAGAAGAAACCCGGAAGAAAAGAGTGTTGAATTTCCGGATCATTCATAATGGAGTCCGCTCGAGCAGTCCAAGCCTCGCTCAAGCGGACATGAGTAAGAAAGTCAGATGCCTAACAAAAGTTTTAAATTGTGCTGAGACAAAACTTCATCCACTGAAGCGGATGAAGGGTTCGATAGGGCGGACAAGGCGGCAGCGTCCAAGTTAAAATTAGAAACTTTATTCTAATTATGCTCAAACTGTTTGTTTTAATCCTAATCAAGTTAAGCAACCTTAAGCACGACCTAAGGGTTATTTAAAGGACTAAAGGGCTATTTTAAACCGACACCTCACCTCTTAAAGTTTTGAGTTGGAGATTTAATTGAGAGAATCTTTCACAAGAGATTTATTAAGGAGTTGTGCTGATAAGTTTTCTAGAGTCAGTTTCTTCTGCATCCTTTGTAGAAGATTGTCTTCTTGCGTAGAACATTTGAAGAGTCAAGCGCGGGATTGAGTCTGTTGCAATCAGCGATGTAAAGTCGTTGAAGCGTGAAGCGAAACAAAGTAACTTCAGTCCTTATGTAGATGATATCTAAAGAGAAAATCTGAGTTTCTTGTAATTACGAAATTCATAGTGCTTGATTATTAATCCAGTTCGAATCCATGGTTTTTCACCCGATTAGGGTTTTCCACACTAAATTTGATGTCCATGTGGTGTGTGCATGAGATTTTATTTCCGCTGCATTATTGTTTATTATTGCATACTTTTTGGCTTTATTGATTGAGTAGACCAATCTAAGAGATCGTGAATCTAAACTTTTAGATCCTATCCCATTTGTTGTGTCCTCATATAGTGATGTCCGCCAATGGATAGATGGGCAGGTAATTCTTGTCACTGGTGGTTATATTTAGTTGCCCAGTTCAGGTAATTGTAGTATTGCACTCATATTAAAATGCATTAATCTCAAATAAAGAGATGGTTTTGTTCAAGGAAAGACTCAAAGAGGCAAAAGTGCTGGATTTACTGCACTTAGATGGATGCATTACTTTTGTTGCTAAAGGTATGCTGTAAAAGAACTGTTGCACCTAAAAAAAAAAGGGTCGCGCTCTGTTGTCTACTTGAGAGGTGCTTCATAAACTTGCAGGCAATGATCATATACGACTCTGGTTTTTTTTTTTTTTTTTTCTTAATAGTATGCAATCTGGGATTGAGCAACACACACCCACCATCAGAAATACACAACTGAAAACCCAAATAAGCAGGCTCATGTGTTATAAATCGTTGTAAAGATAACGAAGTCCATCACAGGACAGTGATTAAAAGGTTAGCATCGTCCAATTTTGAGAATTTTTGCAAAGGCATCTACATCAACAATGTGCCCAAAACTTTGTTTGGTATGGGTCTCACCGGATAAATGGCCTCTCCCAAAGGCTGGGTGACTGAAAACAATAAAAGAAACAAGGAGGTTTTCATTTCTTTGAAATCCTCATGAAGCCAACAAGCCCATCACAGGACTATGAACAAGAGGATCTTTTAGTCTTGCAGGGGGAGGCATCTGGACCTACAATTGGCCCAAAGTCCATGTTTCCCAAGGTCCCACCTGATAAATGGCTTCTTTCTTTTAAGTATGAGACCTTATCTCTTGCTTAATATAAGAACAAGAAGGGTATAAATCAAATAGAAGTAAAGTTGGTTGTAAACTGCAGTAAACAAGAAATAAAAAGAGTTCGAACAGCTGTTTATGTAGGAGTTATGATTATTGATTACATTCTTTTAAATAACCTCAAATTGCGAAAGAAAGGAAGAAAAAACCTCCAAGCAAAGTGAAACAATAATACAGCTGAATGAGTCGCTCGGATGCATTTACTTGGTTTTACTTTAGATTGCACTGAGAAAGGAAGTAGGAGAAGGTGGAGTTGGTATCTTCACAGTCCCCTCCAGCATCAACACCACCTTCTTCATGGAAGGCCTAAGCGAAGGCTCATCCTGGATGCACCACAATCCCACCTTCACCATCCTCTCCAATCTTTTCATATCCACCTCTTCGGAATCCACCAGCTTAAGTAGCTCGCCGGACTCGAAGCAGTCATAAACCCAATCAGATAGAACAATCTCATTCTCTGCTACCTCCATGTCGAGGCTCCTTCTACAGCACACAATCTCTAACAACACAATTCCAAAACTATAGACATCGGCCTTAACCGTGATAGGCATGTTCCTATGCCATTCGGGTGCGACATACCCCTTTGTCCCCCTGATTGCAGTGAAGGTCCTTGTTTGGTCCGGCTTCATCAGCTTTGCTAATCCAAAATCAGATATCTTGGCAGAATTGAACTCATCCATGAGTATGTTCTGAGGCTTTATATCGCAGTGCATGATTGGAGTCTCGCACTCCTCGTGTAGATAAAGGATACCGCTAGCGATATCCATTGCAATTCTCACCCTCTCGTTCCAAGTTGGGTGCCTATCAGGACAATAGAGAGGGATTGCGAGGGAGCCATTGCTCATGTACTCATACACCAAAAGCCTATGAGACCCCTCTACACAAAACCCGAGCAATTGGACTAGATTCCGATGGTGGGTTCTCCCTATCGCCCGCAACTCCATTCGGAACTCCCTATCCCCTTCTTCCACCGTTCTATCTAGTCTTTTTACTGCTACCATTCGCCCACCTTTATCCAAGACCCCTCGGTAAACAGTCCCAAATCCCCCCTTACCCAACTCATCCTTGAATCCATCTGTTGCTTTCTCGAGCTCGTCGTAACTAAACTGCCTAAGTGCAAAATCCTCGCTCTCATCTCCATTGTTTATGGTTTTTGAGAGGAGTTTATAGCTCCTTATTCGGTGTTTGTAAATTAAAAAACCTGAAATGGCTAGGACAACAAAAGAGAAAGACACAAGGCCCGCACTTACAATTAAAATCTCCTTCGGTAGCTCTTTCTTGCTTCTCCTAGGGGTTTCTGCAGTACTTGGATCTCCAATTCTAGTGCTGACCTTAACAAAAGCCATCGTCGAATCATCCAATTTTCTTCTCCAATACTGCAATGGTAGCTTCTGTTTGAAGCATTTTCGATCTTTAAACTGTGCTGCCTCGCAACGGCAGTCTTGCAAACATCTTTTTCTGCAATCCTCCTGGCTCACCGACGTCAAAGTGGCATATGGGTCGTCCTTCCACACAGTATTGGACATGTTAAACATTTCATACTTCACGTCCTCCTTTTTCGCTATGCAATCCTCAGCAGGGAAGCTCCTGTCACAGCCTAGAGATTGCTGGCTAGGATCAACGAATTGAAAACCCGGTGGACAACGACAATTAGGTTCAGTATCATTGAGAACACAATAGCTATTGAGCCCACAGAGGCCTTTCACTTCACAAAACTGAGATGTCGAGGACCATATCATCAACTGTGTAGAGCTGCTGTCCTTCTCAAAGTGATACAAATACAGTCGAAAAACCCCATCGACCCCAAGTGTTGCACGGTAGATGTCCGTCGTTGTACTTTGGATTTGAGCGTCGAAACGCTGAGTAAAACTCAAGATATTGGAACCAGTGCCATTGAGCAAGTACATGAAGCCATTATCGTCGAGGTTTAATGTAACATTATCTCCTTGTCCATAAGTATTAGAGGCCCAATACGCAACTTCTGGACCTCCAGGTCCTTGAGTTGGATAGAACACGAGATTCCCATCAGTTTGCATTACCATTCGAAATCGTCCCGAGGTTTGATTGGTTTCAGATCCACTGGAAATAAGAGCTTTCCCAGCCGACAGCCGTTGCCCACCTAAAATGGTGTCTGTTGGAGAATCAAAGGTCCTCCAAATGATATCAGAATCTGAATTGTAGAGCACGAAATTACCCGAGTCAAGCATGGAAGCAGAGGCAGCAGACTCTGCTGTATCTGATATGGTTTTGTCTTTGCCATCGCTTCGCAAAACAAGTCCTCCATTAGATCTTAGAAGCAATGAAGAATTAGCAGAAACAGGGGAGTCGTCTCGATTGGCCGTCCAGACGATGATTCTTTGGCCAGAAGGTCCGACCAGCCAGACTCCGACAGCGAAGCCAGTTCCTTGTGGGTAGAAGCCGATGGCGAAGTGGCCGGAAGGTGAGGACCACGAGGCGGGGTTGGTGGTTGGAGAGAGTGCGGTGTTTAAGTTGATGTTGGTAAGTCTTGTTTGAGCTGTTGCTATGGAGAACAATGACGAAAATAGCAGAATGCCATGGAATATGGCAGCCATTACAGGTTATGGGGAAGATTGGAAAAGGTGCTTCTTTGATGCTTGGAGTATATACAAGTCTGAATTCCTGTATTTGAGTTGACTGGACAAGTCTTTCATAGCTTGGAAATTTCTAATGCAAGTGGCACAATGCCAACCAAGGGAAGAAGAATCTTTGCTCTTTATTTATTCGACTGTTGACCTATAAAAGGAGGACTCAGGAGTCAAGGGTCAATAGTCAAGGGTCACGAGTTCTACTCTAATATATATATGGTCACCAACTACTTATTTTGGTTTAAGATAAAGTACTTTAAAATTGCATAGTGAGGAGCATGCCGTACAGTTAACGTGGCATATACGAAACCCATCAGATGGCTTAAATCTAGATGGCTCACGAACCATTATGAAGAATAGTCCAATAATTCTATGGGGCGATCCAAATCAATGTCTTAGATTGTATGGAGCAACTTGGCTAGTGTGTGTGTGAGACCACTTGTCTTGGCCCATGAATATGCAATTCAATCTAGGCTTGTTTGGGTTTAGACCTCGGGTTACATAAATATAATGTAATGGTACTTGTGTGTAATACATATAAATTTAAATTTAAATATAATGTGAAATTGTCTAGTTTGATAGTGCAGTATGTAAGAAAAGTTTAGAGGACCCATCTGTATGTGTGGCAACAAGGGGGAGAATGAAATATATCTTGTAATGGGATTCGGCATGTAAAATAAATACAACTAAACTCACATTAGGCCTCAATTTATATTAGAGATCTAACTGTGCACCCATTTTTGTAAGAATTAATGTTGTTTTTTTTTTTCTTTCCCAAGTACATACACGCACCCACACTGCCCACATTAGATTAGGGATCAATTCGTGGGGTATCATTGGATTGGCGAATGTTCACCTTTAATTCTCTAATTTTATCCACTAGTTAAAGAAAAACAAAATCTTTGCATTCCTAAAAACCCAATTACATGAAATGAATATACCCTCTCTATTAAAAAGTAATTTTACTAATATAGTCAAGTGATGTAAAGTCAAGTTAAACATCACATAAAAAGTACTTTTTACTAAAATTCCCTCAATCTTTTTCAAAAAAAAGTAAAAGAAACAACATCTACTCACTAAAAGACAAAAAAACTCTATTTCCCTATACAAAAAGTTAAAAATATTTCATCTCAAACAACTAAAATAAAATACCATCATAACTTACTTATATTTTATTCATTCTTTTTACTTCACTTCACTCCACTTTATTTTAAAAATAAATTAACAAACGAATCTTTTTTCAATCTGTGACTTTAGTACAGCTAATTTAGGACTCAGATCCTAAAATCCAGAGACACAAGGGTTTTGTATCCGAATTGACTTCCATTATCTTTTACGCATGATTGCGGATTCTAAATTTTCCACAAGACCCAATCAAAGTAGATTTCATACCTGTGTTTTTGTTAGATCCAAGACTCAAGAACATTCAAATAGTTATAATTATAACCATTGACATCCTCACCTCACAGTATTACCAATACTCGGCTGGAGTTGTACCAAAACGTGTTGTAAAAAATTCGACGACTATATCAACATCCGACATGGATCCAGTCCTTTCCTTGTCTTCGTTGATTAATTAAACAACCTTGCTACATGTCCCGAGACAAGTAGACTTTTCCTTAATTAAAAGCAGATGAAGAAAGATGAAAACATTGACTAAGCTAGAAATGACAGTCATACACACTTTGAAAGCTTTAGAAACGACGTACAAGAGACGGTTCTAAACGCGGTTCCCGTGGAATAATAGTCTACTCTTCACATTACTTGGACGAGAATCCCTGTAAGAAAGAAGAAATTTCAAAAAGGAGGTGCTTTTTCTAGATCACGGGGGTCTTTGGACTTTGGAAACAATATATTTTTCAAAAACTTTTCTATATTATTCAAACTTATCCTGTATAAAGAAATTCTAGCTAAAATATAGATAGAGAGTTTTAGCAAATATGGGTCAATAGAGCTTGATTATTTAATCCGAGTCAATACAGCTTGATTTAGTTGATTCTACTCGGTTGAGTCTGAGCCCACTTTCTTTGACTTCTTAACTTTTATCACACCATCATGAAATGTGCAGTTGGATTAGGATCTCCAGCCTAAGGTTTCTTTAATTTTGGCCGCAACCATAGATGGAGGTGGTTTATGAAAGAACTGGGTATAGCACTAACATAATTACATGGACTAAACCCGGATTTATACCAATGCTAGAGGTGGTGGGATGGGAAGGCTTCGATGTGGATTAAGAGTTGCCAAATATGAATCGACTTCAATGATCCAATCTTGATTTTAGAACCTCAAATGTTGATGGTTTTAAGTTTAGTTTTATGCTCGTTACCCCATTGGTAAGGAGTTGGGTTCTTATTGGGGAGGTAAAAAAAAAGAAAAGAAAAGAAAAAAGTTTCCCAGCCACGTAGCTGGGGTATAAAAAAAAAAAAAAAAAAAAGTTAAGTTTTATGATCAGTATTCCATTTCAAGGTGAACGTTAATGGTTGGGTATTTTTTGGGTACATTATTAACAAGTAATTGATCTTATCCTTGCTACCAATGTCATCTAGAATTCACAGTGATTAGAATCATTTATCAAGTTCATTATGATTTATACTACTATGATTACTATTATTGGGTGGGTCCTGGCAAAACTGCCAACAAAAGATATATTATAAAAATTTTTTAATTATATTATTCTCATCTTAATTATCAATATTAAGTTGCTCCACTGTAATTACTAATTAGGGGGTTCCACATTTGCGTCATTCATATGTCAACATTAGTAAATTTTTACTTCAACAAAAGCAACTTGAAAAGAATGTCTTTCCTATTCTGGCAGGGTTAGGTAATTTATTTACTTCTGTCTTTAAATCGATTTTATTAAACGTCCATACTCAGCCTCTCTCCTCATTAGGTGATGTTGATAGAGCTCTCCTTTCTTAAATCCTGTAATAATCAAATTATTGATTATTATCTCATAAGCCGAGGGACATTCTATCGGCTTTGTTTGAAGCAAATGCAAGAGGCTTATTAAAAGTCCATATTTTGATGGATGCACTTGAAGTTGTACGTGTGATCAAAGGCGATTCAGATTAATGGTCTATTGATCCCATTTTACAAGATATCCCTACTGAAGCTTTTATCCTTTGAATGTTTTGAGGTTTCTTTCTTATATCCCCATATTGATGAATGCGGTTGCGCATAATTTTGGGATGAATGCGGTGGCATGCTTAGGATTTCTTTCATTTATTAGTTTGGGGTGTTCTTTGGTTGTTTGTTTACTTGTAGTTCTTTTTCCTCTTGTTCTCTTAGTTCCTTCCTTTCCTATTTTTATGAATTTATCTTTTACCAAAAAATATATATTATCTCATACGTTTCTAGTAAGCTACAAAACATCCCAACTATGCAAGGTCTGACCGTGGTGATATCTGGGTCTATGCCAATTCATGGGCTAGTAGTTAGACTAGTTAGGTTTCATAAAATGTGGTCCCCATCATCACAAAATGAGATACCCAACTAGATGATTGCTTGTAATTAGGGGCTGCTACAAGTGGACCAAAAAGAGATACCCAACTAGATGATTGCTTGTAATTAGGGGCTGCTACAAGTGGACCAGCCTCATACAGGTGGGATTTGTTGAAGTTCTCCTAGATTAGAAGATAGAAAACCTTAGGATCAACTGACTAAGATTAAAGTTCTTAGAGGGAGAGTGGAGGGATTAGATTAATCATGCGATGAAGAAGTGGCCCTTTAAATCAATTGGCAGACCCAATTATTAAACCAATTCCGCTCATTAAATGGAAAAAGGTTCTATAGGTAAGCTGTGAAAGGACTGCTGCTCGACCTAAACTCTAAAAATAGAGGGTGAACATTCTGTTATTTCATTCAGTACTACCTCTTAAACTTTTGGACAAAGATCATGTACAAATACTAGGCTCTTTTATTTTCAGAATTTGCAATGTGGGATATTGCGCGAACCGTAGTAGTGAGGTTGAAATAAAGAAGGTTTCATATGTTATAAATCCTTGGAAAACCAATGAAGTCCATCATAGGACAGTGATCAAGGAGATTTTTGGGGGAGGCATATTCTCCACACACAATGGGCCCGAAATCCATGCTTCCCATAGTTCCTACCCGTTAATTTACTCCTTTCTTCACATGAGAAAGCTCATATCTGGCTCGACACAAGAAAAGAGAAGTATAATTAAACTAGAACTGAGTTGGTTGTAAACTGTTGTGGTACATGAGGTTGAAAGTGCACAAACTGATGTTTATGTAGGATTTATGATTATTGATTACCTTCATTTGAAAGAATCCAAATTGCCAAAAAAACAAAAGAAAACAAATCAAAGCAAAGTGAAATAGGAACAGAACTAAATGAGACACTCGATAAATTTCCATGACTTTTAGTTTAGATTGAACCGAGAAAGGAAGTAGGAGAAGGTGGAGTTGGTATCTCCACAGTCCCCTCCGGCATCAACACCACCTTCTTCATTGAAGGCCTAAGGGAAGGCTCATCCTGGATGCACCACAATCCCACCTTCACCATCCTCTCCAATCTTCTCATATCCACCTCTTCGGAATCCACCAGCTTTCGCAGCTCGCCGGACTCAAAGCAGTCATAAACCCAATCAGACAGAACCATCTCATTCTCTGCTACCTCCATGTCGACGCTCCTTCTACAGCACACAATCTCTAACAACACAATTCCGAAACTAAATACATCGGCCTTCACTGTGACAGGCATGTTCCTATGCCATTCGGGTGCGACATACCCTTTTGTCCCCCTGATTGCCGTGAAGGTTCTTGTTTGGTCTGGCTTCATCAGCTTTGCTAATCCAAAATCAGATATCTTGGCAGAATTGAACTCATCCATGAGTATGTTTTGAGGCTTTATATCGCAGTGGATGATTGGAGTCTCGCACTCCTCGTGTAGATAGAGGATACCTCTAGCAATATCCATTGCTATTCTCACCTTCTCGTTCCAATTCGGGCGCCTGTCAGGACTAAAAAGAAGGTTAGCAAGCGAGCCATTGCTCATGTACTCATACACCAAAAGCCTATGAGACCCCTCTACACAAAAGCCAAGCAATCGGACTAGATTCCGATGGTGGGTTCTCCCTATCGCCCGCATCTCCGTTCGGAACTCCCTATCCCCTTCTTCCACCGCTCTATCTAGTCTTTTTATTGCAACTACTCGCCCACCTTTAGCCAAGACCCCCCTGTAGACAGTTCCAAATCCACCCTTACCCAACTCCTCCTTGAATCCATCAGTTGCTTTCTCGAGCTCATGGTAAGTAAATGGCCTTGGAGCAAAATCCTCGCTCTCTTCTCCATTTTTTATGGTTTCTGAGAGGAGTTCATAGCTCCATATTCTGTGTCTGTAAATTAGAAAACCCGAGATGGCTAGGACAACAACAGAGAGAGACACTAGGCCTACACTTACAATCATAATCTCCTTCTGCAACACTTTCTTGCTTTTGCTAGGTAGTTCCGATTTCACGCCATCATCGGGGGGACCTGGATCTCCATTTCCATTGCCGTACTTCACAAAGGCCGTCACTGAGATATCCCATTTTGTTCTCCAATACTGCAATGGGAGCTTCTGTTTGTAGCAATTTTGGTTGTTAAATAGCGCTGCCTCGCAATGACAATCTTGCAAACATTCTTCTCTGCAACCCTCCTCGCTTAACGATCGAGAGATAGCATATGGGTCATTCTTCCACACGGTATTTGTCATTTTAAAGATGTCATACTTCACGTCCTCCTTCTTCGCTATGCAATCCTCAACAGCGAAGGCCCTGTCACACCCCAGAGACTGCTGGCTGTGATCAACGAATTCAAAACCCTGTGGACAACCGCAATTACCATGAGTCTTATTGCGAATGCAATAGCTATTGAGCCCACAAAAGCCTTTCACATCACATATCTCAGAAGGCAAGGACAATAACACCAACTCTGTAGTGCTGCCGTTCCTCTCAAAACTATGCAAATACAATCGAAAAACTCCATCAACCCCAAGTGTGGCATGATAGATGTTCGTCGTCGTATTTTGGATTCGAGCAGCGAAACCTTTAGTTAGATTGCGGATATTGGAACCAGTGGTATTGAGCAAGTACATGAAGCCATTATCGTCGAGGTTCAATGTAACATTATTTCCTCGTCCAGCAGTATTAGAGGCCCAATACGCATCTTCTGGAGCTGTAGGTCCTTGAGTTGGATAGAACACGAGATTCCCATCAGTTTGCATTACCATTTGAAACCGTCCTGAGGTTTGATTGGTTTCAGATCCACTAGAAATAAGAGCTTTCCCAGCCGACAGCCTTTGCCCACCTAAAATGGTGTCTGTTGGAGAATCAAAGGTCCCCCAAATGATCTGAGAATCTGAATTGTAGAGCACAAAGTTACCAGAGTCTAGCATAGAACCAAAGGAAGCAGACTCTGCTGCATCTGATATGGTTTTGTCTTTGCCACCGCTTTGCAAAACAAGTCCTCCATTAGATCTTAGAAGCAATGAAGAATTCGCGGAAACAGGCGAGTCGTCTCGATTGGCCGTCCAAACGATGACTCTTTTGCCAGAAGGTCCAACCAGCCAGACTCCCACGGCGAAGCCAGTTCCTTGAGGGTAGAAGCCGATGGCGAAGCAGCCGGAAGGCGAGAGCCACGAGGTGGGGTTGGTTGTTGGAGAAAGGGAAGAGTTTAAGGTGATGTTGTTGAGTAGTCTTGATTGAGCTGCTGCAATGGAGAATAATGACGAAAATAGAAGAATAGCATGGAAGATGGTAGCCATTAGAGGTTGTGAGGAAGATTGGAAAACGAGCTTCTTTGGTGTTTGGAGTTTATACAAGTCTGAAGTCTCAATTCCTGTGTTTGAGATGACAGGACTACACTTTCACAGGTTGGAAATTTCTAATGCGTGTGCCCCACAATGCCAAACCGAGGGAAGAAGAATATTTTCTATTATATGTTGACTGTTGACCTGTAATGAGGATGACTCAAGAGTCAATAATCCATGGTCATGAATTCTACTGCAATATATGGTCACAAGTACGTGAGTTTTGGCCAAGATTGGCCTTTGGTTTTTGTTTTTTTTTTTAACCAATTAAAGTAATATCAATTACACTAAATAAACATACCTTTTTTTGGTACCTAGCTTAAGGAGCTGGGCTCAAACCCTCTCGTGAGGGAAAAAGACCTCGGGTGAGGTAGCATGGCCTTCGAATAAAGGAAGGTACCTGCCTAGATTTAAACCTAGGCCGTACAGTCACATAAGAACTCACAACTCTTACCTCTATGATAAGAGGTAGTTCTTAAACAAACATACCTTTAAAATATAGCTTTTTCAATATATGACGGTTAGGATTCAGATCCTCAGAAAAGCGTTTTGTATCCGAATTCACTTTCATATCTTTCATGCATGATTTTGGATTGTAAGTTTTTTCCTCATAAGTCATAACCCATTTAATTAAAGTAGGTTTTATACCTTATTTTTGTTAGATCCATGTCTCAAGAATATTCAAGTAGTTATAATTAGAGATAATTAGCGAAAGGTCCTCATATAGAACTTGTAAGGCCTCTAGTCAACCAACTTTTTTCCTAAGGCCTGTAGTCTATGCAGCTTGGACATATTTGGATGAGAGGTCCCTCACTTCATGGAGAGAGGTCCCTGGACACGCCACCTCATACATTTTAATGACTGATTTGCCCTTTTAACTGATTAGGCATAAAATTTCAAAAATTTTGAATTTTAAATCTTCCATTCTCCCTCTTCTTCTTCTTGTATCTAGACTTCTGCACGTGAATCTTGTTGCAGGAACAGGAGACTCATATCAGCGGGTTGATCGGAGAAGAAGAAGAGAGGTGAAGATCGATAGATCTGTTGGAGGGCCACGGTTCACTCGTCAAGAGAAAGAAGATCCTCGTGTTGCAGAGAAATGGTGAAGAAGAAGAGGAAGCAACTTCGCTGCTGCCGTCGATCGAAGAAGAAGAAGCAACTCCGCTGCCGTGACTGAGGAAGAAGAAGACCGGAGGGGATCTTAGAGGGCGTGACAGATCGCAGATCTGGAAAGGAAGAAGCAGGAAACCGGAGTTAGAGAGAGACGATCACCAGGTGGTCCACACGAGTTGCTGATCGCTGCTGCGTATCGCCGGAGTTGATCGGAAGATCTGGTGTCGCCTGCTGCCACCGAACCACGCGTTGCCGTCGCTGACTAGAGGGAGAAGCGTTTGGAGAGGAGAATCGCAGCCAAGCTTCGATTTAGGTTCTGTTTTCGGCTGGGCCCTACCTCGCCATGAACAAACGCCAGAGATTCTCTTTGCCGAAGTCGCCCATGCGTGTGACCAGAGAAGAGCCGCAGCCCCTGCCGTGGCCAAAGCGATGAAGGAAGAAGAAGCCAGTTCTGGTTTCTGAACCAGAACAGAAGAACGAAGAAGAAGGGAGTTTTGGGTTGGGTCCAGTCCAGGTCGGCCCGACCCATTTGCAGAAGAAGCCCAGTAGCCAGCCAGTCGAATTAGATAGAGAGCAAGGAAAGGTGAGGGAGAGGAGAGAGAAGAGCTTAGATGCAGGCTTTACAGAGAAGGGAATTTATCTGATTTTTTGTCAAATTGAGCTCAGTTTTTGTTAAATTTATCTGAGTTTCTGTCAACTTTATCTGAGTTTTTATCAAATTTATCTGAGTTTCTGTAAAATTTATCTAAGTTTTTATCAAATTTATCTGAGTTTCTGTCAAATTTATCTGAGTTTTTATCAAATTTATCTGAGTTTTTGTCAAATTTATCTGAGTTCTGAACAAATCTATCTGAGTTTTTGACTATTTATTTGAGTTTTGGAACAAATTTATCTTAATTCTGAACAAATCCATCTGAGTTTTTGAAAAATTTATTTGATTTTTTTATAATTTGTTGCGTTTTTTGAAATTATTGCATTTTTTTAAATTTCTTTGAGTTATTTTGAAATTTATTTGTGTGTTTTTAGAAGTTATTTGAAAATCTCATGATTCCATTAATCGTGGCCCATTGAATGATAGTTGACTATTATTAAGGGATATCCCATTAATTATGGGATATGACTTAAAGAAAGGGTAAATTAGATATATCAGGTATGTGAATATGTTAGAGGACTTTTGGCTACATGACTTTTTTTTATGGATTGTTTGCAACAAAGTCATACTTTGAGGGACCTCTCGCCGAATCCCCCTTATAATTACCAGGACTTCAGCTCAGATTTTAAATTTTGGGTGGGTCAATAATTGGCTGGAGTCTTCCCAAGTTGTACCATAAAAACATGTTGGAGATAATTCCACGACTATCAACATCCAACATGCAGTCCTTTCCTTTTCTTCAATTACTAATCTATCAATGACAGATTCAGTGGAAGATTTAGAAACCGCGTACAAGGACTAGTTCTCAACACGTACGTACAGTTTCGATGCCATAAATAAATAGTCTAGCATTCACACTACTAAGAAGAGACTCTCAGTAAGAGGAAGAAGAAATTTCTAGGAGGAACTTTCTCAGCCCTAGCATTCAGATGAGACATGTGAATATATAATTAAGATGGAACGTAACAAACTGGTTGAAGAAGAAATCAAGAAATCGATGCAGGTCTTTGATTTTATCCAAGATACAATATGTGTTTCTTTCATTGGTATATCCATTCCATCTACTATAGGTTTCACTAATGGACCACAATTATTGTGCTAATTCAATAATGAACTATAATTAATACTCAAGTTGAATTGATTAAAATTGGACTAAATGAATGATAATTTTTTTGTGTAATCATCAGAATTTATATTCATAGTTTAACAAAAGAAATTTAAAATGAGTCTATATATAGCACTTCATCAATACCGAGCAAATATTTGTAAATTAATTTGGTCCATCTATTTGGAGATGGACCAAATACTGAAGACCCACTTACAAACTATCAAGTTTGAGGCCACTCTAGGGTGATCCTACATAGATGGACCAAATACTGAAGACCCACTTACAAACTATCAAGTTTGAGGCCACTCTAGGGTGATCCTACAAATGATCCAGACCGTTGAATTAAGGATTTCTAGTATATAGCAAATGTCCTGTCCCACTAAATTCAAATGGCCTACCTTCCTGGGCCAGGGCCAGGGCCAGGGCCAGTGCCAGTTCACAGATGAATGCTAGGTTTATCATATTGGCCTGGCCTGGCCCCTTCTTTGAAATAAGAATGAATTAAATGCATAAGCAGATACGCATGGATAGGATTAGGAAGCTTTGCATCTCCAGATCGGACGACGCCATAAAGATTAACTGCATTCATGGCGTCGTCTGATCTGGAGAAGATGGCCAAAGAGGCCTTCGTCGGTGACAACTTCGATTTGGCCGTTGGATCTCTGATACACCCAGGCCATCAAGATGGACCCCAATAATGCTGTTCTCTTCCTCGATCGTTCCCATGGCCAACATCAAGGTCTGCAATTAATTTATACTAAGTCTAATAGAGCAATTGAGTTGGATCCATGGGTGTCCAAGGGATATTTACACAAAAGAACACCATGTAATAAGCTTAAAGAATACCAAACTGCAAAGGCCACCATCTTTATGGCGTCGTCTGATCTGGAGATGCGATGCTTCCTAATCCTATCCATGCATATCTGCTTAAGGGCACACCTTCGCAATTTGCTGTGATCTGGGTCCCCTTTAGCTCCTTCGCCACCTCAAGGGCACACTGATCACTGCCAACAGCATTGCCCCGAGTCCCATGACAACAAACTTGTTATGTGCAGCGATGACGGATGATGATATCGAGAGGGTGATTGATGAATGCCTTGTATTCGGTTAGGCGAGATGAAGGATCCTGTCCCATTTGTTGGGTCCTCAGCTAGTGATGACCACCAATGGATAGATGGGCAGGTAATTCTTGTCACTGGTGGTTATATTTAGTTGCCCAGTTCAGGTAATTGTAGTATTGCACTCATATTAAAATGCATTAATCTCAAACAAAGATATGGTTTTGTTCAAGGGAAGACTCAAAGAGGCAAAAATGCTGGATTTACTGCATTTAGATGGATGCATTACTTTTGTTGCTAAAGGTATGCTGTGAAAGAACCGTTCCACCTAAAATAAAAGGGTCACGCTCTGTTTTCTCCCTGAGAGGTGCTTCATAAACTTGCAGGCAATGATCATATACGACTGACTCTTTTTTTTTTTTTATTAAGAGTTTGCAATCTGGGATTGAGAAACACACCCCCAACATCAGAAATACACAACTGAAAACCCAAATAAGAAGGCTCGTGTTATAAATCGTTGTAAAGATAACAGAGTTCATCACAGGACTGTGATTAAAAGGTCAGCATCGTCCAATATTGAGATTTTTTGCAAAGGCATCTGTTATTTATTTATTTTTTTTTGCCAATTTATGGGTTGGATAAAACGTTGGGTCTTTTGAGTTGTAATCTTATTTTTAAAAATGACTCTATAGATAGGAGACGAGAATGACTCAGAAGAAGAAAGCTGGATGAAATAGATATGATGAATTTCCGTAACAACCAGAATGGGTTCCGTTCGAGTGCCCATATCTTCGCTCGAGCGGATGGTGTCAGAATAGCCAGACGCACTGATAGAAACTTATTTACGCTGAGACAAAGCCTCATCCGCTCAAGCGATGGAAGAGTCCAAGATTAATTAGAAACTTCTTTCTAATTGTACGTAAACTGCTTGTTTTAATCAAAACCAAGTTAGACAACCTTTAGCACGACCGAAAGTCTATTTAAATGACTCAAGGGTTATTCTAAAGCTAGACCTCACCCCTCAAAGGTCTGAGTTAGATATTTAATTGAGAGAATTCTTCTCTAAAGATTTATGAAGAAGTTAAGCTGCCAAGTTCTTTAGAGCCAGTCTCTTCTGCATCCTTTGTAGTAGAATATCTTCTTGCGTAGAAGATTTGAAGAATCTGTTGCAATCAGTGGTGTAAAGTCGTTGAAGCGTGAAGTGACACAAGGTAACTTCAGTCCTTAGGTAGGGGATATCCGAGGAGGAAATCTGAGTTTCTTATAATTGTAAGATTCATAGTGCTTGATTTTTTATATAGTTTGGATCCGTGGTTTTTCACCCAATTAAAGTTTTCCACGATAAATCTGTTCTCTTTGTGGTGTGTGCATGTGATTTTATTTTCGTTGTATTATTATTTATTTTTTCACATTATTGAGTTGATTTATTGAGTAGACCAATTTAGAGATCAAAAACCCTATAAACTTTCAACATCTACATCAACAATGTGCCCAAAACTTTGTTTGGTATGGGTCTCACCTGATAAATGGCCTCTCCCATTAATGAGAGAAGGCTGGGTTTTCAAATCTTTAAAATCCTCATGAAGCCAACAAGCCCATCATCGGACTATGAACAAGGGGATCTTTCAGTCTTGCAGATTTATTGGGGAGGCATCTCGACCTACAATGGGCCCAAAGTCCATGTTTCCCAAGGTCCCACCTGCTAAATGGCTTCTTTCTTTAAATATGAGAGCTTATCTCTTGCATAATATAAGAACAAGAAGTGTATAATTCAAATAGAAGTAAGTTCTTTGTAAACTGTAGTACACATAAAGTAAAAAGAGCAGAACAGATGTTTATGTAGGAGTTATGATTATTGATTACATTCATTTAAATAACCTCAAATTGCGAAAAAAGAAAGAAAAGAATTCCAAGCAAAGTGAAACAAACACCGCTGAATGAGTCACTCGGATGCATTTACTTGGTTTTAGTTTAGATTGAACAGAGAAATGAAGTAGGAGAAGGTGGAGTTGGTATCTTCACAGCCCCTCCAGCATTAACACCACCTTCTTCATGGAAGGCTTAAGCGAAGGCTCATCCTAGATGCACCACAGTCCCACTTTCACCATCCTCTCCAATCTTCTCATATCCACGTCTTCAGAATCCACTAGCTTGTGTAGCTCGCCAACTTGAAGCAGTGATAAACCCATTCAGAAAGAACAATCTCATTCTCTACTACCTCTATGTTGACGCTCCTTCTACAGCATACAATCTCTAACAACATAACTCCAAAACTATTGATATCGGCCTTGACCGTGACAGGCATGTTCCTATGCCATTCGGGCGCGACATACCCCCATGTCCCCCTGATTGTAGTGAAGGTCCTTGCCTGGTCCGGCTTCATCAGCTTTGCTAATCCAAAATCAGATATCTTGGCAGAATTGAACTCATCCATGAGTATGTTCTGAGGCTTTATATCGCAGTGGATGATTGGAGTCTCACACTCCTCGTGTAGATAGAGGATACCGCTAGCGATATGCAATGCAATTCTCACCCTCTCGTTCCAAGTTGGGTGCCTATTCAGGACAATAGAGAAGGTTTGCAAGCGAGCCATTGCTTATGTACTCATACACCAAAAGCCTAAGACACCCCTCTACGCAAAAGCCGAGCAATCGGACTAGATTCCGATGGTAGGTTCTCCCTATCGCCCGCAACTCCATTCGGAACTCCCCATCCCCTTCGTCCACCACTCTATCTGGTCTTTTTAATGCTACCACTTGCCCACCTTTAGCCAAGATCCCTCGGTAAACAGTCCCAAATCCCCCCTTAACCAACTCATCCGTGAATCCATCCGTTGCTTTCTCGAGTTCGTAGTAAGTGAACTGCCTAGGTGCAAAATCCTCACTCTCATCTCCATTGTTTATGGTTTCTGAGAGGAGTTTATATGTCCATATTCGGTGTTTGTAAATTAAAAAACCTAAAATGGCTAGGACAACAAAAGAGAAAGACACAACGCCCGCACTTACAATTAAAATCTCCTTCCGTGGCTTTTTCTTGCTTATGCTAGGGGTTTCCTCAGTACCTTGATCTCCAGTTCCAATGCTGAACTTAACAAAAGCCATCGTAGAATCATCCAATTTTCTTCTCCAATACTGCAATGGTAGCTTCTGTTTGTAGCAACTTCGATCTTTAGATAGTGCTGCCTCGCAACGACAATCTTGCAAACATTCTTTCTACAAGCCTCCTCACTCACTGATGGCAAGATGGCTTATGGGTCGTCCTTAACATGTCATACTTCACGTCCTCCTCCTTTGCTATGCAGTTCTCAACAGTGAAGCTCTTGTCTCAGCCCATAGATTGCTGGCTAGGATCAACGAATTCAAAACCCGGTGGACAACGGCAATTAGGCTGAGTATCATTGAGAACAAAATAGCTATTGAGCCCACAGAGGCCTTTCACTTCACAAATCTGAGATGTTAAGGACCGTATCATTAGCTGTGTAGAGCTGCCATCGTTCTCAATTCGATGCAAATACAATCGAAAAACCCCATCAACCTCAAGTGTTGCGCGGTAGATGTTCGTCGTTGTACTTTGGATTCGAGCGTCGAAGCCTTGAGTTAGAGTATAGATATTGGAACCAGTACTATTGAGCGAGTACATGAAGCCATTATCTTCGAGGTGCAATGTAACATTTTCTTGGATAAAAGTCATAAAGTTCCAATACGAATTCTCTCTGGTTTCAGTTGTTTGGATTGGATAGACAGCTAGATTCCCATCAGTTTGCATTTTTATTTGAAATTGCCCGCTGGAGCAATTTGTTTCACATGCACTAGAAAGAAGCTCTTTTCCATCCAACAACTGTTGGCCGCCTAAAATGGTGTCTGTTGGGAAATCAAAGGTCCCCCAAATGATTTGAGAATCTGAATTGTAGAGCACGAAGTTACTCAAGTCGAGCATGGAAGCAAAGGAAACTGACTCTGCTGTATCTGATATGGTTTTGTTTTTGCCACCGCTTCGCAAAACAAGTCCTTCATTAGATCTTAGAAGCAATAAAGAATTAGTGGAAACAGGCGAGTCGTCTCAATTGGCCGTCAAACGATGACTCTTTTGCCAGAAGGTCCGACCAGCCAAACTCCGACGGCGTAGCCAATTCCTTGTGGGTAGAAGCCGAAGGCAAAGTGGCCAGAAGACGAGAGCCACGAGGTGGGGTTGGTAGTTGGAGAGAGTGAGGAGTTTAAGGCGATGTTGCGTCTTGAATGAGCTGTTGCTATGGAGAATAATGACGAAAATAGAAGAATGCTATGGAATACGGCAGCCATTAGAGGTTGCGGCGAAGATTGGAAAAGGATCTTATTTGATGTTTGGAGTATATACAAGTCTGAATTCTTGTGTTTGAGGTGACTGGACTAGTCTTTCATACCTTGGAAATTTCTAATGCAACCTGTGCCACAATGCCAACCAAGGGAAGAAGAATCTTTGCTCTTTATTTATGGGGTAATTACCATACGGACGGTCATAAAGCTGACAATAGCCCCAAAATAACCCATAAATGTATATTTACCGTAGAGTTGTTCGATCCATAGGATATCCCACGAAGGATATCCTACAATCACTTGAACAGTACGCGTATTTATTAATTTTCCTTTACTGTGGGACTACCAAACCACCATCCAAGTCCTTGAATAGTTGTATGAGTGTAAGAACTAATATCGCACTAAATTTGAATCGTTGATCTATCACGGTTATCAGGAAACTTACACAAAAAAAAAAAAAAAAGTGGCTTATAATTTGTTCGTATAATTTGCAAAACAAAATGACTTTCTTGTAAATTTCTCGATAACCGTGATAGATCAACGTTTCAAATTTGGTGTGATATTAGTTCTTACACTCATATAGTTAAAAAGAAAAAAAAAAACAGACTGTTTAAGTCTTCCCGCTTCTGATTGTGGGATATCCTACGGATCGAACAGCTATGCGGTAAATATACATTTTTAGGCTGGGGGGCTATTGTTAACTTTATGACTGTACGTACAATAATTGTCCCTTTATTTATTTGACTGTTGACCTATGAAAAGGAGGAGTCAAGATTCAAGAGTCAAGAGTCAAGGGTCTCGAGTTCGACTACAATATATCGTCACCAATTACTTATTTTGGTTAAGATCGAGTACTTAAAATTTGGATATTGGGGAGCATGTCGTACAGGTAACGTGACATGTATGAAACCCATCAGATGGCTTAAATCTAGATGGCTCACGAACGAATATAAAGAATAGTCCAATACTTCCATGGGGCGATCCAAATCAATTCCTCAGATCGTATGGTGCAACTTGGCTAGTGCACCTTGGACCAGACCGAGACCACATGTCTTGGCCCATGAATATGCAATTCAATCAAGTCTTGTTTGGGCTTAGTCCTCGGATTACATAAATATAATGTACTCGTACATATATGTAATACATATAAATATAAATTTTATTATAATATGAAATTGTCTAGTTAGATAGTGCAGTATGTAAGAAAAGTTTAGAGGACCCATCTGTATGTGTGCCAACAAGGGGGAGATCGAAATATACACCCACATGACCTCGTTTTTATTAGAGATCTAACTGTGTATTTGGAGAAGAAAAAATGGTTTCATTCGCACCCATTTTCCCCTGGTACATACACACCCACACCAGATTTAGGAATCAATTCCTAATTGCATGTTGGGGGTATCATTGGGTTGGCGATGTTCACCTTTAACTCTTTAATTTTAATCACTAGTTAAAGAAATATAAAATCTTCGCATTCCTAAATAATCAATTACATGAAATAAATATACCCTTAAAATATATCTTTTACGCATGAGTGCGGATTCTAAATTTTCCACAAGACCCAATCAAAGTAGGTTTCATACCTGTTTTTTATTAGATACAAGACTCAAGAATATTCAAATATTTATAATTATAACCACTGACATCCTCAACTCACAGTATTACCAGGGTCAATAGTCGGCTGGAGTTCTCCCGAGTTGGACCATGACGTGTTGGAGAAAATTCGACGACTATATCAACATCCAACATGGATCCAACATGCAGTCCTTTCCACATTTCTTCGTTGATTAATTAAAAGCAGATGAAGAAAGATGAAAACATTGACTAATCTAGAAATGACAGTCATACACACTTTGAAAGCTTTAGAAACGACGTACAAGAGACGGGTATAAACGCGGTATCCGTACAATAATGGTGTCTAGTCTTCACATTACTTGGACGAGAATCCCAGTAACAAAGCAGAAATTTCAAAAGGAGGAGCTTTTTCTAGATCACAAGGGGTGTTTGGACTTTGGAAACAATATATTTTTCAAAAACTTTGCTATATTATCTATTTATTTAGAATATAATAAGACACACCTAAATAGATTATTCAAAGATATCATGTATAAAAGAATCTTGGGATATTTACAAAAAAAAAAAAAAAAAAAAAATCTCAATAAAAATGGAAACCACAACTGAGGACCCCAAATTTTTATAATATCAGAGGACCTCCCGGCAAAATTATCTTTTTCTTTTTCTTTTTTTCATTTTTGCCATTTATTTGTTGATGTTAACAAAACTCATAATCTCAAAGTCGATAGGGAAAAAAAAAAAGGAGGAGAAGAAGATAAGAAGAAGAAAACTCGAGAAGATCATCTCTATCCTTCCATCCAAATGAGATCTACTGCACCTATTGCAACCTGTAACTCATTAGAACGAACCTTTTTTTCTCTTCATCTTTTTTTGTAGATTCCATCGAGCTAGATTTTTTTTAGAAATTCGTCATCACTCAATTTCTTGTTGCATCATTGATGAATGAACCTTATTGGATTGATTGTTTGAGAAAGAAAAGGGAAAAATGAGGTGATATTAATGAAATGATGGGAAGTGAAGGCGTGTTGCCTTCCATGTGTTTGTTAGAGTAACTAAGTGATATTTTCTTGAACTTCTTTATGTAGAGAGTGTTCTTTTTTTCATTGATGTCTAGAGTTAAAGTGTATTGCCCTCTATGTGCTTGTTGGAATGCCTAAGTGATATTTTCTTGAATCTTTTTTCTATAGAGTGCCACTTTTCCATTGATGTTTAGAGTTGAAGTGGGGGGAACATGAATTGAGTCTTCTTCGGAAGTTAATCATCGACCTTGTGATAGATAAAATAAAAGTTAAGACTTTATAGACCATTGATAAGGAAACGGTGGATCCAAAGGTGGCATGAAGGACACTAATGGGAGCTAAATGAGCATGGCTAGTGTGACAAGTGGGTTATTTTATAACTTTGTATTGCTCATTTTGTGACCTTTTAATGGTCATTTTGTAAACTTAAACAGTCAATTTGTACTCTCGAAATGGATGATTTGTAAATTTATAAAGATCGTGTGATGTATTTGAGAATGGATGATTTATGGTTTTGTATGTGATTGATCGTATAATAATAGCTTGACCTTAGCCTGCAATTGGAGAGCTGGTAATAGAGAGACTATAGATGAAATGTTTTTGAGATGATGGAAGGAGGGAGGTAATGAGAAAATGGAAAGTGAAGGTGTGTACATGCCTTCCATGTGCTTGTTGAAATGCTTAGGTGATATTTTCTCAAACTTCTTTATGTAGAGAGTGCCTTTTTTCATTGACTTAAAAGTTGAAGTGGGGTAAGATGAATTGAGTTTTCTTTTGAAGTTGATCTTCGGCCTTATGAAAGATAAAATGGGCGTAAAGAATTTGTAGATTGTTATTAAGGCAATGAAAGATCTAAAGATGATAAAAAAAAAAAAAAAAAAAAAAAAAAAAAAAAAGAAGGAGGGAGGTAATATCTTGGAGAATATGGAATGTGAAGGTTTGTTGCCTTCCATGTGCTTATTGAAATGCTTAAGTGATATTTTCTTAAACTTTTTTTTTTATAGAGAGTACCATTTTTTCATTGACTTTTAAAGTTGAAGTATGGTAAGATGAATTGAGTTTTTAATATTATTTTGAATGCTGGAAGGGTTGTTAATGTGGAACACTCTTTGATGGTTTAATTTTATTAATGTCTATGATTAAAATGTTGTGAAATATGCTGTTGTTGTTGATGTTGTTGATAGTTGTTGGTTTTAATGGAAAAAAAGTTTTGATGTGGTTGGTTGCTGGTTGTTAATGTTTATTTTTGTATTGTGGATGGTTGTTAATTTGTTTGTAGTAAAATTTTTTTTATCGAATGTTTATGTGGCTGGTTGTTGTTTTGAAAGTGGGATGGGTTGTTAATGTGGATGGATGTTGATTTGGGTAAGGAAGGGATTGTTAATGTGGATAGATGTTGATTTGAATGAGGAAGATGATGTTATGTAGATGATGCTACATTTTCAACGAGGAAGAGGTCCTAAATGTTGATGGATTGTTGATATAAATGAGAAAAAAGCTATTAATGTGGAACATATTATTTATTTTGAATATGAAATATGTTATTCTTATTGATGGTTGTTGTTATGAATTGCTCATGTGGATGATGAATGTGGCTGGTTGTTATTTTAAAAGTAAAACATGTCCTTAATACCACTGGAACGGTTTGTATATGATGTTAAGTTTTCTATAATGAAGGGGTCCTAAATGTGGATATTTATGTCTATGCGGAACAGGTTGTTACTGTAAAACATGTTGTTTGGATGTTTTTCAATATAAGTTACTGTTGATGAGCATAATCGGCAAATAAGATAAATAACGTGCTCTGTATGTAAAAAGAAAGAGCACAATCAACGAAAGTGCCACAATCCACCTATGGGAAGTTGATTACTGAAAGTGAAACTATGGCTCGCATCTTTTTGTAATATTAGAGCCATGTCCTTTTGTAATGGTGGAGTACACCAAAAACTGACATTAGGAATGGTTCACATCCGTTCCTAACAGAAATTGGAACGGTCTAAGTCTGTCTCAAAATATGATGTTCCAAATAAATTGGAACAGTTTGAATCTGTTCCGAAATCAGAAATTTGGAACGGTCACATCCTGTTCCAACGTTTGAATTTCGGAACGGTATCAACCCATTCCAATACTATTCTAGAACCATTCCTATATTGGAACGGTTCTGAACCGTTCCAATAGCGTTCTTAAGCCGTTCCAATTCTTTAATTTTAAAGTATTCCAGAACCATTTAAAACCGTTCTATTTTATTGGGCAAGGTTTATAACCATTTCTAATGAAAAAAATATATTTTTTAAAAAAATTCTATAGTAGTAATTTCTTTTTATTATGCCACCTAAGCATTTTAAAATAAATAATAAACTGTGGCATTCACATTTATACACATTCATAGAAAACAACCACCAATGGTTCACAAAATCTAAAATTGAATTCGATAGACTAACTTGAATTCAAATATACAATTTATACTATTTGTATATCCATACATGATACATCCACCTCCCATAACCTTCTAACTAAATACATCAACTTTGGACCTCAACAGAGGAACATGTACTTGGTGAGCCTGAACTAATTGGTGGAAATCGGCACTGCTATCAATATCTCCAGGTGTCGTGCTCTGAATTAGGGAAGAAAAGAAATACCCATTTCAATTCATGTGATGAAATTGAGAAATCAAGGGTCATATTCAATAATTAATCATACAGGGTGTTACCCTTTTGCTAAGAACCCAAATGGAAAACTCCTTTTTTTTTTTTATGAGAGCAGAAGAAGAGATGCGTGTATATATATACATACATACAAACTAAAGAGCTGTTGCATATGATAGATAAGATTAAAGGAAAAGGGAGAAAAGGATGCAGGAAGGGATTTAGAGAGTTGGGGTTGCATAAAAAGAAAGAAGTTCACCCCCCCCCAAAAAAAAAAAAAAAAAAAAAAACCAACCAACCCTAAAGAGCTGTTGCATATGATAGATGGGATTAAAGGAAAATGGAGAAAATGATGCAGGAAAGGGATTTATAGAGTTGGGGTTGCCCGAAAAGAAAGAAGTAACCCACACATTCCAGTATGCTTCTTTTGTACCAACCCACACATCATCATCTGCTTCCTCATGTATCTATCCACCTAAACAAACACTTTCACTTTCCATCATCTCAGGGCAATTACAGCCATCTCAGCCATTCATCATCACCACCTTTATCCCTCCTCTCTCAAACAACACCCATCTCTCTTACATTTCCAAACCCAACTGCAAACACCCTCATAGAACCCAACACAAAACAAACACACACTCTGCTCACATATATCCAACTCTCTCACTCCTTCACCCACATCACCTTCAAATCCAACACCCATCACCTTTTCTCCCTTCCCCTACATCCAAACGACCCATTCGCCATCTTCACCCATTTTCAACAACATTGGGCCAAAAAAAAAAAAAAAAACAGAAACTAGCATTGTTTCTATTACTCAGTCGAATATCATGTCTACTGAAAGACACTAACCATAAAGCTAACAGAATCTAGTACTCCGTAATCATGCACTAACAAAGAACTCAAACTAATCTCAACAAGTGAAATGAATGACCATTCAATCTGCCAGTATATTCAAACTCACTGTAATCAGGGCAAATACAAACTTACACAAATGCCAGAAAATTTTCTCATGGTATATAAATAAAATTACCAAATGAGATTTAGAATATACCGAGAGAGAAACTCACTCATATAAACCCACAAGTGGACCCGAGCCTAACTTTCAGGCCCTTGGATGGAAAATGCCAAATCCCCAACAAAAGAAATGCACAAAATGAGCTCATCCCAACACCCCAAAACATAAATCTGGCATTTCCAAGAGATCAATAGCAAACACCAAACATAAAAATGGAGAGATCTAATCAAAAGAACCAAGAAACCCCAATAAATCCAAACAAGCACAAAGAAATCCCAAGATCGAGCCTTTAACAGATCAAAACACCCCAAATCTCAGATTGAAACACCATTTACACAACCGATTTCTACATTTCCTCAAACACATTCAAAGCTCTAGTGATTAAAGAAAAAAAAAAACCACAGAGAAAAGAGAGCAGAGTTCTTACCACAGAGACAGAAGGAGAGAGATAGTGATTGAGAAGAAGAGAGAGAGGAAAATGGGACTCTTTGTATTGCAACAGTGGCAGCACCCATTTTCTATTCTCTACATTCAATATCATCTATCCTTCCACAGTGAACGATCACAAACCCTTTAGTTTCTCTTCTTCCTCTCTATCCAAAAACCAACGATGCAGAGCCCATTTCAAAAGACTAACCCCCCAATCCAACAGATCAGATCAAAGATCAGTAGTTGGGTACACCCAGACTCTATATTCATTTCCTCTTCTCGCTTCCTTTCTCCATTTATGCAATCTTATATAGCTTTAACAGGTAAAGAAGAAGAAGAAGAAAAATCCCTTTTTCTTCTCTCCATAATCAATGGTAAAGATTCAAGATGCATTTGCTTCATCAAACTGCAGCTCATCAAAAACCCATCTCCACAGTCTAAATCTATTACTGGAATCCCAAAATCCCCAAATATTAATCCAGACCCCTACTCCTTCAGCCTGAGCACCAGTCCCTCAAAAACAAAAAAAGTTTAAAGAAACAACGAAGAAGAAGAAGAAAGCATAATACATGTAGAGAAGGAGAAAGGAAAGCGCACCTGGTCCGATTTGTCTTTGCTAGAAGGATCTCTCCCCTCCGTCCATCTGCAAAATACCACCTTTCTGGGTTTTTTCTTCCTTCCGAGAGAGACTATGTATCTCGTTTCAGTAACTTGTTGCAGCAGAACCCAATCAAACCCTAGGAGATCAACTTGTTTCAACAAAACCCAATCAAACCCTGGGAGACAGACGAGGAAGAGGGGGTTCCAACCACAGCGATGAATCAATTTCATTAAACCCTAAAGATAAAGAGAAAGAGCAAGAGAAATGCGGGAGGGAAGAAATGGTGCCAACGAAAATGGGGAGGGAACGCTAATGTACCTTAGAAAATGGGGAACGTATGTCAACACGGGCCAAGATTTTTTCTTTTTGTGTTGAAACGGCTTTTAAAGCTGGGACGGCTTGAGACCTTATCTGGTTAGAGAGGGCCATTCACCGTTCCAACTTTCCGTTTCTAATTTACGTTTTTGATATAGTGGGCCAAGTTATTTTGCTAGTTTTTGTAAAGAATGAGCCATATATTTTTGTAAACGTGGCACCATATTTTTTTTATAATGGTGGATTCATATCATACGTCTTTTTGAAAAAGGAAAAAATTGGATTTTTTTGTAAAAAGTGGATTGTGATTGGTGGAGCCACATCTTTTTGTAATAGACATATATTAGTTTATGTTGCATGTATTTGTTAACTATTGTTATTTTGTGATTTTGGATACAGTTTTATTTCGATGGTTGATCGTTTATTTTGGATACTCTTGGTTGATGAATTTGCACTATGCACAAAACACAAGTCATTCTGTAAAATAAAGAATTAGTTGACGTCGACAATAAATTTATTGACATAAACATAAACATATATCGACGTCTAAATAAACGTCTAGTTAAGAGTTTAATTTGCACTTTGTATAGAACCCAGGTCATTCTGTAAAACACATTTTATGTCGACATCAATATAAACATGTATGCATAAAAGAAGTATGAAAAAAATGGCCGCGGGCCCGGGGGGGGGGGGGGGGGGATTGGTTGGGTTTCAATTTCTATCTTAAGGTTTTGTTAACATCAACAAATTCAGGGGCAAAAAGGGATTGAAATAATGAGATTTGGGCTGGAAGTCCTTGAATGATATCATAAAAGTTTGGGGACCTCAACAGTGGTTATTCTAATTAGTGGGATTTTTTTGGTAAATGTCGCAAGTATTTTTCTTTGAAAAAAAATCTAGCTAAAAGGTAGATAGAGAGTTATAGAGAATATGGGCGGAGCAACAATTTATCATAGTGATTCATTATAATTTTAATGGTTCCTACAGGAGCCCTATTATGACTCCCAATAAAAGACGCCCCCACACCCCCCCCCCCCCCCCAACAGTGTTTAGAAACTTTATGTGGGTTTGATAGCCTTGTCATGATGACATAGTTCTTTTGTTGATTACTAATATTAAGTGGGTTCCATAAATGTCGCACTAGGTGGTTTCCCTCGTAATGACCAATTAACATGAGCTGGGTCTTATACTACCGACACTCTATGGGTCCTATACTAATTACTAAGATTTGATTGTGTGATTATAATTATCAATTTTTCACATTATATAAGCCTCATTGCTTGATGATTTTCCTAGTGATTACTTTAATTAGCTTGGTTAATATAATCACCAATTTCACATGGGTCCCACAATAATCTCTCATAAATGGATTCTTCAATGGTCCAACACTAAATAGAGCCCTTCGTGATAAATCACTACTAGCACAGTAACCTGTGCTAAGCTTGGGCATGACCCATACGGCTAGAGTCCCCGCTCCATTTAACTACTTTTGAGATTATAAATATTTTGACAAGTAATTGTTATTTAATTAAAAAGACCAAAAGGTCATGAGATCAAACCTCCTAACCTGTGCACTTTTTTTTTTTAGTTCTTTAACCATGGCGGCTCAATAAAAGAAGTCAAAATTTGAAAGTAATCTGGTCAAAATTGGATTCAAAACCTTCCGCTTTAATATATTATAATTAGATGTATTATACTATAATTACTAACATTTGGTGGACTCACCTTGATTATATAAGATTGCTCAGTCCAATATCTTTTTAACATTAGATTGGTTCTACCATAATTATTAACAAGTAATTGATCTTATCATTGTTACAAATGCCATCTAGAATTCGCTGTGATTGGAATAGTTTATCATGTTCATTGTGATTTATACTAGTATGATTACAATGTTGGGTGGGTCCAGGCAAAACTGCCTACAAAAGATGTATTTTATATATATATATATATATTTTTTAATTATATGACTTCCAACTTTATTATCAATATTAAGTTGCTCCACTGTAATTACTAATTAGAGGGTTCCACATTTGGGTCATTCATATGTCAACATTAGTAAATTTTTACTTCAACAAAAGCAACTTGAAAAGAATGTCTTTCCTATTCTGGCCAGGTTTGGTGATTTATTTCTTACTGTCTTTAAATCGATTTTATGCTACAAAACATCATTCAAGGTCTGGCCGTGGTGATATCTGGGTCTATGCCAATTCATAGGATGGTAGTTAGACCAGTTGGGTTTCACAAAATGTGGGCCCCATCATCACAAAATGAGATACTCAGCTAGATGACTGCTTGTTAGGTGCTGCTACAAGTGGACCCGCACTCAAGCAGGTGGGATTTGTTGAAGCTCTCCTAGATTAGAAGATAGAAAACCCTTATGATTTCTAACCAAAATAAAAGTTCAAAGAGTAGAGGGATTAAACCAAATCCGCTAATTAAATGGCAAGAGGTTCTATAGGTAAGCTGTGAAAGGACTGCTGCTCCACCTAAAATAAAGGGTGAACACTCTGTTATTTCATTTTTAGCACTGCCTCTAACACTCTGTTCTTTTTTTTTTGTCAGAATTTGCAATGTGGGATTGAGCAAACTGTAGCACAAGAGGTTGAAATAAAGAAGGTTCATATGTTAGAAATCCTTGGAAAGCCAATGAAGTCCATCATAGGACAGTGATCATAGAGATTTTTGGGGGAGGCATCTCCACACACAATGGGCCCGAAATCCATGCATCCCATAGGTCCCTCCCACCTATTAAATAACTTCTTTCTTCACATTAGAAATCTCATATCTGGCTCGACACAAGAAAAGAAAAGTATAATTAGACTAGAACTAAGTTGGTTGTAAACTGTTGTAGTACATGAGGTTGAAAGTGCACAAACTGATGTTTATGTAGGATTTATGATTATTGATTACCTTCATTTAAAAGAATTCAAATTGCCAAAAAACAAGACAAAACAAATCAAAGCAAAGTGAAATAAGAACACAACTGAATGAGACACTCGATACATTTCCTTGACTTTTAGTTTAGATTGAACTGAGAAAGGAAGTAGGAGAAGGTGGAGTTGGTATCTCCACAGTCCCCTCCAGCATCAACACCACCTTCTTCATGGAAGGCCTAAGGGAAGGCTCATCCTGGATGCACCACAGTCCCACCTTCACCATCCTCTCCAATCTTCTCATATCCACCTCTTTAGAATCCACTAGCTTTCGCAGCTCGCCCGACTCGAAGCAGTTATAAACCCAATCAGATAGAACAATCTCATTCTCTGCTACATCCATGTCGACGCTCCTTCTACAACACATAATCTCTAACAACACAATTCCAAAACTATAGACATCGGCCTTCACCGTGACAGGCATGTTCCTATGCCATTCGGGCGCGACATACCCCCTTGTCCCCCTGATTGCAGTGAAGGTCCTTGTTTGGTCCGGCTTCATCAGCTTTGCTAATCCAAAATCAGATATCTTGGCAGAATTGAACTCATCAATGAGTATGTTCTGAGGCTTTATATCACAGTGGATGATTGGAGTCTCGCACTCCTCATGTAGATAGAGGATGCCTTTAGCAATATTCATTGCTATTCTCACCTTCTCATTCCAATTCGGGCACCCATCAAGACTAAAGAGAAGGGTAGCAAGCGAGCCATTGCTCATGTACTCATACACGAAAAGCCCATGAGACCCCTCCACACAAAAGCCGAGCAATCGGACTAGATTCCGATGGTGGGTTCTCCCTATCGCCCGCATCTCCGCTCGGAACTCCCTTTCCCCTTCTTCCACCGCTCTATCTAGTCTTTTTATTGCAACTACTCGCCCACCTTTAGCCGAGACCCCCCTGTAGACAGTTCCAAATCCACCCTTACCCAACTCCTCCTTGAATCCATCAGTTGCTTTCTCGCGCTCATTGTAAGTAAATGGCCTTGGAGCAAAATCCTCGCTCTCTTCTCCATGTTTTATGGTTTCTGAGAGGAGTTCATAGCTCCATATTCTGTGTCTGTAAATTAGAAAACCCAAGATGGCTAGGACAACAATAGAGAGAGACACAAGGCCTACACTTACAATCATAATCTCCTTCCGCAACTCTTTCTTGCTTTTTCTAGGTAGTTCCGGTTTCACGCCATCATCGGGGGGACCTGGATCTCCATTTCCATCGCCATACTTCACAAAGGCCGTCACTGAGATATCTGATTTTGTTCTCCAATACTGCAATGGGAGCTTCTGTTTGTAGCAATTTTGGTCATTAAATAGCGCTGCCTCGCAATGACAATCTTGCAAACATTCTTCTCAGCAACCATCCTCGCTTAACGATGACAAGATTGCACATGGGTCGTTCTTCCACTCGGTATTTGTCATTCTAAAGATGTCATACTTCACGTCCTCCTCCTTCGCTATGCAATCCTCACCAGTGAAGGTCCTGTCACACCCTAGAGACTGCTGGCTAGGATCAACGAAATCCGAACCAGGTGGACAATGACAATTAGCATGAGTCCCATTGCCAATGCAATAGCTATTGCGCCCACAAAGGCTTTTCACTTCACATATCTCAGTATGCAAGGACAATAACACCCTCTCTGTAGTGCCACCGTTCCTCTCAAATAAGTTTTGTGACACCAGTGTTTTGAGCTTTCAACACTGGGACCAGAGAACTGCAGTGTGGATGAGTTGTAATTGTATTCTTAACATCAGAAGGATTGTCTTTAAAAAGAAGAGGAATGCTTGTTCTGAGGTGGATCTGAAACCGATAAAAAAAGGTGAAACTGAAATTTGTAGAAGGTGGTTTTGAGGTATTTGAGGAAATCTGTGAAAAATCTTTAAAGACTTGCATGCTTGCATTATTCACATTTTTTCGGCAGCCAACACCATGACTGTTGGGATATCCAAATGGAGATGTGGAGTTTGAGCATTTAGAGTGTTATTTGGCTTAGGGTATTAGTAGCTATCTCTTGTAGCTTTACTAATTCTGTAACAAAAGGACCAAGTTCTATTTGTATTCATAGTCTTTACACAAACGCCAAGCAATCGGACCAGATTCCGATGGTAGGTTCTCCCTATCGCCCGCATCTCCGTTCGCAACTCCCTATCCTCTTCTTCCACCACTCTATCTAGTCTTTTTACTGCAACCACTCGCCCACCTTTAGGCAAGGTCCCCCTTAGATAGTCACAACTCCTTGAATCCATCCGTTGCTTTCTCGAGCTTGTCATTAGCAAATGGCCATGGCGCAAAATCCTCACTCTCATCTCCATTTTTTATGGTTTCTGAGAGGAGTTCATAGCTCCTTATTGTGTGTCTATAAATTAGAAAACACGAGATGGCAAGGACAACAATAAAGCATGACACGAGGCCTGCACTTACAATTATAATCTCCTTCCGCAGCTCTTTCTTTCTTTTGCTAGGTAGTTCCGGACCTTCCGGTTTCATCCCATCACCGATGGTACCTGGATCTCCATTCCCATTGCCATACTTAACAAAGGCCATGACCATTGACTCATCTGAAACTCTTCTCCAATATTGCAATGGGAGAAAGGGTATCCAAAGAGAAATCGGGGTGCGTTTAGAAGCTCCCGCAAGTTGCACCCACCCATCGAGATGGGAATTATTTCACAGCTATCAGCATATATGCAATTTGCAAGAAGTTTCAGTGTCCTTTTCCTTTTATCAAAGTGATTTAAGTTATTTGATAAAACAAACATATCTAAAGGAGAAAGATACTATATATAGAAGTTATGGGAACGAGGTACTCGGGGAGTTCCCTCACTGTTCCACCTGCAAACATGATTTCATTGCTGCAAAACACTAGTATTCATATTTTAAAGAAGAGCCCAAGAGGAAGAGGAAGAACCTCAAAGCTTGGCCATTCAACTAAGACCATATGATCGATATGTAACATAGCAAATGTGCACAAAAAGAAATCAAGAAATTGATGGATGTCATCTTCTCATATGAGCAAAATCGTTTCAGCTCTATCAGCTCTATCAACATGATCTTATGCACGCTGTTCCCATTGTGAAGTAATACGAGTCCCCTGTTTTTTTTACTTATGTAAAGCCCATTAAGCATACACGTATGTAATTTTTCACTTGAGTAATGACTACATCTATACATTTTGAGGGAGAGAAAAAAAAAAAAAAAAAAAAAAGGAAAAAAAAGAACCTAAAAGCCAATATCAAAGGAAGCAAAATGATACAAGGACGAAACTATATGATAAATCTCAAGACACATGACATGATTTTAGGGTGAACTGACAAATGAGGTTGGAGGAGGAGGAGGAGGTATATCTATAGTACCTTCCAACATCATCACCACTCTTTTTATGGAAGGCCGAAGCGAGGGCTTATCTTGGATGCACCAAAGTCCCACCTTCACCATTTCCTCCAAGCTCTTCTTGTCCACCTCTTCATGAAAGTTCACCAGCTTGTGCAGCTTACCGGCCTCGAAGCAGTCGTAAACCCAATAACTCAAAATCTTCTCCTCGTCTTCTGCATCTATCTCTACATTCCTCCTACAAGATATGATCTCCAACAAAACGATACCAAAACTGTAAACATCTGCCTTCAATGTAACGGGCAAGTTCTTGTGCCATTCTGGCGCAACATACCCCCTTGTCCCTCTGATTCCAGTAAAAGTCTTTGTTTGATCTTGCTTCATTAACTTGGCCAATCCAAAATCGGATATCTTTGCATGATAGGAATCATCCAAAAGAATGTTCTGAGGCTTTATATCACAGTGAATGATTGGGGTTTCACAGTCGTCTTGTAGATAGAGGATAGCTTTAGCAATTTCCATGGCAATTCTCATCCTGTTGTTCCAATTGGGGCGATTTTCTGTTGTAAAGAGAAGGTTTGCAAGCGAGCCATTGCTCATGTACTCATACACCAAAAGTCTATGAGACCCCTCTGCACAAAAGCCAAGCAATCCGATTAGATGCCGATGGTGGGTTCTCCCTATGGCTCGCATCTCTGTTCGGAACTCCCTATCCCCTTCTTTTATCTCTCTATCAAGTCTTTTTACTGCAACCACTCGCCCACCTTTAGGCAAGACCCCCCTGTAGACAGTTCCAAATCCGCCCTTACCCAACTCCTCCTTGAATCCATCCGTTGCTTTCTCGAGCTCGCAGTAAGTGAACTGCCTAGGTGCAAAATCCTCACTCTCATTACCATTTTTTGTGGTTTCTGAGAGGAGTTTATAGCTCCCTACTCGGTTTCTGTAAATTAGACAACCTGAAATGGCTAGGACAACAAAAGAGAAAGACACAAGTGCTGCACTTACAATCATAATCTCCTTCCGCAGCTCTTTCTTGCTTCTGCAAGGTTGTTCTGGCTTCAAGCCGAACTTAACAAAAGTTTTCGTTGAGCCGTCCAATTTTCTTCTCCAATACTGCAGTGGGAGCTTCTGTTTGTAGCATTTTCGGTTATTAAATAGTGCTGCCTCGCAGTCACAATCTTGCAAACATTCTTCTCTGCAGGCCTCCTCACTCATTGATGACTTGAAGGCATATGGGTCCTCCTTCCACAGAGTATTGGTCATGCTAAAGATGTCATACTTCACGCCCTCCTTCTTCGCTATGCAATCCTCACCAGTGAAGGTCCTGTCACACCCCAGATACTGCTGGCTAGGATCAACGAAATGAAAACCAGGTGGACAACGGCAATTAGCATGAGTCTCATTGCCAATGCAATAGCTATTGTGCCCACAAAAGCCTTTCACATCACAAATCTCAGAAGGCAAGGACCATAACACCGACTCTGTTGTGCTACCGTTCCTCTCAAATCTATGCAAATACAATCGAAAAACTCCATCAACCCCAAGTGTTCCGCGGTAGATGTTCGTCGTCGTATTTTGGATTCGAGCAACGAAACCTTTAGTTAGATTGAAGATATTGGAACCAGTGGTATCGAGCAAGTACATGAAGCCATTATCGTCGAGGTTCAATGTAACATTATTTCCTCGTCGATCAGTTCCAGAGGCCCAATACGCATCTTCTGTAGTTAGAGGTTCTATAATTTTATAGGACACGAGGTTCCCATCAGTTTGCATTGCCATTAGAAACCGTCCTGAGGATTGATTGATTTCAGATCCACTGGAAATAAGATGTTTCCCAGCCGACAGCCGCTGCCCACCTAAAATGGTGTCTGTTGGAGAATCAAAGGTCCCCCAAATGATCTGAGAATCTGAATTGTAGAGAGCGAAGGTGCCCGAGTCTAGCATAGAAGCAAAGGAAACAGATTCTGTTGTATTTGATATGGTTTTGTCTTTGCCACCGCTTTGCAAAACAAGTCCTCCATTAGATCTTAAAACCAATGAAGAATTAGCGGAAACAGGCGAGTCGTCTCGATTGGCCGTCCAAACGATGACTCTTTTGCCAGAAGGTCCGACCAGCCAGACTCCGACGGCGAAGCCAGTTCCTTGAGGGTAGAAGCCGATGGCGAAGCGGTTGGAAGGCGAGAGCCACAAGGTGGGGTTGGTTGTTGGAGAGAGGGAAGAGTTTAAGGTGATGTTGTTGAGCAGTCTTGATTGAGCTGCTGCAATGGAGAATAATGACGAAAACAGAAGAATGCCATGGGAGATAGTAGCCATTAGAGCTTGTGGGGAAGATGTGGGCATTTTGGTGTTTGGAGTTTATACAAGTCTGAATTCCTGTGTCTGAGATGGCTGGTGTGCACTTTCAGAGGTTGGAAATTTCTAATGCTCGTGCCACAATGCCAACAGAGGGAAGAAGATTATTTGCTATTATATGTTGACTATTGACCCGGTAATGAGGATGACCCAAGAGTCATTAATCAATGCTCACGAATTCCACTTTGGACTTTGATTTTTTATTTTTAACCATTTGAAATAAATCAATTACATTAAAAAAAAGACATTTGTTTGATATCCAAGTTAGGGGGCTGGGGTCGAGTCCTCTGGTAAGGGAAGAAGACCTCGGGAGAAGTAACAAGGCCTTCGGATAAGAGAAGGTGTCTGCCGAGTTTAAACTTAAGATGTACAATTACATAAGTACTCACAACTTTTACCACCTGTGTCAGGCACAGTTCTTAAACAAACATACCCTTAAAATATAGCTTTTTCAATATATGGTAGTTAGGATTCAGATCCTAAAACACGAGTTTTGTATCCGAATTCACTACCATATCTTTTATGCATGATTTTGGATTCTAAATTTTTTCCTCATAACCCATTTAATTAAAGTAGGTTTTATACCTTATTTTTGTTAGATCCGAGTCTCAAGAATATTCAAATAGCTATAATTACCAGGGCTTCAGCTCAGCTTTTAAATTTTGGGTAGGTCAATAGTTGGCTGCAGTCCTTCCAAGTTGTATCATAAAAACGTGTTGGAGATAATTCCACGACTATCAACATCCAACATGCAGTCCTTTCCTTTTATTCAATGACTAATCTATCAATGACAGATTCATCTAGCGGAAGATTTAAAAACCGCGTACAAATAGTTTCGATGGAATAAATAGTTCAGCATTCACACTATGGCCTTGTTTGATATCTCTCTTTTTTTTTTTCCCCCCGACAGACCATTCAAAATAGAGTCATTAAAAAAGAGCTATAAAAAAAAGAGGCTAAAACAAAAAAACGTGTTTGATAATGATCGGATCTACTTCAAATAGACCATTTGGTATGCCCTCTATTTACCTCTTTTTAGAGGGATTTGCCTCTTTTTAGAGAGGTATTTTTTGTCATTATGTAAAAATGAACTTTTGCACATTTTCATCAAAATATGCCCTCTACACACATACCATAACATCATAATCACTTATCATTGGAAAACTACAACCATTTCCATCAAAATATGGCAAGTAACTTGCAAACAATTTAAAAATTACAACATCAAATACAATTATGTATTATCTCCATCATTCCATCATCATACACCAACACTCCATGTTGCATAACATAAGATAAACCATGACATAAGATGATAAAAAAAAAAAAAAAAACAAGAACCATGACATAAGATGATAAAAATCAAGCACGAGGAGAAACATCTCGCCAAATGGCATCTGCAATTGAATTCCTCTTGGCATCCATCTCTGTCCTATCTGTGATATCAAATGTATAAGCGTTTTCTCCATGTAATTCCTCAACGTCAGTGTCACGTTCTACTTGGGCATCATCCTCTGAAAATTGTGAAAATAATTGATCCTCTATATCCTCTTTCATAATGAAATTATGTATCGCCATTGCAGCAACTACGATGCTCTATTGTACAGGAAATTGGTAAGGAGTCATCCTCTTGAGAGTAGGGATTCGAGCTTTCAATACTCCAAAGTTTCGCTTGATCACATTCCTTAAGGATGAATGCAATCTATTAAAATGCTCCTCTCTAGTACGAGGAATGGCAACACCTTGAAAATCTGGAAGCCGGTATCGGACATTTCGAAATGGAGAAAGAAATCCTCGCATGTTTGTGTAACCAGCATAAACCAAATACGAAAGATACACCAGTAAAAGGGAAAAACAGTGAAAACAGAATTATTCCACAGATTGAATTAGCATCAGCACATTTTTCCTAACAGTTAACCATCATATTGACAACTACCATTTTCCGTATTTAGTTGCACATAATTGTAATTTCAAAAAAAAAAGAAAAAGAAAAAGAAAAAGAAAATGACAGGCACTATATAAAAATATATATAGATGACCATCATAGTACACAATCTAATCCAATAGATGTCATTTTGTTCTTCCTTCACTCCAACAATAAGACACTGTTTATATATTTATCAATTATAGAGCGCTAACTGAGTAAAACTTCACACCGATACCATTGATACACCATAAGTATTTCCCAGGTCATAGCAACATGGGTCAGTGTCTTAAAGCATGGGTGAATTGGTATATTGTGTAACTGTAGGGGTTTTTCAATCTTAGGTTATGGATGAGGAACTGCCCAAGTTGAAGCTTAAGCTTAAGCTCAAACTTGGCTCACCAAACTCAACTATTGCTCAAGCTAAGATCAAGTTGTGTGGATCAAACAGTCAAGCTCAAGTTCAAGTTCACTTCAGAATGGCTCTTTCATAAGGATCTTGGGGCAGGAAAGGGTTTTGTTTCCAGGTTTCCTCAATGTACTCCCATATGACTACATAATCTGCTATTGGTTTTCCATTGTGAGGAGAACAGGAATATTTTTGTGAACTGAGTTATACTTATGAAGCAAATATATTGATTTGAAACTCCCTGTTTTGCAGGTCAGTCAGCTGATCCATTTGCACTTTATCCCATCTTAGGAACTGCACAAATAACATCTGCTATTTCATCTACATATGAAGTACTATCATACTAATAAAAAAGGGTAATTAGTGTGCTATAATCATGCCTATATATACAAAGTAGAAATTGGCATTAAAGTTACTACCATTGAGTTCTGATGGTCACTCAGCTAACTTTGGTACCAACTGATAGCATCATCCAATCCAATCACTCAACAAAGCAACAACCACTTTGACCATCATAGCCATAATGGTAGAGAAACCAAACCACTCAAGAATTCAAAAGAACTACTTTCCAAGGACAATCTCTTCTTATATCCATCAACTCCATCTCATTTCACAAAAGCATATAAATCTATCGTTTAAATTTCTCTATGTAGCTCAGTTGATTAGAGGCATCAAAAGCCCCAAGGGGCAAGAAGGTGCAAGATCGAGTCCCTTCCCAACTATAAAAAAGAAAAGAAAAAAACCGCTTCAAATACAGAAAACAACCAATCCCTTGTTGCACCTTATGCTAACCATCTCCAGATGTGAAAGGATGACAAAATTAACAAGTTATTTCTAATGAAATCATAACCAAACACCCATCATCAATCATAAGTTAAACCAACTGCATGATCTTGGCTCGTTAAATAGGTTCTTACAATCCAATATTGGGCCTTGTTTCCTATATTGATCACTAATGTTTGTTGAACCCTCCGTAGCAATAGATCCAAAGGTTGGATCTCTTGGTTCACCTTTATGTAGTTAACTGTGGACCCCATTTCCGCTAAACAAAGATGTTCATGTCCATATTCTCTTCCAAGTTCAAAATAGGCTAAAATCATGACCAAGCAGGGGGAAAAGTAAAATCGGCACCAATAAATATAGCTCTAAAGCACCTCTTCCCATGTATAGGATATCATAATGCATGCATCATATATGCCATTTCAACAGTAAATACTAATCCTATCTTAAACTATAAACATATCAAATAATAAAAACTTTAAAAAAACTACAAGAAATTTGAATGGTTTTCAGAGATTTAGAGAAATTGATTAACCCTTTGAGCACATGAATTTTAAGATCCTCAAACAGTTCATACTTCATGCCCCATATGCAGATTCCAATAGTGGGGTTCAAACAGGGCACAACCAATTTGATGGGCCCCCTAAATCAAAAGCATTCAACATCACCCCATTTTTGCTGAATAAAGATGTTCCATGTCCCCATTTCATTGATTCAGCAGACAGCAGTAGTGAAACATTCTATAAGAAAATTTACACAGCATACCATATCCAAACAACAGACCCATCAGAATCAATGGGTCTGGGTCACTAAATTGTATGAACCCACCACATACTGGTTACCAATGCCAAAACATCTTCATACATATTTTTCTGTTCAACTAATATTTTAGACTAGACATACTATTTTTTTATCTAGCTTCTTAATAGTGGAATATAAACAAACACATGGTAAGCACTCTTTACAAAAAAACACAGAGAAATATTAGAGTAACATAAACAAACAGATGGTAGGCATTTTCTATATAGACAAACAAAACAACAATAAACCAGAGTTCATAGCAGAGAGAGGAAAAAGAAATGCATTTACATCTAGTTTTCCCTTTCGTCGTTGAGAATGACAGAATTCTTTACCACAAGAAACAAAATCTCTTCCAACAATCCCAAACTAAAACCCATCTTCAACCCTTTCCATCATCATTCAAACGAAAAAAAAAAAAAAAAAAGCCCACATCGATTGAATATAGAGAGTGGAAAGAGAGTAGAAAGCAAATAGAGAAAGAAACAAGAACGAAAACAAAAGAAATAGAAGGAGATCGTACAGAAGAGATGAGCGTTGCAAGCATTACCAGAAAGACCAACACAGCAGGCTACAAGCGTTCTACCTTCCAGCCTCTTTCACGATGATTTTTGAGTTGTAGAAACAATGAGAATTAGGGCGTTATTCAAAGGACTTTTGTTGGCAATAAAATTCCGTCAGGAGCATTTTTGTCTAAAAAAAGGGTTCCGCCTCTACTTTTCCAAGAGGCATTGCCTCTGATTTCTACATGCCCATTTTTTTGGCATTTCCATTTTAGAGGCTTTGCCTCTTTTCCTCTAAAATGTGCAGAGGCTATAAATCACTGCAAAACATCTCTATTTTTCAAAACCTCTTCCGCTTTAGAGAAATAGATGTTTAGAGGCAAAAAATAGACATGTCAAACAGGGGCTTAGACGAAACACTCAATAAGAAGAAAAAGAAATTTCTAGGGGGAACTTTCTCAAGCCTCGCATTCAGATGAGACATGTGAAAACAGGACCAAGATGGAACGTAACAAACGGGTTGAGGAAGCAATCTAGAAATCGAGGTTTCACCAATGGACCACAATTCTTGTGCAAATTCAATAATGAACCATAATTAATACTCAAGTTGAATTGATAAAAATTGGACTTAATGAAATCAGAACTTATATTCATAGTATAACATAATAAATTAAAAATAAGTCTATTTATAGCGCTTCATCAATACACCAGCATAAATATTTGTAAATTAATTTGTAATTCTTTCAACTCAAACAACACAGTCAAATGCCTACACATCTATCGCGGTACACTCGCTACAAAAATGTGTTTACGTTTTGTACCAACTTAGAACATGATATGTAATGATTTTGTAGAAATTATCACAATCAGTAGTAACTCAGGTGTAGTAT